>VZTG01007868.1:423522-468746 GCA_013397845.1 Melanocharis versteri | reverse complement strand
ATCCTCATGGAGAAGGTGTGAGGGAGCGGGGGGACGCCCGGCGCTCCGCGGGGGTGGGGGGTGTCTGCCCCGGCTCCCCACACAGCCGGACAGCTCTGCAGGGCGGTCAGTGCCCGCGGGGGTGGCCGCTGGGCCGTGTCGCCGGGGTGATCCCTGTCCCAGAGGCGGGGGGGCGGGGGCCCCGGGGGGGGCAGGGGCNTGCCCGGCGCCCCGGAGAGCTGCAGGGGCCGGTCCGTGCCTCAGGCCCGCCGTGGGCCGTGGTCCCGCGGGTCCCCCACAGCCCGGCTCCCCGTGGGGGTGGTCCTTGCCCCGGGCCCTGCCCTGCCCCGGCCGCGCGGGTCCCCCCAGCCCCGGGCACGCGTGGCGGGTGGTCCTTCCCTGGATCCCCCAGATGCCGGGTCCCCATACCCGCTCTGACCGCTTGTCGTTGCAGCGCTGCTGGGACGTGGCTCTGGCGCCGCTGAAGCAGATCCCCATGAACCTGTTCATCATGTACATGGCCGGCAACACCATTTCCATCTTCCCGGCCATGATGGTCTGCATGATGGGCTGGCGCCCGCTGCAAGCCCTCATGTCCCTGTCTGCCAGTGAGTGCAGCCCCTGCGCGGGGACAGTCCCCTGGCTGTCCCACACCCCAAGGGCCCCCGGGTGTCCCACAGCCCCCTGGATGGCCCACAGCTCCCTGGATGTTCTACAGCTCCAAGGTCCCCTTGAACTTCCCACAGCCCCCTGAGACTCCACACAGCCCCCCAGGTCTCCCATAGCCCCATGGACTGACACATGTCTCCCACAGCCTGACAGTCACCTCCATGTCATTCCCGTCTGCCCAGCACTCCCCCCGTGATGCTGCCCACCCCCCATGACCCCTGGTGCCCCCTGTGCCAGGTCAGCGGCCTGGGGGTCACTGACAGGCACCCTGATCCCCTCTGTCCCCCCCAGCACTGAAGGCCCTGGAGAGCTCAAGCCGGCGGGCACTGCAGGGTCTTGTGTTCCTGGTGGGCAACGGTCTGGGGCTGGCACTGGCCCTCTACAAGTGCCAGGCCATGGGGCTGCTGCCCACCCGCCCTTCTGACTGGCTGGCCTTTGTCACTCCTCCGCAGGTGAGCCCGGGGTCCTGGGGACACCCTGCAGAGTCAGGGGTCCTGGGGTTGGACACCGGGGTCTCCCCACTCACCCCCTTCCTCTCTCCCCTCTCTTGGCAGCGGATGGAGTTCACTGGGGGGGGCCTGATCTTGTGACCCCCTGCACCCACCCACCAATAAAGGCGATGGCAGGATGGTGACATCATTTCTGGGGAGAATTTTGAGGGTTTGGGGACTCAGCCCAAGGCAGCACTGGGTTGGGATGAACCACAAAGTGTTTATTAGGCTGTAGTGGGAGCACTGGGAGTGCCCTGGGAACCTTGGGACCTGCAGTGGGAGCACTGGGGGCTTTGGGGCCTGTACTGGGGGTGTGTTGGGAACCTCGGGGTCTGTGCTGGGGTGTGCACTGGAGCTACACTCAGAGCCACAGGACCTGTATTGGGGGGCATACTGGGAACACTGGGAGCATCCTTGGGGCGCACACGGGGAGCTGCAACCTGAGGCTGGCTCTGTACTGGAAGCACTGGGTTCATACAGGGACCACAGCGGATCATGTCAGGATCTTGATTTGACTGTAGGGCATGCTGGAGTCGTAGTGAGAGCACTGGGATCCTGCTTGGAGAGCTGAGGCTCAGGCTAGCATTGTACTGGGAGTGCTGGTGGCATGTGTGAGGCACTGGGCACATGTGGACCCGGGGGACTGGGACTGTGGCAGCCCATCCTGGGATTGTGCCAGAAGATCTGTGGTGCAAGCCAGCACTGTACTGGGAGCACTGGGCCCACACTGGGATGGTGCTGGGTGTGCCCACTTCTGGTTTCTGCCACGTCTCACCATTTTACTCTGTTTTTTCCCCATTTTGACTGTTTTTCTCACCACTTCTTGCCTGCTTGTGCCCCATTATTGCCCTTTTCCCTTGTTCTTTCATGCTTTTTTTCCCTTTTTTGCAGTAATTTCTTCCACTATTGCTCCCAGTAGAGCCCAAACCTCTGCCCTCCAGTATGGACCAGTGCCTCCCAGTATAGCCTAGTGCCCTCTCCAGGAATTTGGGTGTGATCCAGGACTCCAGGATGATTTTACCATGGTCCTGAGCCCAATCCCAGTATATCCCACCAGCTCCCAGTGCCTTTCCACACCACTCCAGTCTCCCCAGTGGCACCACAGCTGCACTGGGGGCCTGGAATGGGGCAGGGCCTCCTTCTGTTGTAATCAGTGGGAATATATGGTGTCACACCTCACTCAGCTGACCTGGCTGTGGCGTGTCCTGGGGTGTCACCGGGTATGGTGGCCCCAGCACAGCCTTTCCTGATGGCCACACCTCCCAGCTGAGGCCCGCTGGCCAGGGGAGCCCCACGCCTTTCCCCGTGGCCTCACCACAGACTCATCCAGGTGGGAAAATCCCTCCCAGCCCATGGAGCCCCAGCTGTGCCCTGTGCCCACCTTGTCCCCAGCCCAGAGCACTGAGTGCCACCTCCAGGAATTCCTTGGGCACCTGCAGGGATGGGCACTCCAAACCTCCCTGGGCAGCCCCTGCCAAGGCCTGAGCACCCTTTCCATGGGGAAATTCCTGCTGATTCCACCCTGAGCCTCCCCTGGCCCAGCCTGAGGCCGTTCCCTCTCCTCCTGTCCCTGTTCCCTGGGAGCAGAGCCCGACCCCTCCATCTGTCCCCTCCTGTTACCAACAATCAATAAAAATAAACCTCCCCAACACCAGTGCAGCTTTAGGCAGCAGCCATTCCTCATTCATGAAGGGTATCTCCTGAAATACCGTGCATGCTGACCACAGGAAAGGCTCCTGGTCACAGGCTGTATTTGACATGNACACGCTGCAGCCCCTTGGTGTCCTGCCTGAACTGAGGGGCCCAGAGCTGGACACTCGAGGTGGAGCCTATGTCGCTGTGCGCAGGAGTAAAGAGAGCAGACTCACACCAAGCCGTAGAAAGCAGCAGTGTGTGAGACTTTATTTTGATTCTAAATTTTATACAGAGATATCTACATAATAGTGATTGGACAGTGTCATCCCACCCCTCAGGGGGATTGGCTGAAGCCTCATAGCTTCAGTTAGCAAAACATAAGATTAGAAAGAGAAAAAATGTCCGAGTTTATCTTGTTTTCCTACAGAGTTCGTGAGAAGGAGAAAAATTCTTCGGACTGTATGTCCACAATGCCTCAGCAGTGCCCAGCACAGGGGACAGTCACTGCCCTGGGCCTGCTGGCCACACTGTTCCTGATACAGCCCAGGGGCCATTGGCCTTCTTGCCCCCCTGGAGTCATGTCTGTGAGCCACTGCTCTGCTCTTTCCTGGCAGCTTTCCCTGTGTCTCCAGCTGCGAGGCTGCCTGGTCCAGCCGTGTCTCCCACAGGACACTGCACACTAATGCCAGTGAGAGGGTCTGCTTCCCCCTGTGTATGCCCACTCCCTGAAGTTTTGGCAAGGCCACGCTGCTGCCCTTGGAGCTCAGACACCACTGATCATCCTGGCATGGCAGTGGGGGACTCACAGCGGGTGAGCGGGACCGTGTGACGGAATCCCTGGGAATGACACAGCCTGCCCTGGGAAGGGACCCCTGTTAGCAAAACCAGTGGCCTGTAAGGCAAGGAGACACAAATGTGGGTTAGAAGTGGGAAGAATTTGTGAAGAGATGCCTGGCTAGTGCTGGAAAACCATCCAGGGCTTCCATGCTGGCAGGTGCACAGAATTGGGATGGTTGGATCATTTGTGATAACGCCAAGCACAGGAACAGCTGCTCTGAGGAGGAGCACGAGTGCCTGGGGATCTCATGGGATCTCATGGGGATCTCGTGGGTCTTGGCTTGTGGTGGACCTGGGGACACCTTTATGTTGTTTTACGTCCTTTCCTCAAGGTCGGTGTGAAACACCCACGCCACAGGCAGACCCTCAGAGCCCTGACCCTGCTGTCAGGACTGTCCCCAGCATTGTCCCCAGCACCGGGACCAGGACCTGGCATGGAGATCCCTGGGCCAGAGCAGAAGGAAAATTCCCCTTCTGAGAGCCAAGAGGGGGAAAAGCATCTTCCTCCCTGCAGCCAGCAGGTCAGCTGAGCTCAGGAATGCCCTGGGTTTCATTTCCCAGGGGAATCCAGAGGCACATGCGGGTGGATGACTTCCCTGGATGCAGCAGGCACCTGAGGCTCAGGGCAGGGAGTCTCCAAGTGACTTGATTACACTCCCAAATTAGCACCCTGTTCCCAAACGTGAGCTGCACTTCCAAGGCCCCCCTGCCCAGGGGCTGAGGCACCACCTCCTGAGCCAAGGACAGATCCCAGCAGTTCCTGGGCCAGGCAGAGCTGGCACAGCCTGGCTGGGAGGCACCGAGCTGCTCTGCCCTGGTACTGCTCTGTGTTGTGACTGCATGTCCCACCTGCAGCACCTGGAAAATGCATCCCCTCCTGCACCCAGCGCTCCTCTGCTCTGCCTCCCCTCCGTTCCAGGTAGGTCACAGGAGGAGTGGCGAGCTCAAGGCAGCAGTCAGGGAAATAATCCCAGCCAGCCTCTATCTTACCTAGTGATTATGAAAAATAAAGTGCGACCAGGGCCCGGTGACACAACTGCTCTCCCGTTTATTTCAAATCAAACTGCTTGTGAGCTGGATGCAGGGGAAACTGGACATTGCACACGGACAGGTGGGTGAGGTGGGCAGCCACAGCACACGGCTGCCAGCACGGACAGCATGTGCGGGATGGACAGGGGCTTTGTTTACACAGCACAGGGAATGTTCTGTCACGAGTCACTGCTTGGCCACACCACGGAGCATTGCACGGCCAGGATTCACCCGCAGGGAGCACAGGCCCTGCCCATCCTGCCAGCCCGGCGGTCACTCCCGGCTGGACACGCTAAAGTGAGACGTTTCGGAACCATCTGGCGCTGGCTGTCTGCCTCTGACACCACGTTTGATTAGCGCCCGGGGGAGAGCAGCTGCAGTTCATTCCGCGGGTTCGTGCGCGGGCGCGCAGGGGTCATATACTGTCCAGCTTCTTCAGGACGAAGGGAGCTGAGAGAGAAAACAACGCGGGCTCGAACCGAGTCGGCGGCGAGGCCGCCGCAAGTGTGTGCAGCACCCCGGACACCCCGGCCCGGCCGAGACACCGCCCCCGCTGTGTCCGTGCCCCGGCGGCTCCGACACGGGGCCCAGGCGCGGCACAGCCCGGCAGCTCGGGCCCGGCAGAGCCCGAGAGCTCGCGTCCCCCACATCCCGGGAACGCGGGCCCGGCACATGCCGGGGCCGGGAAACCCGCTCACTCACTGATCCGCAGCAGTGCGACGTAGATGAGGAAGTTGCGGACGGAGGCGAGGACGTCGCGCCGCATCTTCCGCCTGAGCTCCTCCGGGTCCATCTTGGGCCCCAGCCCCTCGATGCGGAACATCCCGGACCGGCCCTGGGTCCCGGTCCCGATCCCGATCCCGCCCCGGCCCCGGCGCCGCTGGCGGCCACGCGCGGCGGAACCACGTGACAGGACACGCTGCGCGTCGCGTGACCGCGGCCGACGCATGCGCACGGAGCGGGGGCGGGGCCGCTTCCGCCCGGGAGCGCCTGAGGGGAGTGGGGCGGGGACGGGGGGATAGGGATAGGGACGAGGACAGGGACAGGGATAGGGTCAGGGACAGGGGGACAGGGACAGCGACAGGGATAGGGAGAGGGACAGGGGCAAGGGGACAGGGGCAAGGGGACAGGGGCAGGGACAGGGGCAGCGACAGCCCCGTCCCCAGNTGGGGGAGGTTAACGACGCCCGCCCAGAAGGATTCCCCTGAGAGTGGACACGGGCAGCGCCGAGTTTACGGCCGCAAGGACATTTGGCAGAACTCCCCAGATAAGGAAGAAACTCCCAAAGACAGCTCAGCAACTGTGCCGGGATCAGCTGCGGTGGGAACAGGTGATTCCAGCAGGGGCAGGGCCTGGCAGCGACCCCAGGAACCCCCACCCAAAGCAGAGACACGCTGAGCGTGGCACTAATTAGCGTGAGAGAAGCCAGGGAATCATTACCCGACAGCAGGTAGAACACTAATTAATGAGAGAACCACGTAACACCAATGCCTTTGTTTGACAAAATGTGTAAATAATGAAGGGGTTTGATACTCGGTGTGCCAGAGTTGTGGAATACACCAAGCACCCAGGTTTACACAACTCTGAAATAAATATTCAGTGTCTCTCTCTGGTGTGTAATTATGGCTTGTTGCATGTTGGGTAACAAATCTGACTTTTGTGTACAACTGGGGTCCTGGTGCGTGCAGCTCTCTGGGTCAGCTTCAGGCCTGATCCAGCTCCAAACCCTAAAAGAAGCACAAGTAATGTCAGCATTTGGTTATCTGATGATCTGGGGGCTCGACATCTCTGTGCTGGGCAGGGGCTGCGGGAGCTGGGCCTGGTCAGCCTGGAGCAGGGAGCACTGAGGGGGGATCCCATCAGTCCATACAAACATCTCCCAGGGCTGCCAGAGGATGGGGCCAGGCTCTGCTCAGCGCTGCCAGGGACAGCGTGAGCAGCAGTGGCCATCAAATAAAGCACAGCCAGCTGCAGCCCAGCAGCAGGAAGAACTTCTCTCCATGGAGGGGCAGAGCCCTGGAACAGCTGCCCAGGGAGGGCCTGGAGTGTCCCTGTCTGGAGACATCCCAGCCCCAGCTGGACACGTTCCTGTGTCACTGCTCCAGGGGACCCTGCCTGGGCAGGGCATGGGTTCCAGAGGGACCTTCCAACTGCAAAAATCCTGTGATCTGTTACTCAGACCCACACACACACAGCCAGGCCTTCCCTTGTCCACAAACGGGTTCTTTCCCCCAGAGTGCAAGAGTTGAGGTATTTGGTTTAATTGCAGTCATTTTTTTACATTTTGCTGAGTGGAAATCTACAAATCCAGCATGAGAACCATCAAACCCCTTCATTATTTACACATTTTGTCAAACAAAGGCATTGGTGTTCACTTGCTACAAGTTACGTGTTCTCTCATTAATTAGTGTTCTACCTGCTGTCGGGTAATGATTCCCTGGCTTCTCTCACGCTAATTAGTGCCACGCTCAGCGTGTCTCTGCTTTGGGTGGGGGTTCCTGGGGTCGCTGCCAGGCCCTGCCCCTGCTGGAATCACCTGTTCCCACCGCAGCTGATCCCGGCACAGTTGCTGAGCTGTCTTTGGGAGTTTCTTCCTTATCTGGGGAGCTCTGCCAAATGTCCTTGCGGCCGTAAACTCGGCGCTGCCCGTGTCCACTCTCAGGGGAATCCTTCTGGGCGGGCGTCGTTAACCTCCCCCAGGCCCCAGACCACTGTCCAGCCCTGGCCCTTACCCAGGCGGTTCCAGCGGCCTGGGATTTGTCTTCCCAAGGCCTGGACAGCACCGAGAGCTCGCTGGCCGCTCAGTTTCAGGGGTTAAATCTCCTTTCTTGAGGCTTGAAAGTGCACAAAGCTCAAACAGCAAAGAACGGCTTTTCCTAGGGGAGCTGTGACACACTCCAGCCGTGCAGTTCTGCGTGCTGGCAGCACTCAGAGCACCAGGAGTGCTGCCCGAGGTGGACACAGGCTCGAGGGGTGCCTGAGAGGGGCAGGTGAGCGGGCAGAGCCGTGTGGCTCTCCCCAGCATCCCCTCAAGAGCCTGGGCTCTGCAGCCAGCCAGATAGATTAAAAAAGGTATTTCTCTCAGCTAAGCTGCCTGTGACCCGAGGCAAAGGCAATTACCGAGCAGCTGCTCCCACTGTGCCAGTGATTACAGGGCTAATTGAGCTTTCCTGGCTGCAGGCCTGAGCCAGGTGGCCAGGGAGGAGCGTTCCCAAAGCACCCCACAGCCAACAGACACGGGATGTTCACTCCCAGTGCCCGGTGCCGGCAAGGGGGAACCTGTCCCAGTCACGAAAGATACAGCACTGCCCTCCCGAGAGGTTTCCAGCACAGCCCCAGGGGAAAACACAACACAGCTGCCCAGATCCCCCACTGGCACAAACTCCTGCTGTGCCAGCTCCAAACCTCATTATTTACTCTGACAGATGGCTCTCCCCAGTCTTTGCTAGCAGGAACAGCCTGGTAGGTCCTGAGCCCATTTTGGCAGAAGAGCGAGGAGTCTCATCCTGCATTTTGTGCCTGCTGTTCCTCCCAGTCTCACTTTCTGTTGGAAAAGCAGGAGAGGGGCTGTTTTCCCAAGCACTGCTCCGGAGGAGATGAAGGAATGTGAGCAAATCTGGCACAGCCGAGTGAAACACAACGCAGTATTGAGCAGAGACTGGACAGGGAGGGGCAGAAGTGCTGCCAAGAAGCAGTACAGGTGGGGCTCTGCCAGGAAAGGGACTGGGGAGCTCTTGCCAGAAGCTGTTCCACTGCAGCCACCCCATCCTGCTCATCCCTTTGTGAGACGGAGGGATGAGAAACATTTCCCATGGGAGATGTTCCCGTTGGATAGGCCGGAGACTTCAGGTGTGAAGGGATTGGCAAGGGAGGGAATCTGGCTTTGGGTTTTGACACTGTCCTGAGCTGTCCTTGAAGTGTTTGTGGCAACTTTCCAGAATTCCCCCAAACCTCCAAACTCCAAAGCTTGGACAGTTCATACCACGCCTTTAGCTGCAGTCAGTCCCATTTACGGGAGACTATTACCTGCCACTCCCTGGAGCTACAGGAAGATTATGATTCACTGACTGGGCACTCCCTAGAGGTCTCTGATGAGAACATGGTGTGTGGCAGGTAGCAGCATGAGAAGCTGACAAAAGGTGCAGACATTGCCACGAGGGACAGCTGGACCTTCCAAATGGTTCTGGAACAGTGTTGTGAGGAAAGATCAGACTCCACAGGTAGCTGGACAGAAGCACTCCAGGGGCGAGGCCAGAACTTCTCAGCAATTGTGTCACTCGTAGCACATAATGCCCAGGTAATACCAAGGTAAAGCTGTCAGAAATACCAAATTAGGTGCACATCTTAAAAAAACCCCACATGATAGCAATGGGGAATAAATAGTTACAGGCTGGTCATTCCTCTGGGAGGAAACTAAGCAGACAAAGGAAGCACAACAAGTGGGAGAAGAAGGGTCAAGGAATGTGAAAAGTGATTGCAGAGGTGCACAAATGTTGTGCCAGTCCTGTGAGGAGGAAGCAGCCAAGCAGCCCTGTGTGTGATCACCACTGCTGCAGCATTAAACCACAGCTGTTTTGGCCACGGTGGTACCAAAATCAGTTGATCGAATCCCTAACAGCAAGTGAGCATTAAGAACCTGCCATTTTTGTTTGGTCAGATGCATGAGGGGACATCTCCTCTGAAATATCGTGCATGTTGAGCACAGAAAAAGCTCCTGCTTAGATTCTGTATTTTACAGACATATTAATTTATTTTCCTGGAATAAGCACACATAGGATAGTCATTTCCTCAAAATCATTAACTTGTGTTCCCTTTCTTTTGCATGTGCGTTCTTCTGTCCCGGGGGTCTCTTGGTGGTCAGACACCAGAGTTACAGCTGAGCACCTGAGGAACTGGTATTACTTTCCAAATACGGAGCTGAGTTGGCATAACTGGGCTGGTGACTCTCCCGTTCTCGGTTAATGTTTGCCATGATCCTGCAGAATGAGCATTGTGCAGTGCCATAGGACAGTGGGTTTTGAAGAGTAACTATTGTACGAGCCCTCTAGGTGTGCAAACAGCTCTTCTTCGGGCACCAGCGGGATGCACATCACACCTGCTGTGCTGGTGGGGAGCGTGGAGAGCAAGGAGCACTTCTGTCCCTGGCAGGCCTAGGACACCCAGGGGAATGGGCTGAACGCCCAGCAGAGCAGTGTGGGTGCATCTGCTGTGTGTGAGGGCTTTGGCAGCTCTCTGTTGCCTCCTGTCACTGGTTAGAAACAGGCTCACCTTCTTCTAGCTGCGAGCAGATTGACAAGGTGACACAGAGTGTGAATTTCCACTGGTTTACAGACCAGCCTCGCAAGGTCACTCCACATGCCAGCCTGTTCAGGACCACGTCAGTCAAGGTGTGTTTCAGGCACGGAGGACAGGCACAGTCTGGCTGCCTCCTCACCCCAAGGGCACAACCAGCAGGCAGCTGTGGTTCTGGCTTCTTCTTGCCATTGCTGTGGGTAATCTTCCTGGAAAATTGTGGGATCTAGGTGGAAACGAGCCCCACTGGGCAAGGGATGGAGCCTGCAGGTGACAGTGGCAGGGCTGCATGCTGGGTGGGATGCAGAGGAGAAGGGGATGGCTGGGCAGAGCTGCCTGGGAATCTGGCAGAGCCCAGACACTCCAGCTGAAACTCAGGCTTCTCTCCCCACAGGTTTCCCTGCTCCCATGAAGTCCTGGAACTATGGTAAGACACATCTGGTGCAGATGGCAAGAACTAAATAGGCCACAGAAATTAAAACTGCCCTGATAATTCTTTTTGAGACCTCAGTTGGGTTTCTAGGAGGAAGGAACTCACGGTGGCCTGATTCTCCTCGATAAAAACGTTCTGTGGAGTGGCCCTTCAGGCTCCAGGGTTTCTCCAGGCTGCTCCTGCATCGTGGAGATGGCTCATCCAACAGGTGGAAGGACAGCATGCCTTCCTCCTGGAAAAGGCAGTGTCAGCCTGGCCTGGCCCCTCTGTATCCACTGGTGAGATGTGGAGGAGCACCAGGGACTGGAGCAGGACATAGACCAGAGATGCACAGCAAAGCTTTCCAGGGGCCCTGGGCAGCCTGGCAGAGGCACCACGAGAGGCAAAGCAGGTGCTGCTGGAGCCTTGGTGCTGCTGCCACGCCAGCCCCTTCCTCCACCAAGGAATCGATATTGGTACAGCACTAATGGCAGCACCTGGCTCTGTGCCACGGAAAGGCTTCTTCCATGTCTGCCTGGTAAAGTCCAGCTCGTCCTCCGGCCACCTCCATGGCCCAGCTGTGCCAGGGCTGCGCTCTGGGCCCATCACACCCGAGCAGGGAGCGGTTCCTGCCAGCCCACAGGTGCCTCCCAGCCTCCCAGGACGGTGTCGGGGCACAGGACGGTCCCTGCTGGGCACAGGGTGGTCCCTGGTGCTGGCAGAGAAGGAGCAGCGGGACAGGGCTCGCTGACGGCGCTGCTCCAGCTCTGCCCACGGCCTCTCCCCATGTCCGGACACTGGGGCTCGGCACCACCCGTGTGTGGCACGGGAACCACGGGCTGGGTCGTGGGGAGGGGGTTCCCTTTACCCTCAGAGGTCACCATCCCACCAGGCATCCCCAGGCGGCCCCTGCCGCCCTGTCGCAGCGGTGAACTCCGTGTGTGACCCATCGGCTGGAGCCCACCCCGATCCCCTGTGCCTGCACTGTGTCCCGGCAGAAGAGCCGGACTGCTCCTCCAGGATCACACCTCCTCCTGTCCCTGCCGCGTGCCACACTCAGGCCACCGTGGCTCTGTGGGGACAGCCCAGGGCAGTACCTGTGGCAGCTGGTCCCCACGGCTGGACGGAGGCCAGAACAGCCTCCCAGGCTGCAGCGTGGAGGGGCTGTGGCAGTGCTCCTGCCTCCTCCACTGCTCCTGCCAGGCTGCTGGGACTGCCCAGGATGCGGGATCCGGCAGCCCGGGAGGGCGAGGAGGGAGGCTGAGCAGGGATGGCCAGAGAGCCCCGGCACACAGGGGCCCTTCACCTAGGGGCTGACACTGGCTGGGCTCCGTGTGTCCCCAGAGCCACTCTGTCACTCCCCTCCCCGGATGGGCAGGAGAGAGGAAATACAACACAAGGCTCGTGAGTTGAGATAAGGTCAGGCAGAGATTGCTCAGCAAATACTGTCATGGGCAAAACAGACTCATCAGGGTCACCGCCTGCTCTGGGCATCCCCCTCCTCCGGTGTGGGGTCCTCCAGGACTGCAGGTGGGTCCGTGCCCCCCCGAGGACCTCCACAGGCTGCCAGCAAATCTCAGCTGCGGCACCTGGAGTACCTCCCCTCCTTCTGCACTGACCTGGGGGTCTGCAGGGCTGTTTCTCTCACGTCTCTCACACCTCTTCTCTGGCTCCAATAGTCCCTGTGTATTATCCTTTTCCGTTCTTACCTCTCCTATCCCAATGGTGCTGCTGCCAGTGGCCAGTGGCAGCTCCGTCCTGGAGCCCGTGGCTCTGGCCCCCCGGGACACAGGGGGAGCTTCATTCAGCTTCTCACAGAAGCCACCCCTGTAGGCCCTCTGCTCCCCAGACCTGGCCACACACACCAGCACAGACACGGCAGCGCCTGCAGCCCGTGCCCGCTCCCCTCTCTGGCCTGAGAGTGCCACGGGAACAGAGAGAGCCCCTGGATGGGGGCAGGACCGACAGCGCTGCCCCCGCGCAGGGCGCTGCTGGACGAGCATCCCCGCTGCAGTGCTGAGCCTGTGCCCACAGCCCCTGCACTGCCTCACCCCTCGGTCTCCCCTCGTTTGCTCTCCCCAAACCCCATCGATGCCCGAACTTCCCTGCATTCAGTTCCTCCCCGGGCGTCCTGCAACGAGCCCTGCGCAATCCTGAGTGTTCTTCCCCTGTGCCCCATGGCTTGTCCTGTACCCCTGGCTGTCACACTGCATCTGTGGGGTGCTCGGGAGAGGGTGGTGTCCCCCAGCCCTGTGGGGCTGAGCTCCCCTGGGACTGGGAGCTCCTGGATGGGGGCTCATGGCTCTGGGGTGTCACTGGGGTTTCCCTGAGGCTTGGGGCTCTACTGGTGTGTACAGATGAACTTTTCATCACCAAAGTCAGTGTTCCCAGGCTCTGATCTCTCATCTCTGAAAGGGCCAGGAGTGAAAGCCGTGTCATTGGACCGGCCACGTTGGAATGTGCCCCAGCCAGCTCGCCTGAGGCCAGATAGTTTGCATTCACCCACAGGTTCTCAACTGGGACATCCCAGGGGTGTTCTCAGCACTCCAGGTAGGTTTTGCCAGCCCTCAGACAGTCCTGTCCTGCTGTGGTCTGGGACTTGGGGGCTGTGTCATCCCAAGGGTGCAGGGTGCCTCAGCACTCCTGGCACTCCAAGAGAAACTTTCTCTTCCTGCTATTTCCTCTTCTCCTGGGAGAGGTGAATGTGGCCCTGTTCCTTGTGGAGCTGTACCACTGCTGGAGACCCCCTGCACTGCTGAGAACCCTTGGTGGTGAAACCACCCCCAGAAACTTCAGTAGGAAGTGAAAGATGCTGGAAAGCAATGTCAAAGCCTCGAGGCAAATATTTCAGACTTGTCACCCATTTACCTGTGATCCAGGACAGGGAGGGACAGAGACAAGACGAAATGTGAGCCCACGAAAACTGCAACCTATAACCACAGCACCTTCTGCACCAGCAGCAAGGTTGAACATGATTTCTGGCGTCTTCAACAGGTTGCGTGTGCTGACCTTTATGATAAAGAGAATCAGAGTCATTCAAGCATGTAGCAGAGTGGAGGAGGGTGAAGGTGTTCCTCCTCTGCAGCCTCACCCGTGGAAGTGCAGGCAGAGTGCCTGGGAGTTGGAACTGGTCCTGAGGGGTCCCTACAAGCAAAGCCCTGAGCACAGAGGCACTCGAACACAGCCAGGGAGCCTGACACATCTGCATGAGGAGCTCCCAGAGAGGCTGACTGACCCTCTAAACGTTCTGGCTTTCTGCTGTGAAATGTGAAGGGATTTCCTCCTTCACAAGATCTTAGCTATACTTCAGAGTTTTCCAGGTCCTTAATCCCAGTCATTCCAGAGGCATCATCTGGACCGCAGGACGTGGAGTTGAGTGGGTTCACAAGCTCAGCTCACGAATGGGCGAGCTCCCAGAGGTTTCATCCTTCATAGACATAGCTTGGCATGTCAGCAGCCACAAGCTGTAGCTCTCCAGGTAGTTCTGAAATGTTTCCCAGGACGGAAGGCTTTCACAGGTCAGCTGTGACAGGATCCAAACGTGAGTGATGATGAATGCTGTTTAGAGACAAAATGTCCCGTAACTTTTTGGATTACTGTTCCCCATGCTTCTCAAACTGTAACTACTCAAAGGGAAGGAAACCATGTGCTCAGCTCCACCCCACACAGGCCCAAATCTTGCATTTCATAGGCCAGTGTGGATTGTGATGTGGGTTGCTAGTGGGTACCAGTATTCACCCCCCACGATAAACAACCAGGGCTTTATTTCTTTTTTAATTAAGCATCTGCTTCCTGTGTGGATTGCTTTGAAAACATCACCCAGGGCTACGTGGGAAGGGAGATGTGATGCACGTTGCCCAGGGAAGCTGCATGAATCAGCAACTGATGCAAAGCCTTTTTCTGGGCACTGTTTAATGTTGCATTAATTTCAGATGTCAGGCCCCAAACTCATTTTTTTGTCAATTTCACTAACCACAAGGTAATACTGTTCGTGAAAGGTGCCAAACTTAGTTCCCACATCAGCAGAAGAGAAAAATAACCCTATTTTCTGTGGGCGAGCTGTTTGGGGAGAGGAACAATTCCGGGAAAAGGGGCAGAGAGAGCAGGCCAGGCAGTGGAGCGCTCGCAGTGCAGAAACGCTGCGAGGGACCGGAGGGGCGAAGGCAGGGGGGCACAAACCGGAGCCGATCGATGCCTCTCCGCGTGTCCGTGCTAAATGCAGCGCTGCGGCGGGGGCAGGCGGGGCACACACCGAGCAGGGCACCTTCGCGGCGAGGGCAGGTGCCAGGGCAGGAAGGAAGAGCTGACGTGGGGGATGTGCGTTCCCGTGTCCGGCGGTCACGCAGGGCCGGGCAGTGTCCCGCTGTCCGTGTCCTTGGCACCGCCGGGCCCCGAGAGCCCGGAGCGCCGGGAGCAGGAGCCCCGCCGGGGCTGGAGGGACCGCGGCTCTGCACAGCCGGGGGGCACAGAGCGGGAGACCCAAAACCTCCCTGCCCTGTCCGCTCCCACCAGCCCGGCCCGGGGCAGCCCAGGGGCACAGAGGCAGCTGGGAACACGAATTAGGGACTCAGAGGAAGGGACATCCCGTCCACAGCTGTCCCGGTGAGACCCAGCCCCCTATTCCGGGGGCGACACCTGTCAATAGAGGTCAACACTTGCGCACCTCTGGGACAATCAACACGGGACAAGCCATGGGGCACAGGGGAAGAACACTCAGGATTGCGCAGGGCTCGTTGCAGGACGCCCGGGGAGGAACTGAATGCAGGGAAGTTCGGGCATCGATGGGGTTTGGGGAGAGCAAACGAGGGGAGACCGAGGGGTGAGGCAGTGCAGGGGCTGTGGGCACAGGCTCAGCACTGCAGCGGGGATGCTCGTCCAGCAGCGCCCTGCGCGGGGGCAGCGCTGTCGGTCCTGCCCCNCGTCCCGGCTGCGGGAGGTGCCGGTGCCGCCGCTGGTCCCGCTCCCACCGGGTGTCTCTCGTTCGGGGCCGCGGGCTCCATCCCCCTTTCTGCGCGTTGGGGTGATGGTTTAGCGGTTTCTGCCCGATCTTGCCCCAAACGCCGTGGGCTAGTTTCCTTTTCGGTGCGAGGAAGCCATGCACGTGCTCTCCCTAACAACAAAATAAGCGAACAAAAAACCTCCCCACGGTTCTCAGCTGTTGAATTCACAGCCAGTGATTTTGGCTTCTTAACCAGAATGGGGAAAGTATTTTGAGAGAAATTTCGCCTGAGCTGGGGAGAGCAGGAGGCAGAGTGGCTTTAACATGTGGGTGTCAGGGGCGTCGGTGTGAGCATCTCCGTTCCCGAAGGTCCCCGCGGGGCAGCTGGGGCACGGAGCTCCAGGGGACAGCAGGCAGGCAGTGCGTGCCTTCCGGCGGGTGTTAGAGGTTTGTACACTGCCCAAAGCGCTCAGGTGTGCTCCGTTGGTGTGCACGCACATGGCTCTCCAGGCACTGGAAACACACCTGCCAGCTCCCGCCGGGTAACCTGTTCTGGGCGTGTTTGCTGATCTGCATCTCCCCAGCATGCTGACAGTCTCACAACTTCTTGTGGCTCCTTGTTGCAGGTGTGTTTGCTATAGTCCTGGGAAGCCTCCTGACGTTTCTTCTTCCAGGCAGATCTGGGTGAGACTTAACCTGCCAGTGGGATGTGTGAGATAAGTCTGATTGGTCTAAAGGGGCTGTAAAATGGGAAATGTTAGAACCCCGGTAGGCATGGAGTTCTTGTTCCAGAGGAGCAGAGTTGCTGGCCCAGGAGATTCTGCAGATTTAGAGACGGAAATGACAATCATGTAGGATAGGAAGCCCTCAGTGAACCATTTCCTTCACTTTTTCTCTTTCTGTGATTCTGTTCTTGCTCCCATGTGATGTTGTCTGTAGGAAGGCAGGGAGACAGATATTTGGAGAGCTGTCGTACAACCTGAGAACAATCCAAGCTGGAAAAGAGAAGAATTCTGGAAGTCTGTAGGCAGCATTTAATTCTCCCTGCTTAAATTCCAGCTGACATTGGCTAGAGAGGCACTTGCCTCATTCCCCCATCTGTGAATTGACCTGGCCAGAGCGATGAGAAACCTCTGGGGCCAGACTGGGTGGGAAGGCTGGGGCAAGAGCACGCGTGAGTGATAGCGAGGACATGGCAAACCCTCTGCCCAGCCTGTGACCTCTCTGCCTCTCCGGTTCAGCCATCAGGAGCAGGCAAATGGCACATGTTTCCACGTGTACTGCTGTGTAATTTATCCTGGGTTTCGCTCCCATGAGGTTTAGTAAATTACCCTCTAAATTCTTGCTGAGCAATCTGCTGTCAAACAGTTGCTTAATGCTGTGCAGTGCTCTGGGCTCTCTCTCTTTGTGGAAAGCGTGTCTTCCTAGAGCTGGAAGGAAGCCCTGGGCTCTTCTGATATGGCTCCGTATGTGGCACGACATTCCTGAATCAATATTTCTTAAGTGCAGGTATTTTCCCTTTTGTCTTGTTCTTCCTTTCTTGGTGTTTGCCAAAAGTCCATGCCAGAGCTGCTTCCCAGCACATGTCAAGGTCATCTTTACTGACAGGAGGAACCTGCTGAGGTGCCTGCCCTGAACTTGAGTTTTTCCCTCTGTGGAGAGTCCCAGGAAGGCCAAGGGAATACTCCAGAGTGCTGAACTCCACAGGCACTTTGGCTGGTTCCAGACCTGCAGCAGGACTCAGAGATCAGTGACAGCACATGGAGCTCTGCACAGAACCTTTTTTTTAAGCGGGGGGGGTTGTTTTTGTTGGTATTTTTTTCCCATGTTGTGCAATTTGCCAGTGACATGACAGTGCTTCTCCGAGGGCGAGCTGCTTGACTCTGGCGTTGTGTGTGCAGGGGCTGGGGAGGAGGATCCATCCACGTGCTTGGAGGCAGCTCCTTTCTTCACCGTGAAAAGTTGTAAGTCAGGGAAGCAGAAGGAAACATTCCTTCTGTGCCGGCAGCTCTTGTCCAGGGAGATGGAGCTGGAGGGAGGAAAGTCTTCA
The DNA here is from genome assembly GCA_013397845.1 of Melanocharis versteri. Taxonomy (NCBI): domain Eukaryota; kingdom Metazoa; phylum Chordata; class Aves; order Passeriformes; family Melanocharitidae; genus Melanocharis; species Melanocharis versteri. The sequence goes on along the minus strand of VZTG01007868.1, from coordinate 451,413 downwards.
CACTCTCCCACACCAATCTATTTTTAGGAGTGAAAGCTATTCAAGAGGGAGGTATTGATTTTCCTCCTTTCCACCTTGAACGTTCTGTTTATCATTTCCTTCACTTTGTGTGTAATGCACCATGCACAAAGCTATTCTTGCCTCTCCCCTTGTGCCCTAACCAGTTGAGGATGTGCAGCCTTTGCTGAAACCATTTTTATTTGGTGCCTGAAGTGTTTGCATGCCCAGAAACTCATATTTTAAAACTAATTCTGCTGTTTGGGAGCCAGAGTGTGTCTGTATAAAACCTCATCACTGTCAGCTCAGAGAGGAGAGTGGGGACATGCAGGTGCAGAATCTCTCCTGCCTTCCCTGGGCTGACAAGGGACAAATTCTCTTGCTGACTGTTCTTGATTTACAGCAGCTGGATGGAGCATGGGGATGGTTAAACGCTTGTGGGGTTTTTTTGTTGTGTTGTTTTTTTTTTTTTTTTTTTTTGTTTTTTTGGGTTTTTTTTGTGTGTGTTTTTTTGGTTTTGGTTTTTTTGGTTTTTTTTGGCAGTTTTTTTGGTTTGTTTTTTCCTGGTAGCATCTGTTTATAGGCAAAAACCTGGGTCTCTGATAGTATTAAAAAGCAGCAGTGCTTTTTAATTTTTTTTTCCTGGGGGCTGTGGTGCTGGTGGTTATTCTTTGCCTGGTGTTACACAGAAATATTGAACATCATAGGTTCTCTTCCTGAACCAGGGAGGGCCAGAGGACCAGCCTGGCCACCCTGTGGTGCAGAAGTAGTTCTACCTCTGGCCCTGGGAGTGATCAGATGGCAGCTGACCTGGGGCTGGGGGGATAAACTGGTCTGCACGGACCTCGATCCCATTAATGACGTCTGGCAGTGTCACACAGTGTCACACAGTGTCACACAGTGCTGTGGGAGTGTTTCCTGTGTGCTGCTGTAACGCGTGAGGGATGTAATGCTGCCCGTGACACACAGGGGTACTCATGGCCGGGGGAGGGCTCTGCTCTGGACCCTCCTTGGGCAGCAGTGTTCCCAGCTGTGCCTGTGACCCTCCTACAGCAGCAGTGTGTGTGTGTGGCTGTTGGGGCTGGCCTTCAGTCTGGGCAAGCTCCCCATGGGCGCAGCTCATCTCCTCAAACACCAGGCAGATGTCACGGGCTTGTGAGACAGGATGGCTGCACTGTTGGGGTTTTTTTCTGTTTTCTTTTTTTAATTTTCCTTTTGCAAGAATTATGTTCCTTGTACATGCACAGCCGATGTGGTGGGAGTGCAGAGTGCCACGGGAGCTTTAACCCTGGTCTTTGGGCTCAGCTGTCTCCCTGGCTGTATCTCCAAGAACATCTTTAGAAGCTGCTCTGTGGGAAATAGGTGAGTTACTGTTCCATCCTCATGTCTCACCAGAACTGGCTGACTTTCAAAAGCTCTGCTGCAGAGATGCTCAGTCGTGCCAGAAGTCTCTTGGTGCAGCTCAGAGCCACGTTGGTCAAGAACGAGCTCAGTTTCCTTCTCCCTGCCTGGGAGGACAGGGATGTGCTGACCCTCTGTGCAGGAGCAGACCATACCTGGTGAGCTGGGGTGGCCTGGGCAGGGACCAGCCCTGCTTCGTCTCGGAGCTGCACAGTGTGAGGATGTGTCACCAGATACACAGGAGGTGCAATCATGGAACCACAGCATGGTTCGGGATAGTAGGAACCTTAAAAGGCCATCGAATCCAACCCCCTGCCATGGGCAGGGACACTTTCCACTGTCCCTGGCTGCTCCAAGCCCTGTCCAACCTGGCGCTGGACACTTCCAGGGATGGGGCAGCCACAGCTTCTCTGGGCACCCTGTGCCAGGGCCTCTCCACCCTCATTGTGTATTGTTTTCTGCTTATATGTAGTCTGAATCTGCCTCTTACCTTTAACCCCTCATCCCCTGTCCTATCATTACAGGCCCTGCTAAAAAGTCTGTCTCCATCTTTCTTATAAGCTCCCTTTAGGCACTGGAAGGGGCTCTAAGGTCTCCCCAAAGCCTTCTCTTCTCCAGGCTGAACAACTCCAGCTCTGTCAGCTTTCCTTGTAACAGAGGTGTTCCACACCTGTGGTTATTTTTGTGGTCCTCCTCTGGCCTGGCTGCAGCAGCTCCAGCTCCTCCCTGTGCTGGGCCCAGGGCTGGGGCAGCTCTGCAGGTGGGCTCTCACCTGAGCCCAGGGGCAGAGGGGCAGAATCCCCCCTGCCCTGCTGCCCAGGCTGGGGCTCAGCCCAGCACAGGGGTTTGGGGTGCCAGCACACATGGCCAGGGCAGGGCCAGCTCTCACCCACCAGCACCCCAAGGCCTTTTCCCAGGGAGGCCCTTGATCTGTTCCTCCCTCAGCCAGAGCCCATCCAACTCCCTGCTGATGGGCAGTGAGCATCCATTACAAGAAGTACTTGGGAAGATGCTTCCAAGAGCCCCTGTGAGTGAAGTTACAGGTGGACGGCATCCAGAGTTTTACAGCAGCTTATGGCAGCATCTGATCAGGCATTTCTCTGTCAGCGGGTGCAGGAGAGCTGCTGGGCCTCACTGCTGCTCCTGCTGCCACACTCTGCTAGGAGCTAATGCCTTGATACAAACGTGTAGTATCAAAAGTTCCAGAAAAACCTCTGCCCATCAGAAAATTTCAGTTTGATGAATTAATACTTCCCATGAAATATTGAAGTATTCTCCCTGAAAGTGGGTTTGGATCTTTATCCTTGCTGGTCAGATCTGTGCTGTGCATGTCCTGACACCACTGCCAGTTGTGCTGCCCTGTGGCTGGTCACTCTGGTGTGGGCCCTGACCTTCATGTGTGCTTTGCTTCTGAAGACCCAGAGTCACCCACCCGGGTTTCCTTCCAGACACTGAGCTGTGGCTCTCCAGAAGGGTCAGGTGGCCATGAAAATCCCCGTCGAGTCACAGCTCCCTCTGACTGAGCCGAAGGCTCTCTGTGTATCAGGATCCCAGCGCAAGCTGCTTAGTGGTGTGCTCAGGGGCTTGGCTCAGAAATAGCTGCAGAAGGGCAGGTGGGAGCAGGGCGCGGGTCGGAGCTGCCGTGGGACATCCCGGAGTGGGGAGAGGTGAGGAGCCAGCTGCGTGTGCAAGGGGTGACCCTGGGTGACCCTGTCCCGCTCGGCACGCGCGGCTGACGGTGTGCCCGAGGATGCCGTGGGGGAAGAGGCTGCTCCTGGTGGTGTGCATTGTTTGAGGGAAATACCTGCCAAGCTGCCTCCTCTAGGACACCTGTTGTTTGGCCCAAACATCCCAGTTTCCTAAAAGGGCAACATGTTTTCTTTCCTTAGTGTTCCATCTGGGGTTTTTAAATGTCTGTGTTTGTTCTTCAGGCTTTTCCTCCTTGTCCTACAGATTCGGAGACTTTCTCTGGAACTCCAGATAGAGAAGTCTGTCCTTCCAGCAGAGCAGTGAAGGGGAAGGGGTGAGGGGTGGAGCTGCAGATGGAGGCAGTGGGGAGGCCCCTGAGAAGGACTGACCACGGCGCATCAGCAGCTCCCAGCCCCAGACACGGAGCCCTGGGGAGAAAGGAGCCGCTGCAGGCAGGACGATCCCCGTGGCCCAGAGGGAACTTTGGGGCGTTTGGGGTGGACTGGGAAAGCCAGAGCACTTTGTGTGCTGAGCAGAGAGGTGAAGCCGAAGCCAGAGGAGGCTGCAGCCGCTGCCACACGAGCGTTGCAGACGGTGGAACACGGGGCTGAGAGGGGACACGCCGGCAGCAGCCGCCTCTGCTCAGGCTGCCTTTGAGAGATCCTGCTTGTGTGCTCCAGGCTGCAGAGCTGCTGGGCTTCTGCTCCTTCTGTGGTCACGTCCTGGTCACCCTCTGAGAAGGGGTCAGGTTTCCCATCCTGTCAGCTCTAATATCTGGAAACACAGCTGGATCACAAGGTCCCCATTTGTGGTTCAGAGGTGCTTCTCAGGAGCGGATGTAGAAGCAGTGTGGCTGAAGGAGCAAGCTGGATTGTGTTGTATAAGAAAGCAAGCCCAGAGAGTGCCCAGTGCCAGAACTGCTGAAGGGCTGAATTTCCTCCATTTCCTGCCCATGGCTGAGCAGGCAGGGAGCATAACAGGCTGGAGTGGCTCCCTGTGAGGAGCTCACCGGCAAATGTGAGTCCTGCTCTCCTTTCTTGGTTAGAAAATATGAACTGTGGGAGTCCTGTGGCCTGGGAAGGTGCTGAGTGGAACAGGTCCAGTTTTTTTGAGACAGAATTTTTCATGCTTCATTTCTGTGAGCTTCCAGCCATCTCTGCTGTTCGTAGGTTAATTTACTGGTATTTCTGTTACAGCACCATTTCTGCCATGGACCAGCAGCCCGCTGTCCCAGTATAACAGAGCATGTCCCTGAGGCACAGAACTTCCAGTCCCAGCAGAAGACACGAGTGAGGAGGTCAGGACGTACAGAACTCCTAGGCTGCTCAGAAGACACACTGTGAAAGGTGTATCTAACAGTTTTGGGTTTGAAATACAAAGAGCTGATAGTCTTCACGACTTCTGGCAGATACAGACATATTTTGTTTCTTTTTGTGTCAGGTTCTGTCACAACCCACAGTTCTTCCCAGGGTCAGAGCTCAGAGTGTTGGCAGTGGTACACGGCTGCAGGCTTCCTGTGCCTTGCAAGGCAATTACCACTGATGTTTGCAGTTACAAATATCAAACCAATTGCCTGGAGACTCATGGTCTGGCAGGCTCAGTTTGGGGGTGGAAAGGCAACCCCGCCTTTGTACATCCAAAAGAAGCCCATGGATCCATGAAATCCACGGAAAAGGAATACACATGTCACTGTCTGCCACGGGAGGGTAACACAGTATGACGGTGACACGGATGACCGAAAGCACTGAGCAGGGAAGACTGGGTGGGCAGGGGGGTTCCGTGAGTGTCACAACAGGTGTCACCCTCTGTTAGAGCTCTGGTCTTCACGAGGTGCCAACAGACCTCTTTGTATTACAAATGGGTCGTGAATTAGTGCTGGTAACTCTGAAAGCTATCCAGAAGAGTTTCTCAGTCACTCGTCATTCTGTTTTCGTGTGATTTCTGTCACTTCCAGGTAAATGGGAGATTTGGAGACTAGCTTAAACCTTACACGAAAAACATGTAGAATAGAACAAATGGTAGCAAAATGGCTTCACCGCTTTCGGGACAGCACACCCAGGTAAGTGTGGTTTTTGTGCAAGGAACATCTACGGTCACTTTGATCAGAGACAGCACGAGGCTGATCCCAGTGAGCAGGGGCTGGCTCGGCCTGCAGATCTCACTCATTGTTTCCGTCGCTCTTGGGAAACGTGCATACAGAAAAAGAAAAGCAACAGTGTTTTTAAGCAACCCCCTTGGCTTCCAGGGACAGATGTTCCTGCCTTGCTCTGCTGCGGTTTTGTGAGGAAGAAATACAGTACTGTTCCATGTGAAACTTGCTCTTCTCGAAGGTGGGGTCATGCTTCTCTTTGTGGGCCCACATTTTTGGGCAAGACTAGGTTGCATTTACCAGGATCCTGGTCCACGGCTGCTTGCCTTCCCTGAGGTCTGAGAGTCACCGTTAGGGTGGAGTGGACATACAGTGGACATCCGTAGGCTGGAGTGGATCCCAGCAGAAGCTGAGAGCTGTGCGTTCTCTCGCTGCCTTGCTGGGTGCAGGTGCTGCTGTTCCCTGTGGATGGAGGTCGTGGCTTGCTGTGGGGCACACCTGGGCCTCCTCCTCTGCGGCCACTGGGCTGGGATGACTGGAAAAGTGTGGTCACAGCCAGTCTGGTGTCCTCAGCGTCCTGCAGAGCCCGGGGAGTGGCTGCTGGCTGCAGAGCTGGGGACCCAGGGAGCGCCAGCCTCGGGGCAGCGCCGCAGCCCCTCGAGAGCAGGGGAGCGTGTGGATCTGGGCCATCTGCACAGGGTGTCTCTGGTTATATCGTGTTTAATTGTCTCTTCTGATCTCACAGGGGCAGCGTGCCCGCGATGGACAGCGCCGGGGACAGTGCAGCCCAGCCCCCCAGCCAGGTCAAAGTGACCGTCACCGTGTACAAGGACCTCGTCCTGCAGCACTATGGCTTTGAGATCTGTCCTGGCCTTCCCCTGACCATTGCGTCTGTCACCGCAGGTGTGTTCTCCCTGGAGGCACGGGTTTGAGAGCCCAGCATGGTCACAGGTGGTCTTAGGGAGAAACTCCTGGCAGGGGTTTGTGGTTTCTGAGGCACCTGTTCGGTGTGTGAGCCCTGGACACTGCAGGCACAGTGCCTGTGGCACACAGAGTGCTCGGATGTCTCCCAGTTCCCACAGTGTGGAGCCAATGTCAGTGTCCCCATGGATCCTTCGCCTGTGCTCGCTCACTGCTAACCTTCATGATGCAGAGAGCTGCTCAGAGTAAAGTTCTTCCTGGTGTTTTATCTGAAATGCAGAGGAAGAATTTAATCTTAGAGAATTTCATCTTCCTGTGCTGTGGCCATGGTGGTCTGTTGCTGAACAGACCCTGGGCTTTCAGCCCTGTAACACGGAGAGGTTTGCTGCTGGGTGCAGGCAGTGCTGAAGACAAGCAGATCAGCTCCTCTAGCTATACAAGGGAGGGGTGTAACTCGAAAACTGAATCTGTTTCTTATTTATATTTTGGTTTTTTAATGGGTGCACAAAACTGTGTGGTTTTTACTTGGTGTGAGTGTGGCAGCCCTGTGTTTGGGGAGTGACTGGGGCTCTGGGCTGGGGCATGTACCCTCAGTCACCTCTCACTTCTCTTTATGGCCTTCCCATGTGAAATATGGTGAAATTATCTGAGAGTTGTGGGGTATAAGAAGTGGATTTTTTTCTGCTGTGCTTCTCTTCTCTCCTAATCAGAAAGAATCAACATTTTACTAGAGCTGAGGCACAAAGAAACCTGCTCTTCTGACCCTGTCCTTTGCTGATGGCAGCCCGTGGCTACATGGCCCATGTTTGGTTCCCAGTGGATTGCGTGGTGGGCTGTGACAAGGGCACAGGCAGATGCTGGAGTGGTTTTCATGGGGTAGAGGGAAGCTCAGGTGGGGGACAAGGACACAGGCAGGCACACACCGGCTGGTGTCAGCACCCAGTGTCCTTCAACCCTTTGATTTTTCCATCCAGATGTGGTTGCTGAGGGAAGCAGGTGCTGGGAGGGAAGAGGAGCTCACATTGAGTGTCTCTGGACATCCCTAGTGCAGATGTGGCACTTGGGGACGTGGGTTAGTGGTGGACCTGGCAGTGCTGGATTGATGGATGGATCCTTCGTGATCCTGGAGGGCTTTTCCAGTCTCAGTGCTGCTGTGATGCCCTGGTGGGAGGGTCTGCTGTGACTCAGGCCGTGCCGGTCCCGCAGGGAGCACCGCCGAGGGCAAGCTGCAGCCGGGTGACCAGCTCCTCAGGATCAACTCCACCTCAGTGGGCGACCTGTCTGTGGAGCGGGCAGCCAGCATCATCAGGTGTGCACTGTCCGCCGTGCCTGGCCGGGGCAGAGGGGCTGGGGGCACAGGCCCTGGCTGACCGCGTGTCCCCGTTGCAGGGAGGCCGGCGATGAGCTGCTCCTGACCGTCCTGCGCTGCGCCTCGGTGAGTGGCCCTTCCCTGGCTCTCCCGGCACCCTGTGGCACGGCCATGGTCGAGGGGTGGCTGGGCTGGTGTGCGGGCTGTGAGGGGCTGTCCAAAGCCGTGAGGGTGCCCTGAGCATCCTCTGCTGTCACACACACCCTTGGAGGGGGCTTGGGAAGAGGGGGCAGTGACTCCTCACAGCCCCTGGTGCAGGCCCAGGCTGGTTTGTGGCACGGGCTGCAAGGAGAGGCTCTGCTCCGTGCACCCTGGTGGGCTCTGGAGGTCTGGACCTGTGTGAGGGCTCCTCCCAAATCCCATTCTCTGTCCCTACCGCGTGTCCTCAGGGCAGGATGGGGCTGTGGCAGGCCAGGAGGCACGGCCACTTCTGACAGGTGAAGGATTGGCTCTGCCTGGAAGCTACGTGGGAGGACGCTGAGGGATTCTGCTACTGTTCTTGGGGACCATCATACTTTACAGGGTATTTGTGCACAGGGACTTGGTGGCATTTGTGCACAGTTCCTGAACACATGTGGTGTCTTGTGAGCCTGGTAGGACCCTGCCATGGTGAGAGCAAGGTTGTGCCCAGCACTGCAATGTGGCCGAGTTGCCTTTGTGCCCTTGGGCAGTTTTCCGAGTGGTTTTCAGTCCTCTGGGAAGCCCAGCAGAGCGGGGAAGTGCTGCCCACGTGGGGTCTGTCCATCACTGCCAGGCTCTCTGCGTGTGTTGGTTTGGTACAGCCCCACTGCAGCCAGCTGTTGGCAGATCCCCAGCTGTCCTGCGGGGTCCCCGCTGCGTTGCACGGTGCGGGGAGAACCTGAGCACAGCAGCTGGTGCCCGTGCAGTGACGCTGGGACAGTGCATGACACATGCCACATGTGTCCCCTGACCGGGCAGCCAGGGTTGGGTTCAGCAGCTGCCCAGGCAGGTCCAAGGGGCCTGTGGCAAGGCTAGGAGCAGAGAGGCTCCCCAGAACACCTCTCCATGTGGGCGTGGAGCAGCACAGTGAGTGTAGCCCCAGCACGGGCGGTGAGCTGTGCCCCTGCCCTCTCGGGGGGCTCTGCTCCGCCCGTGGCTGCTGCCCTGAGCAAACACCGCTGTCGTTTCAGGGTGGTCCCAAGTCGTCGTTCCTCACGGCAGAGAAGAAGGCGAGGCTGAAAACAAACCCCGTCAAAGTGCGGTTTGCAGAGGAGGTGCTGCTGAACGGACCCTCCCAGGTCAGGGGAGCGCGGCTGCAGCCGGGCGGGAGTCGGAGGGGGTGCGGGACTCTGCCGTGGGTGGGTGTCACGCTGGGGTGGTGTGGCTGGGGCTCACTGTGCCGCTCTGCCCTGGAAATGGTCCAGCAGCCGCTCCTGCTGCTGCCTGAGCTGATCGGGGCGGGGGGAAGCACTGGCATCTCCGCAGGGTTTCGTATTTGATGTGCTCGCTTGGACTAATGGAAAATACCCGCATGCACTGCTTGTGTCCTGCTCCCCCGTCAGGCCTTAAACCATTCCTTCAGCACCGCAGGAGGCAGCTGTCATCTCTTGAAGGGCTTATCCATCCATGGTGAACCCACCCGAAGGGTGGGCATGACAAATCCCAACCCAGGGAGGAGAGGTGAACGCTGATGTGTGTGCCAGGTGTATGAGCTGTTGGAGGAACTGGGCTGTCCCCTCCTGGGGGCAGGTCACTCCATGTTCCGAGGGCTTGTCACTGGTCCCTTTGCCTGGCTGTTAGGTGTGACAGTGTTCTCGAGCTGGCAGGGTGGCAGCTTGTTCTCCTGTCCCTGCAGAGGGTTTCTGCAGGGCATCCACGGCTGCCTCTGTGCCTGACCCTCTGTCGCAGCTGCCTGGAGGGAGCTGCAAACCCATCGCTGGGTTCCTGGTGCTGGTAGCAGCCGAGCTGGGCGCACACGGGTCTGCCTGTGTTGGTCTCCCTGTAGAACACTTGTAACTGCCCCGAAGTGTGAACTGCTGGTGAACATCTCCTTTTCTTTCTGTGCAACTTTCTAAGCTCACTGGGGTCAGCCGGGGTCAGCTGGGAGTCATTAGCTCTGTCGAGCTTTCCTGCTGTCTTTCAGAATGAAAAAAACTGTGGTGATAGTCCCCCTCCTCTCTGCTCCCCTGCTCGTTAGTGCTGTTCGGTCATCCGGGTCCGACCAAGTCTTTGTGCTTTGCAGCAATGACAAACCACCCACTGGGCCCTTTTCCTTTTCCCTTCCTGCCCGTCTCATGTTCCTATCGCTGGTGGAACTCTCCCGACACAGCTCAGAGCCCTCCCAGGGCAGGTATTTCCTCTCTTTGGCCTGCACATGGGCAGAGGTGCCGTGGGTGTCACCTGCCCGTGGGGCGGTCACAGTGTGAATGCACGTGGGGACCCCTCTCCTCCTCCTCCCTGCAGGGTGGGCAAGGGTCAGCTGTGCCTCCTGACATTTGCCAGTGCCTCTCTGGACACTGGGATCCTTCTCTTCCTGCCACGCTGTTGCCAGGCGTGCCAGGCTGCTGCAAGGCTTGTCCCTGCCCTGCCAGGGCTGTGTTCACATCCCTCAGGTGTTGGTGACACGGCTGTCTGCGATCCTGCCTGGGCAGGGTGGCAGCAGGGCCCTCCCTGGCACAGCATCCAGGCAGCAGATCCCTCGTGCTGCTGGGAGATGTCACACCCAGACCACCAGGCAGGGACCGGGAAGGGGAGGATGTGCCCAGGAACTGGCCCCGGGCAGAGATGCCTGAGAGCTTTGGGCAGGACTGGTCGTGGGACACAGGCAGACCCCAAATCGCCAGCAGACCCTGCTGCTCTTATAGCTGGGAGTTGCTCAGATGTCTTCCTGGGGGTTCCATGGAGCTGTTCAGCTGGAGGCTGGGCACTGCTGTCGCAGCCCACGAGGTCTCAGGTCTGTGCCAGTCACTGGCTGATCGCAGGGTTCGTCTCAGTGAGTCTGGAAAAGGACCTCCTGAGAGTCTAAAGCAGGCACTTGTGGAGGGAATGCTGCGCTCTGTGCCTCCCGGCAGCCTCTGTCAGCGTTGTGCTGAGCTGCTCATACCTCTGCAAGTGCAGAGCGGGGACATGGTCAGTGTTTAGGTTGCCATTCATTTAATGGCAGCACAGAGGTAGGAGAAATTAATTCAGGTGCTGGCGTCCCACTGGTGTTAGATTTCCTTTTCACCATCTGGATGTGTAACCTGTTTTGAGCAGCGAAGTATTAGCACAGAGGAAGAGTAAATAAATTTGTTGCATATTTATGATTTCTTTCTGGAAAAGTACTATCCACCACAGCAGCCCTGAGTACTTTAAGGCTGCTCTCCTTTCCATGGGCTGACGTACTAAGGCAGCCAAAATGGGCATTATGGCCCTGAAAAACTGTACAGCCTCCCGTTTCAGTAAATATTCTGCTCTTGTCGTCCTAATGGAGCGCGGCTAAGTGGTCGCTGGGGCGGTGGGCAGGATCCCAGCGGCTGCGTTCTGCAGCTGAAACCCGACACTCCAGGTCGGGAACATAAATTGTTAATTAGCCTTGCTGCTGTCCTGCCTCCGCTCTCTGCAGACTGATGATGTATTTCTGTATCACTGAGCAATATGCAAGGCACAGGTCCCTGGGGACCCTGCGGCCAGCGCCAGGCAGTGTGTTATTAGCAGCTGTGAGTGGGGGTGAACCAGCCCTGCCCCAGACAGGACAGGAAGGGCATGGCTCTTGGAGCTTTCAGGGTTACTTCATGGTAGCTTCTGACAGCCTTCACAGAAAGAGAGAAACCTCTCAGGGTGTTCTGTCTGGATAGTTGCCTCTGACCAGGAGCGTGGTGATAATTGGTGCGGATGTTAAGTTTTGCTGTGTGCTGGCTGTGTGAGGGCCCCCTCACACGATAACTGCGGCCGTGGGAGCTGCCAGGGGAGATGTGCAGCTGGTGTGAAACGGCATCGCTGTCCTGAACTGATGGAGGACACAAGACCTGCCAAAGACATAATGTGTTTGGGGTAGTTAGCACAGAGCAGTTACATCCTGGTGCTGGGAAGAGCAGCAGTGCTCTCTTGTTTTTTCTCAGTGGTGAGAAAAGCAGCAGGTGTAGGCAGCTTGAACCCTGCGAAATGGATATGAGAGGAGGAAGGAAGGGAGTCAGAAGTGTTTCATGTTTGCTCTGGCGGTACTGCCAGGGTGTGTGGGCTCCCTCTCTAGAGGGACCAAGGCTGTGAAGTTTGTACGTGTGGCACAGTAGATGAAACACAGGAAAGGTCATCTTAGAAGCACCGTTCTTAACCCTGAGACTGTCTTGACAAGTAGATGAGCCCTTTAAGTGATGGCAGTAGTGTGCTGGTCCAAGAACATGAAAAAGACACGCTGAATAGGAACTCCAAGAGTGGATGAGAAAACTGGAGGAGAAAACCACGGTGGAGGGTGTGAGCAGTGCCCGGGGTGGAGCTGTGGCTGCTGCTGGGGGATGCTGTCAGTGTGGGGGTCTGTGCTGCTCGGTGAGGGTGTGGGGAAGATGGCTTTTCTGGAGGCACTGCTGGGTTTTGGTGATGAGCAGGGAGGATGACTTTCTGCTTTCAGTGCCTGTGGGATCCTGTGGTGCCGCAGGGAATGGAATGGTGCTCCCAGGCCACGTGCAGCCGCTGCACTGCCCCGAGTGTTACGGTAAAGGCATTTGTTGTGCTCTCTTTCTGTCATTCTGTGCCAGAAGCATAATCAGGAGGAAAGCTTGGTGCTGTGGAAGAGGGTTGCCAAGGTGGAGAAGGATTTTCCTGGATGCCAGGGCTTGCAGTGCCAGGCAGAGCAGCTGGTGCCCGCAGGCTGGATGCATGAGGGTCCAGCTGCTGCTTTTGTTCTGCAGGGGAGCTCCCTCCTGTTCATGCCCAATGTTCTCAAGGTGTACCTGGAGAATGGACAGACAAAGGCATTCAGGTTTGAGAGCAGCACCACCGTGAAGGTAAGGCTGCTCGGCGGGCTGTTCCCACCACCCCCGTCCAGCCTGTCAGCAAAGGCACGGGCAGGGCACTTGTGGCCTCCTGGTTGCATTGACCAGCTGCTGGGGTTGAGCACGCTGGGTTTTCTGAGTCCCAGCCTCATTTCTGCACTGGTAAGGATGCTCTGCTCTGGAGACATGAGCACTGATTAACCCCCTCAGGTGAAAGAGCAGCATCCCAGGGAATGAATGGAGAGCCTCCTGAATGGAGAGTGATCCTCCCTCAGATGGCCTCTGCTGGGGGCAGCACAGACAGGTTGCCATCATTCCCCCCGAAACACGACACTGCTCTGCAGAGCCATTGATCCGCTCCTTCCCATGACTGCTGTGCTTGGACAGAGCCTCACACACTTCCATTTCCTGGCCTGATTGTTGTAGCTGCTCCGTGTTTACTTTGGACTTAGTAAGATTTGGCCATGGCCAGTGGTTGGAGGTCATAACTTACTCAAGTGATAAATGAAATCTCTAAAAAAAAGAAAAGAGTGAAATAAAGCAGGGGAGTGGTAAGGAAAGGGGAGGTGAGTTGTAGAGAGATATTTGAATGCCTGTCCCCAAGTGTTTAATTTCTAAAGGATGGATTAGCTCTTTGTCTTTGACTTGAGTTTCTCAGCTCTGACATGGAACAAGTTTTCCCAGTTTCTTAGAGCAATCCTCACAAGTGCCCTCCAGAAGCACCTAAATGAGTAAAATGCTCCCCAAGTTAGGTGTTTCCAGAAATTCCTCTGTGTCTTGAGACATCCTGGCTTAAAACTGAGGTGAGTCAAACATTTTTGTTTGCCTTGAGAGGCTTGAGTGAGTCTAAGGGCTTCTGTTTCAATTTGTGCTCAGTCAAGCCTGAGGTGATATTTTCTTTTTGCCAAAAGTAAACCTTGTTACTTCCATAACAGTTAGTATATTGACAGAATTCTCTATTACAAGTGAAACACCAGTTTCAGTCAGGTTTGGTAAGATTTTTACAAGAATGGTCTCAAATTCTTGTTTATTGGAGAGAAGTGTTTTTCACCAGTTTTTTGTAGTTTCTTCATAAATCACATAATGACAAACTGATTTAGGTTGGAGGGGACTTTAGAGACCATCCAGCTCCAACCTCCCACCCTGGGCAGGGACACCTTTCACTAGACCAGGTTGCTTCAAGTCCTGTCCAGCCTGGCCTTGGACGCTTCCAGGGATGGGGCATCCACATCCAAAGTGTTGCAGAGTTCTAGAAAGCTAGAATAACAAACACAGCAAACATTTGGGTCGAGGGTGACAGAAGGCGCTCAACACCACTCAGCTGAAAACTGTAAAACTTTGAGTGTGAGGCAGCTCAGGACTGGCAGCTCCAGGAAATGGATTTGATACCTGTGACACCTTGGAGTTTGCATTTTGCTGAACTCTTACCATGGCAAGCTGCAGCTTCCCCACCTTGTCCTCCTGGCCTGCTGGGAAGCGCTGTGCTCTCTCCATCTGTGCCTCCTCAGTTCTGCAGGCTGGAGTCACACGGTGACAGCCCTGTGGTGTGTGAGTCGTGCTGGTGCCACCTCTGAGCTCTGTGTGACCCCTGTGTCCCTGCCAGGACATCGTGCTGACGCTGCAGGAGAAGCTGTCCATCCGCAGCATCGCCCACTTCGCGCTGATGCTGGAGGAGCAGTACAGCCCGGCCAAGATCCACCTGCTGCACGAGGAGGAGCTCATTGCGCAGGTGAGCAGAGCCCCCCGGCCTCTCACGGCCCTGCAGAGGGGCACTGCCCCCCAGGAGCAGGGGCCAGTGAGGGCCAGAGGGAGCCCAGCACTGCAGCATCACCAGAGGGGTGAGCTCAGCCCGACCCCAGTGATGCCATCCACTTCTGCCATGGCGTTCACCCACACCTCTGGGGAAGTGGCACTTTGGGAGCATCCTGCCCCCACTGTGTGCCCACACACAGGGCAGTACCCACGGGCTGGTGTTGCCTGGACCATGGAGAGCTGTCGTGGGTGACATCCTTTGTGCCACCTGTCACATTGGCCCATGTGTAGAGGGCTGTTTGAGCCTTAAAACAACCTTAAGGCAGCTGTGCACCACCTCGCTGTTCACACTTCCCCGAGCAGTCAGAGCATTCGGCCAGGCTGGGGCCACTTGGGTTAAATTCTGAGTCAGTACTGCGTGTCCTGTAAACATGAGGCGAGCTTGTGTGATACTGCTGCTCTGACAGCAGTGCTGGGCTGGTTCTGTTTGTGAGGAAGTGCCTGCTCAGGTGTCTCAGCTTCGTGCTGATGGGTTGGTTGGTTGGCACACCACTGCAGAGGGATTCATGGAATCATATATAGAATATCCTGAATTGCAAGGCACACACAAGGATCATTGAGCTCAAGTCCCTCAGTGGCTGATGCTGTCAGACCACTGAGCACATGGGTCAGAGGATTTCTGCTGGGCAGGATTTGCCCAGAATAAAATATGCTGATGTATAACTCAGTGTCTTGACCTTGTATTGCCATTACAGTGATGATTCAGGGGTCTGTTTAGGGCTGCTGTGTCTCGTGACTGCGCTCCAAAGCAGAGCAGCCTGCCCCTTCCCCTGCTGTTATCACACGGCCCCAAAGCCTCTGTCCTCGTCACACTGCAAGCATATGGGATCAGTGGGTATTTCAATGAAGTGTGGCTGTCAAAGGGCTTCTGGGCTACTGCAGGGAGAAGAAAAAAACAGATGAAGGATCAGAGATAAAATTACAAACACTAGCAAAGTCTCCTTGTGTTTGTTAAGGACAGTCTGCACCATCCCCTTGCCAGTGGCTTTAAACGATTCCTGTGGGTTTGCACGAGCCAAGGCTCATCATGCGCTCGTGGAGGGAGGGCTTGTGGTGTGATGGCCTCTTTCTGTTGCAGGTGGTCCAGAAAAGAGACTCTCATGACTACCGCTGCCTCTTCAGAGTGTGCTTTGTCCCCAGGGACCCCTTGGACCTCCTGCAGGAAGACCCGGTGGCCTTTGAATATCTGTACCTGCAGGTGACACTGGGGCATTCCATGCTTAGGAATCCCTTCTCACCCCATTCTCATTTTTGCTTTAAACCAGAGCGTGCTTCAGACTGTCTCAGCTGTATGGATGTGAAATGCAGAGCACTTAAAATTCAATTTACCTTAAATTCTTTAATCACCTTGTATGCTTGGCTGGTGGAAGCCCTAACTGGATGCGTGGTGTTGTGTTGGTGGTCTTGTTCTGTCTCCTTGCTGACCTAACTGTGCTCTGTCTGCCCCAGAGCTGCAGCGATGTGCTCCAGGAAAGGTTTGCTGTGGAGATGAGGTGCAGCATGGCGTTACGTCTGGCTGCTCTGCACATACAGGAGAGGATCTATACGTGTGCTCAGCCACAGAAAGTGTCCTTGAAATGCATCGAGTAAGTGCATAGATTTCTGTGTTCTGGTGTGCCTAAGCCCGGCAAAAGAAGGAGCCACCTAAAAGTGGCACCAGCCCACTGTTTGCCCTGTGTTTAGTTCTGCACAGGAGTCCAAAGGGGACTGCAGCCTCTTGGTTGTGCTGCTCGTTTTAGGGCAGGGTGGCCTCATGGGTCTCCCTCCTCAACCCTGAACTACCTGAGTAGTACAGACAGTAAACACCTGGGTGTGTCCCAAGGCAGAGGGAGGTTGTTTTCTGTCTCAGGGGCAGGGAGAGACTTCTGATGGCTCACACAGTGATGGTTACCCAGGCTCCTGCCAGTATTGATTGCAGTCTCTGGAGAGAGAAGGTGTCATCATCAACTTTGCACAGCCAGTACTTCTCGTCATCCACCAGAAGCATGCCAGAAATACCTACTTTGGGCAGTGATAGATCCTATTAAGTATTGAGAGCTGTGGGGAAAGTACCAAAAAATGATCTCAGAAGGAGCAGGTGTGCTGTGCTGCATGTTGATGCTCTTGAGCTGCACCTGCCCTAGAGAAGCCCCTGCTCTAGGCAGCAGTGATGAGCTCGTCATTAATTACCAGGCACTGGTGTGGTGACCAGGTTAATTACCAGGCACTGGCTGCCTTGTGTGCAGCCAGATGTGCCCAGCTGTGTGCAGGGAGCAGGGGGGTGAAGGGCAGCTACACTACTCTCACCTCACAGATGTTTGATGCTTGGGCTGAATAAACTCGCCAGCAGCACACATGGGCCACGTTTTGGGTCCAGGAAACTGAACGTGCTGAAATGTCATAATCTTGTCACCAAAGCAAGGTGTGTGCAAGGACAGAATCTCCATCCTCTGGATAGTGAGGGGAGATTGGGACTGTCCTGCTAATGAAGGCTGTGAATGACCTGCTGTAAAACCATGTGAAAACGGCCATTCTGCACCGAAGTGCACATTGTCCAGTCCCGCTCCTGACCCGGTGGCAGGGGCAGGTAGCAGTGAATTTGAGCCAGTGAGGCCACTGGGTGTGTTACAGCCCCCCAAGGCTGCCTGGTGCCTCTGCCCCCCTCTGCCTCTGCCCTGTCCTGTGGTGCTGGGGGTCAGCGTGGCTGGGACCCCCAGCGCTCCCTTCCTTCTTTCTGCCAGGAGGGACTGGGGAATCGAAAACTTCATCTCACCCACCTTGCTTCGAAACATGAAAGGCAAGGACATCAAGAAGACCGTCAGCTACCACCTGAAGCGGAACCAGGTGCTGCTGGACTCTCGGAAGAAGGTAGTGTGCAGGCCCTGGGTCACAGTGCCCCGGGATGGTGGCCGTGTGCTCCCCCCGCGGGCCTCCTCCCTGTGTGTCACCTGGGGCTTTTCTCCTGCTTCTCACGCTCTGTGCCCGCCCTCCCTGATCTCCCTGCATGGTGTGCCCCGCTGCACTTTGCTGAGGGGTGCCAGGTGCTCATGGGCCACGCGGGATGCCCATGGACACCTCTGTTGCCTGTCCAGACTGAGCTTGATGTGTTGGTCAGACACCCTGTCCTGCACGATGGAGTGTCTCTGTCCTGCAGCTGCCTGCAGTACCTGTCTCTAAACTGTGTTTCCTCTCTTGCCAAACCAAGCACACACTCAGCACAACAGCCCAGGTGCGCCTGAGCTACCTGAAGATCCTGGGGGAGCTGAAGATGTACAATGGGAAGATCTTCAATGCCACCATGATGGTATGAGCTGTTTATTTATGTTTATTTATGTAATTGGTCTTGGTGTGCTGTCCTACTGGCCACAGTGCTTCTCCCAGTCCTGGGTTATGATGGAAGATGTTGGTAAGGGGCTCTGCTGGAATAACTCAGCATAGTTCCTTTGAAATGTCCACAACACAGACCAGCCTACAGAACAGTTATGCATGTTTTCTCTAATCGAAAGCTGTGACTTTTGCTCTTCAGATAAACCCTGTCCATATTTTGTGTGTTATAAAGTACTTGTGAAATCTAGGGAGGCTTCGAACTCTTGAAAAAATACTGGAAACACTTAAACGTCACTGTAAAAAAGAGCTCTCCTCTTTTTACAAGAGGTTTCTTGGGTTGTTGATTTTTCTGCCTGTCCGCACCTGGGTGTGTGCTGAGCTGCAAAACACAAGCTGTGTCACACGGGGAGCTGAGCAATGTTGGTGGGTCTGTACCAGAGCAAGACCTCACCCGTGGGTCACAGTGATGCCAAAGTGTACACCTGCATGCAAATGGAACAATTTCTGCTGGATTATATGTGCGTTAATTCATTTTTTTTTAAGTGTCTCACCCTAACAGAAAGCATTGACATTTCTTCCAACCCCAGAAATGTCCTTGTCAAGTTTCTACCCTGCAGCCGCAGCAGGTCTCACTGGGTCCATGTGGGGACACCCTGGCCGGGCAGGTGACACTGCTGACAGCAGACCACCTGCTGCCAGCCACGCCTCTGGACCTGCCAGGGGGCTGGTGCATCCCTGGGGCCGTGGGAAGCTGCTGGTCCTTGTGTGGGGGAAAGAGCTGGGAACGGGCTCCTGTGGCAGCCCAGTGGCAAAGAGAGTCAGTGCTGGGATCCCGCATGAGGTCGGGTGGCCGAGGGGTCCCTGCCCAGAACAGCTCAAGGGGTTCCTGGCCAGGCCTGATTGACAGGTTCAACCTCTGCCCCTACAGCAGCAGGACAGGGAGTCGTACGTGGCATTGCTGGTGAGTGCCAAGCACGGGGTGAGCCAGGTCATCAACAGCAAGATCAACCTCATACGCAGCCTGGCCGAGTTCTACAGCATCAGCAGGGTGGAGCTCAGCGAGGAGTCCGGGCAAGTGTGCACTGTCAAGATCTACCTGCAGGACCTGAAGGTGAGTGGCTGTGTGGGGACAGAGACACAGCGGGGTCACTCACACCATCAGCCCTTCTCAAAGGCTGAGGGTGTCACCAGGATAAAGGCTTAGGACAGACTTGGGACGGAAAGTTCATAGGATGAACCAAAAAAATTACTAGAGAGATGTGATTCTTCCTGCTGAGGAAAAGTGATTTTTCCTCCATCAACGAGAGACACCAAAGGCACAGAAGGCGAGAAAAATAAATTACTATTCTTTGTCTGTGCCTCCTGCAAAGACAGACTGAGGGAAGTATGAGACAGAGGGGGTGCCTTGTCCTTGTTTGTTCCTGCAGACCCTGGTACAAACGGTATTTGTTTAATCTAATAGTTTTTACCCTTTTCTCCCCCACACCTCCAAAAAATAAACGCAAAAAAGGTCCTCACTCTGCTGCTGGAATCAAACAGTGCAAAGGATCTCGTCTGCCTCATCGCTGGTTACTACAGACTCTTTGTGGATGCAAACGTCTCCATATTTAACTGGGGAGAGAAAAGACAGCAACCGTACCGTGTCTCAGCTGAAGAAGGTTTTAAAAAAACCGGGTGTTTTTGACAAAGGATGGGGAGGAAGTGGGTGGATGACCCAGCTCCTGGGAGCAGCATCACGTAGGAGCAATAGCCCGGGGCTGTGTGGTGGCACCTGCATATGATTAGGGCTGGGCTTGATGGTCTTACAGGGCTTTTCCAACATTCATGGCGCCGCGATTCTGTGACAGCTGCAGGCTTGTGCGGGTCGCAGACCGAGGCTTGGGGCGGGGGGTCACCTGGCAGCCGCCCTGCAGCTCCAGGATGCTGCTCTGGGCTAAAAACACCCCACAGGTCCAGCTGCACCTTCCCCTGTCGGCTGGTGAGCTGGCGAGGGCTGAGCCCCGTGGGGCCCCCGGGGCAGGGTCTGGCCGATCCCCCTCCCCACCCACAGGATGGGCTGACGCTGCCTTTAAATCCCAGGGTATGAATCCCGAGCCTCCAGCGACTCTGACGATTCCTCGGACCTGGATTCCTCCTCGGAGTGTCGCACGGACACCGCTGTGGCGTGTGGCGGTGCGGAGGGGCAGGCAGAGCCCCAGGCTGGAGCGGGTGACCCCCGGGACGGGGGTGACAACAGCAGCGACAGCGCATCCGAGGCGTCCGACTCGGCCAACACCGGGAGCCGCGGCTGCAAGGCGAGCGGCTCCAGCGACTCCATGGGTGCCCTGGACGGAGATGAGTTGGAAGCGTGCTCTTCCTGCAGGCCAGAGCTGTTCCACTTCTGCACGCCGACCGTGCAGGAGACGAGCAGCTCCGACAAGAGCCTCGTGGCGGTGCGTGCCGCGGGGAGCCCCGGCGGGGCGGCAGCCGGGGACGGCTTCTGCCTGGAGCAGCCGGGGCCCGGGGGCAGCCGCTCGGGGCCGGGCGCGGGGCCGGCCGCTCTGGAGGCCGGGCTGTCCGGGCTGGACACCGCGGGCTACTGCAGCCTGTGCCGCAGCGCGCAGGGCAGCGGCGCCGGCCCGGGGCGAGGGCGCAGCGCAGGGGACAGCCACCTCGACCTACGGCCACCCCCGGGCTTCGGGGACTCCAGCTCCGAGGAGGAGTTCTACGATGCTGCGGAGAGGCTCAGCCCTCCGGACGCGCTGGCAGGTAAACCCACACCCGGGTGCTGCAGGTCCTTCCTCCCGCTGCCGGGGCTGGCGCGCTGCCTCTGCTCCCGTCGGTCCTCCTGGGGGGCTCACCTTCCAGCTCTTAGCAGTTTCTCCAGGACTTTTGAAGGACCTTTGAACACCCATTCTCCACAGGCCACTCCTCAGCACCGTTGCAGTGGCATTGCAGGAGGATTTGTTATCACGTGCAAACACTGGGTATTGGGAAAACTCAGATTTTAGAGCACGTCCACAATGTGGCATTCTGGAATCTCTACTCTCTTCCTCTCAGCTAAGGAGACCCCAGACCTGTAAAACGCTGTTCCATGAACCCATGAGATCAAAGGTCGTGTTCAGATCAGAGGCTTGTTACAGAGCCGGGTCAAGGATTCCCAGGGTTGGGCGGCTCCTTGGCCATTGTATTTTCTCAGAAATGAGAGGATTCTTGTTTCTGGGGTAATCAGCTCCTTCATTATTAACTGAACCTCTTAAGAGTTTGATTTGTGCCATTAGAACAATTTTGGCTTTTACAATAATGCACAGTCACTGTGGTGTGTTCTGGCAAAAAACTGTCATCTCTGGAAATTGTTACCATCTAAATATTCAGTTGGGAACCTCTGACCATGTTTCTATTTGACAATAAGCCTACGGCTGTGGGCAATGCTCTTGTAGTGCTGCTGCTGTCCCCAAATTTAACTGGGGAATTACAGCCGTGCCTGCCTTCAGGTGCAGCAACTCCAGAGCCCTCAGCACTAGCCCTGGGCTCCAGTCCTTGTAGCCACACACCCAGGCTCTGCCTTTTTCTTGACATCCACCTCCGAGTAGGTACTTGATCACGAGAGACCATTTCGTTTTGCCCTCGGGAGCCAGGCATTGCTGCAGGACATTTGTGCCTGTGATTCCAAGTCCTGTGCCAGGAGCTCTTTGGCCCTCTGTGTAGGCATGTGGATATTCTGCTGTCTGGGACTACCTCCTGATTTCCATGTTTTTTCTCACCATCAGGCTGTGATATGGCATCCTGGGAGGGTACAGAGAACTCCTCCTGCATCCCAAAGAGGCTGAGGTGCTTCGGCTTAGGGGAGAAGCCATCGATGAGGGAGAAGCACGGGCAGGAGAAGGAGCTGACCTACACCAAGAGCCTGAGGAAGAGAAGGTCTTTCCTGAAAACTGATTACACCTCACAGGTCAGTTTCCCTGCAGCTCTCCCAGGCTCTCCACAGCGCTGCTGCTCCTGGCCGCCCACTCAACCCTCTACAGAGGACAGAGGAAAGGACATGGACATGGGGCTTCCTGTGGCCACCCAGAGGGACACCACCGCCACAGACGGCTGCTCTGATCTGATGGACATGGAGCCTGACACCAGGGAGACAAAGTCAGTGGTGGAGTGGCTGGTTTCATTCATTTCAGACGTTCGCCACCCTGGTGACCAGTGTGGGGAGGAGGACAGCAGCCTCCAGCCAGCACGCCCCCCTTTGCTGTCCTTAGGGGAAGCTGAGCCCCTTCCCAGAGATCAGAGTGGAGCTGCCCAGGAAAGCTCCTCAGTGGAGGCAGATTCTGGGTGTCTGGGCGAGGAGAGCCATGTACCCACTGTGGGCTGGCAGACCCAAGGGGCACAGGAGGATGGAGGTGAGGTGGTGGCCACCCAGCACAAGGCCAGTGTCCCAGTGCCCTCGTCCTGGCATCCAGTGGGGACCTGCCCTGCTGACAAAGTCCTGCCACGGGCTTCTGGCCCCAGCATGGGCCCTCCCCGGGAGCTGGCCCAGGACCAGGGGCTGCTCCCTGCAAGTGTGAAGCTTTCCCTGGCTCCCTGTCAGGAGAGCAAAGCTGATGGTCAGAGCTGTACCCTTGGCAAGGGCAGTGCCGGTGGCGATCGCTGTGCTGATGGTCAGCGCTGTGCCGATGGTCAGTGCCATGCTGATGGTCAGTGCCATGCCAGCAGTGGCAGCGATGGGGCCGTGTCCCGGGGCAGGAGCCGACAGGTGCTGAATGGGGACACCCTGCGGAAAGTGCACGAAGGCCACGTGGGGTTCCCAAATGCAGCCCAGCTCCTGGCCGATTGGAGCACTGCCTCGGGGGTTCTCACCCGCCTCTCCTGGCTCTCTTTCGGGGTGATGACAGACCCGATGTCACCCAGCCTGCTTCAGGACAGGGTGGATGACCCGCTCGAGCCTTCGGCCTGTCTGAAGACCAGCGGGTGCATGGGGGCCAATGCTGCTGCGAGGAAGATGCCAACATCCCCTGTTGGAGCAGGCTTTGGCAAGGAGCTGGTGAGCAGCTCAGGGCTGGGTGAAGGGCAGCCCACAAGAGACGCAGGAACTGTGGCTCAGCAGGAGCCACAGCCTGCACAGGCTTCTCTCCCCAGAGAACAGGCTGTGGGGAAGGACTCCTGCCGGGCTCCATCTGCAGGGCTTTCCATCTCCTCGGTCCCAGTTCCCTTGGGGAAAGGAGCAGGAGACCACGGGGCTGCAAAACACCCCTTGCCCTGTTTTAGCCCCGAGGAGGGTGAGCAGAGCCCTCCACCCCCCATCCCAGCCGGGCCCCTGGGCTGCTCCCTGGCACCACGGGCGTTGGACAGCTGTGGCTGCCAGCTGCCCTACATCAGCTGCTTCCCCCAGCCCCACAACCAGGGGGAGCGTGACACTAGCCCCCGCCAGTTTCCAGGGCCCCTCACCACCCCACCATCCAGAGGCAGCAGCCTTCCCAG
This sequence comes from Melanocharis versteri, assembly GCA_013397845.1. NCBI lineage: Eukaryota > Metazoa > Chordata > Aves > Passeriformes > Melanocharitidae > Melanocharis > Melanocharis versteri. The sequence goes on along the minus strand of VZTG01007868.1, from coordinate 428,447 downwards.
GACCCCTGGGAGTGGTTTCCCAGTCTCCATTGCTGGGGATGCAGTGGGGCAGAACCCCCACATCCGAGTGCTCAGGCAGCTGAAGGACCAGGCGTGGATGAGCCCTGTGGATTTCTCCCGCTTTCTGGCCTACACTGCAGAGCTCCAGGAGGTTGTAGGGAAGCTCTGTGGGAACCAGGCATCCCACCTGCACGACCAATGTGCTGAGCAGGGTGCAGAGAGCAAGGGTGCCCTGGGCTGGGCTTCCCAGGACCTGCTGTCCAGCTGCCAGGCCCTCCTGAGCACGGAGCAGCCTCTCACAGAGGTGCAGTGTGCACTGAGGGCAACATTTGACTGTCTGGTTCACCTGGCAGTGACCTGCTTCCGGGTGACACACTGCCGGCGGTGCAGGCAGAGACAGCAGGAGCTGGGAGCTGCGCTGGGGGATGTGGTGGGCACCTACCAGCAGCTGGTGCAGGCTCTCCACGAGCAGCTCCATGGGCAGGTCTGCCCTGAGTTGGGCACCAAGCTCCTTGCCCGCCAGCACACAGCCCTATCAGCTGCCATCTTCTGTCTCCTGCAGCAGTTCAGGGCATCCCCATGGCTGTGACAGGTGGGGTGGGGGCACACGAGGGCCCTGAGGGGGACAGAGCCCAGATGTGTTCCCTCTGTCCACCCCAGGCAATGTTTAGGCCAGGGCAGCCATGGGAGGATGTGCCCCCAGCTGCTGGCTGTGCTCCCCAAGAGCAGCCGTGTCCTGGGTTGCTCCTGGAACACTTCAGTGTGTCTCGCCCAGGGCTCGTCCCTCGCCTCCCACAGGCCGTGCAGGTGGTCAGTCTCATGGTGTTGTCTCATCTGCTTTTGTCACCCACGGGGAAGGGTGGGAGCCTTTCAGCCTGCCTTTCACACACCCTGCTCTCCAGGCAGGCTCTGGACTAAAGGGCATCAAACCCCACCCTGGCCTAACATGAGGACGCCAGGTGGCTTTCTCCACCCTCTGCAGCCGAGGGAGCAGCAAACCCATATGAACCCATATTCAGCTGCTTTTCCTTAGCAGGAGAGGGTGGTCCCAGCCAGGGCGGCAGCAGTGCTGCTCCTGCTGCTCCGTGCGGTTCCTGTGTCAGCAGCTGCTCTGCTGCCGTGTGCTGGTGAGCAGGACAGGCCCTGGCTGCTCCCACCCCACCATCGGAGCTGCTCACGGCTGTGTCTGCCAGAAGAAAGGGCAAGCCCTGACAAGGTAATGCTGCGGTCAGAGCTGTGCATGACCATCGGTGCTCCCTCAGCGAGGAGCAGCCCTGTCCCCCTCCCAGCAGGGGCGACTCAGCCTGGCCAGGTGTGAGCTGGAAGGAGGTTTTGCTGTGCATCCCGCGAGGCAGCACTGCAGTGCCCTTGGATGGAGGGGCAGAGGCCCGTCCCTCATTGCTGAGATCCAGCCTGGGGATGTTGAGGGGCGGCTGCCTTTCCCCAGGGAGCTGCTGCTGCAGCTGAGCAGGCTTAGGGTGACAGAGGTCTGCCCCAGGCAGCTGAGGGGCAGGGGTGGGCTTGAGTGATGGCACCACCTCTCCCCAGGCGCCGTGGGGACAGGACTGTCCCCTGGCTCTGGGACACAGAAGGGGATCATCTCCACATCCAGCTTGCAAAGAGCCCCCAGGGCACAGCAACAGGCACTGGCCACAACACTGACACCACAACACCCTGAGCCCCTGTCGCGGCTTAACCTTGGCTTAACCAGGGGTTTACCCCTGGCTTGGGTTAAACCACGACAGCCCCCCAACACCTGGTCCTGCAGACCCCACTGTCACACGCACTTGGGCACAAGCCCTAGGGCTATGAAAGGGTCTTGCTGTGAGAGAGGAATGAAAACACATAACAAACCTTACCTCAGGTGACCTTCAGGTCCTGCTGCCACTGGCCATGAGGTTTTAGGGCACTTTTGGCAGCAATGGCTGAGGTAATGGATCGACTTAGCTGCACCAAACATATCTCCTGCTGTGGCTGTGGCATGTGTCACTGCTTTGTGCAGGGCACAGCCGAGCCCAGGTACCTCCCAGCAGGGACACAGGGGTCAGGGACCTGTGTGTGTCAGGTGTGACGAGGTACCACTCATCAGTAACTGTAGGGACACAATGGGGATCTAAATGTTTTATTTTATATTAGATGCATAGTACTAGCCAAAGGCTTCAACAACTCACCAAGTCTTCACTGGGTTTAAGCTGTTGGGACTCAGTGCCCTTGGGAGCTGCTCCTCATCCCGCGTTCTCCTGCAGGAGCAGCACTGTCCTGTCCCATGGTAGGGGGATTTCCTTGTCCACAAGCTTTGCTATCCTAACTTCACCTTACTCTCTGTTTCAATAAAATGAAGAAAACACCTTAAAGCTCTCCTCCCCATCCCAGAACAAGTGTAGGTGCAGGAATCACAAACAAACGGCTGCAAAGAAGCAAAACTGAACTCCTGTCAGTTTTCACTTGATCCCAGGTTCCACAAGCTTTTCTTTCCTGCTCAGGGGGATGGGGGATATCCAGCACCGCGCTCCTGAGGTAGAAGGTGTCGCTCCAGCAAGGTCCTCACGCTGCTGGAGACAGAGCTGTCTCCTGTGTACAGTCACGCTGGTGCTTCTTGCCTGTGCAGCTCCTCACCACAAAATAAAGCTTTTTCTTGGGCAGCAGTGGCACACTGGGGTGTTTCCACCTGTTCCACTGTATCCGGTATCATGTAGCCTTTTCCAGAGGAAACTCCAGCCCTCAGGGCTGCCGGCCAGCTCCGCGTCTCGTAGTAGGTGGACAGGACATCAAAGACTGTCAGAAGCAGAGAGATGTTGAGTCACAGACATGCTGTGACAATGGTGCCAGCAGCTCTACACACACCCACCAAACACGAGGGAGGTGATGACAGCTGACCCACAGAAAGTCCCCCACTAAACACCTCATGAGCTGGTGCTTGAAGCAGCTTACCTAGGGGCAGACCGGTATTGGAGAGGACTTTAGGGAGCTCTGGGCAAAGCAGTGGCTGTGTCAACTAGAGCAAGGGGCCCCCTGTCACTGTTTTGGCTGACATTTGCCACCCGCCAGTGTCCCCCTGTAGTAAGCCACACCTGCTGAGCTCCCACCACCACTCCCAGGCACAGAGATCCTACCCCTTGGGCACACAGAGCCCCCAGCCACTTCTCTGCCTTGTGTCAGAGAGGCAACACAGTCCTCACGTCAGGGGTAAAACCTCTGAGGAGCTGGCCTGGGTCATGAGCCCCTCCGCAGTCACCAACAGAGAGGCAATCACCTTGCAGAGGTGAAGGAGCACAAACATCCTCTGCTGTGACCAGGTGTGCCAGCCCATGGGGGTACAGGACACCAATACCCTTCCCCACTGTTGTCAGACTTGGCTGAGGCGGCACAGACCTCAGAACTCCTGTCCCTCCATGGCCTGTCCCAACAGCAGCCCCCAGCACCACTCCACCCAACTGTCCCCTGCTTCATGCACAGCTTCCCAGGGGGCACGGGATCACACCCGGCCCTTGGATCACACCAGGCTCCCGTGTGCCCCCGGGACTCTCCAGCCCCGGTGCAGCCCTCACCCTGGTTGATGGCCAGTGTCTCGGAGTGGTAGTTCCTGGAATTGGGGGCTTTGACCATGTACTCGCGGATGGGGAGCCGGGCTGTCCGCAGGGACTGCTCTCGTGCCCTCCGCAGGGTCAGCTGCTGCAGGGACACAGGGACACAGGGACACGCGGCCTCACATGCCTGGCACGAGCAGCCACAGAGCCAAAACCTGCCCTGGGGCTCGTGGCACCCACACTGCTGCAGCCTCTCCCAGCTTGCTGCTGGGTCCAGGCAGAGTTTGAGGAAAAAGGGATGGTGGAGGCAGCCACCGCACTGGGATGTCTCTGCTCTTGTGAGGGAATGGGGCAGGCACCACCCACCTTGTGAATGCTCTCATCCACCAGCCCTCCCAGCACGTACACCTTGTCTGGATCAATGTCTTCAAGGACTAGAAATAGGACATGCACTGGCTCGCAGGGCCCAGCAGTCAATCCTGCAGGACACTGTTCTCCCAGCAGACCCCACTCCCAAGGACAGCAGTGGGCAGAGTCCCCTCACCCCAGGGGCTGAGGCCTGGGGGCAGACGGGTCCCACCAGAACAGATTTAGCACCAGATCCGAGCACACAGCATGTCTTGCGCAATGTGAGACAGCCCACGTGAGAAACAACTTGCCTGAGGCATGAATAGCCTCAAAAAGAAATTTCTAAAAGTCAACCTCTTGCCCTGGTTCTCCCTTGCCTAAAGCATGTGAAATATTTACCGTTCTCAGAGTCAGGAGTGAGATATACAATGGCCTCCAAAGGAAACAGGTCCAGGTAACTCTCTGGAGTTGTATCCATCTCAAAAACACAAGACAGAGTGAAGCAGCCTGTTAGCCTAAGGTACATCTGCCAAAACAAAGCCCTCTCCCAGACAGAGATATCCTGGGACTGACACTACTGTTTTGGATATGCAAACTCCTAAAGGTCTTGTAGATCCTACAGATGTGCAGTGACCTGGGGCTTTTCTTCTTCAATTGGAAAATGTTTCAGTTCTGGCCACTAATCAACACACCTAAAAACTTCATTAAATTCTCTCCTCTTCAAAAGTTATCGGTGTGCTTTGAGAAAGGGACAGCAGCAACAATCGTCTAATTTTAAATCAGATGCGGAGCACAGGGCTGAGCTCTCCCCTGATCCCACGGCCAGACCCTCACCAGGTATCCGGCGAAGCCGTCGTTCATGCGGAAGCACTGCTCGTAGATCGGCGTCCCCACCGCGAACTCCGTCAGGCACAGCCAGAAGGGCCGAGCGGCGCGGCGGTTCGCCCCGTAGAGCCTGCGGATCTGGGAGGCGAGGCGGCCGCTCTCCTTGGGGACACAGCGGGACGGTGACCCCGAGCCTGGGGCTGGAGGTCCCGCCGAGCTCGGTCA
>VZTG01007868.1:406023-420529 GCA_013397845.1 Melanocharis versteri | reverse complement strand
CCCGCCGACCCGGGGCCCGGCGCCCCTGGCGGGCTCTTCGCGTGGCTGCGCGGGCGCTGCCTGGGCCGCGGGGCCGCCGTGGACCCGGCGCGGGACACGTTCGGCGCCATGACCGGGCTGTACGGCGCCATCCAGCCCGCGGACTCGGTGTCCCTCAGCACCCGCACCCACGGCGCCGTGTTCAACCTCGAGTACTCGCCCGACGGGTAGGTGTGCTCGGGATCCCAGCTGGGCCCGGAGCTCCCCGTGACGGTGTGCCCGAGGGTCCCCATCCGAGCGCCCAGCGATCCCGAGGAGCGAGGTCCCTTCTGGTGGCCAGGTGTCATCGCTGGTTGCATCAGCAGCCCCCCTGTGCTGTGGCTTAAATAACTGGGGCGAGTACCTGGCACGAGGTGTCATCCTGTGCTCCTCCCAGCTCACCTGGGGGGAGCAGGGGCTCTCCCTCCCCAGGAGCAGAGGGGTCACAATCCTGCTAGCGAGTGCCCGGCTGCTGCCGGGGGGACCCCCGGTGCTGCCAAATCTGTATTTTGCAAGGTTTTAGTGAAAAAAACACCGGACTGGTTTTCCAAAGGGCAAATAGATATTGCGGATAAACCTTTAAATCAGTGTTACCTTTTCTGTCTCAGAACCCCTGGAAGGTGTGGGCAGAAGGTGGGCAGAGGGACCCCGCGACACAGGGAATCTGTGGCATGACAGGCACTTGCTGGAGGGCAAAACCCAGCACAAGCAGAGTTCTCTGTTCTGCTCCCTGCAGGTCGGTGCTGACCGTCGCCTGTGAACAGACTGAAGTCCTGCTCTTTGACCCAATATCTTCCAAGCACATCAAGACTCTCTCTGAAGCTCATGAAGACTGTGTAAATAACATCAGGTACATCAGGAGGGGCATTTTGACACAACTCAGCCTATACTTAGGCTTTATAGTTTAAATCCTCTGCCGCTTTCCTGGGATAGAGCTGGAAAGAGCAAAACCAGGACTCTAAATCAATCAGTATTTTTATCTTGTAGTATTTTCTCTTTTAAATTCAGGGGTTTTAAGCTGTTCTGGTTCTGGGAATAGATTTTGAGGTGTGAATTTAAGGTATCTTCTAACAATATTGCAGTTGCTTGTCACTCACATTCTCAAAGCAAAAAAAAGGCACTCCAAAACCCCAGAACAGAAACCAACTACACAACAACAAAAAACTTCAACCAAGAACTAAACACAGACAAAAACCTCTGAGAAAACTGTAGAACATTCTGAGTGTTTTCACTCAGAAGAGCCAAATATGATGTGGGGTGCCATGTTCATCAGATGTTGTTGTTTTCATCAAGTTGATGTTTTTCACAAGCTGGTTTTCCTTTTTACTGAAGACTGATGTTTTACATCAGCTGACGTCCGTCAGGGAACCTAGATGAAAATGTGTGTCTGTCTGAGACAAAGGAACTGAACTCTGTTCTGCACACAGTTTCTACAGCATTATCTGGAGCCTGGTTCAGGTTAATGAGCAGGACTCCAGTCACTGTAGCACTGTGGAAGTTCCTTGTACTAAACACCAGAAATGCTTACTAATTTACCAAAGTTTGGGATTCTTCCCGTGGTAGTTGGTTATTGTTCATTTTTCAGAGTTTTTGCTGCTTTTGCGTGGTGTAGCTGTAGGCTTAAAAGATTTTCAGTGGGTGTTTTTTGAATGGGTGTCTTGTTCCTTTTACTTCGGGTAGGGCTTTTTTTACCTGAGTGCCTTCATTGAATGAATTCCAAACATAAACCAGCATGCCTTGTCCTTCTGAAAGTGAAGGCATGCCTGAAGTCCAGTGGTGCTCACGTTTGATCTGCATAGTGCAAACTCAGTGATTTCATCCGTTCATTGTCTCACTGAACCAAGTAACTTGTGTTGCTGTGTTCTCAAACAAGGTCTCATCTTCGCTCCGTGGTTTTTAAAAGCCTTGCATTTGCTTCAGTAAACCCTAGACTCCATTTATTCGGTTTATTTCCTTGCTGTGCTGCTCCCAGCCCCACTGAGCTGACTGCTGTCTGGAGGGGGAACCGATTGAGTTACTGTGAGGGTTCTGTCTGAGCACGTCTTCCACTGGTGGTTTGGGTCTTGTGTGGTTTGTACACAATTCATTAACACACAAACCCTGTAAGAAAAAACCCCAAACCAACTCAAACTTCTGCTGTGCCTCTGCGTGTTTGCTGGTTTGCTGCTACAGAGGCACTGCTGGCTCATATCCCAACAGTTCCTCTTCTAGCGGAACCTTCACTGGCACGTATCCTGCGGTAATTTTTGGGGGGTTTGTTTGTGGCTGCTCTCTTATCTCTGTGTTAGCTGACGTTTGTGCGTCAGAGCGTTTGCCGTGCGGACGGCCCTGAGCAGCGCAGTGTTTCCCTGCTGCCCCAGGTTCCTGGATAACCGACTGTTCGCCACGTGCTCCGACGACACCACCATAGCGCTCTGGGACCTGAGGAAGCTCAACACCAAAGTGTGCACTCTGCATGGCCACACCAGCTGGGTCAAGAACATCGAGTACGACACCAACACGCGGCTGCTGGTGACCTCGGGCTTTGATGGAAATGTGATCATCTGGGACACCAACAGGTACGTGGCCGTGCTCGCCCCATGGCCTTTCTGTAGCACACCAGGACAGGTACACCAGCCCTGCTGTGCAGGGTACAACTCCTGCCTCCCAGAGTGGGGCTACAGTGTGTTCTGAAGCACTGCGAGGAGTTTATAGCCCTTACCAAGAGCTTGCATCACCTCTCTGGCTATAGGAAATGGCTAGAAAGGAGCTTCTCTTGCTGATGTGCCAAAACGTAGTTCTTCCTTCCAAAGAAGGTTCTGTCCTCGCTGCTGTAGTTGTATGAATATGTGACTTCTCCCATGTCATTAAAAAGCAGGATAAAGACAGCGCTCCAAAAAAAGGTTTTGGGGTGAACAAAATGGATGACCTGGGCACATCCTGGGCCCTTGTGGACACAATCAGGGCCTCGAGCTGGAGCTGACCACAGCCCCCTCATATGCTTGTATTGCTGTCCAGGTGCACAGAGGATGGATGTCCCCACAAGAAGTTTTTTCACACCCGTTTTCTGATGCGAATGAGGCTGACACCAGACTGTTCCAAAATGCTCATCTCCACCTCCTCTGGTTACCTTCTGATTTTGCACGACCTTGACCTAAACAAGTCTTTGGAGGTTGGCAGCTACCCAATTTTGAGAGCCAGGAGGACCACATCGAGCTCAGGTGAGTGCTGGTGGGGTGGTCTGTGGCAGGGCGTGTGCTGGGGTGTTTTGTGGGGTGCTCTTGGCAGCAGCCCCCATGTGCTGGGGTACCTGTGGGCTCATCTCTGCTGCTGTTTGCAGACATAACATCGTCGGGCTCCTCTGGCCCTCGAGCTGTGGGCTCACCCTGTCACCAGAACAACTCGGGGCCGCTCTCGGAGAAAACCTTGTCACGGCCCTCCCAGCGAGAAGGTAGGAAAAGATCACTAAAACAAAGATAAAATAAATACTAGACTTTGATTTACTGTATCCAAAAGAGGCCAGAGTACGATAGTGAAAAACTGCGGTTTTGTCCTGTGGTTTTTAAAGAATGGTGTTGCTGAGACTTCTATTAAACCAGTAAAATCTCAATGCACACCCAAACCTGAAGATCTAATCAGGTTTTATTTCTGAGATGTCTGGTTAAAGTAACAAGATCTGTATTTTACATCAATACATTATTGTTACATAGAAGTGCTCTCTTTTCCTTGTGTTTTTTTCCTTGAACAAAGTTTGTGTGAATGATCTTTAAGAGAAAAAAAGGAGGGAACACTTTAGACAAATGGGTGAATACTTTGTGCATCCTTTGCAATTTCAAGTAAATGTAGTGTTAATTTTTAGCTACTCATGGTTATGAGATGCTGAGGCATACTGCTGAGAGGAGACTTACCTGGAGGCCAGAGAGTGATTTACTTGGGTGTGAGGGGAAGGAGGGAGAAAAGCTGCAAGCTGAGCGAGCATTGGAAGGAATTTGGAGAGGTTTTTTTACAGGTGGATGAAACATCATTCAAGTTTGATAATCAGCAGTTCTTATAAAAACCCTGCTCTTTAGATTTTGCTGTGATGCTAATGAATAGCCTAAGTGTGGAAGGTTAATGTAGTTGTCAGTGTAGGCTGGTTCAATGTAGGTCTTGGCATTCAAATTTCAGAAAAGGAGCTGTTTGAAGCGAGGACTGAGCCCACTGGTGTTGGCTCAGGGAACCTGTGACCCTTTGAGAGTCCCTGTCCTGACAGTGCGGTCTGTCCTGGCAGCCCTGTGCAGCTGCCACATGTGTGACCCCATTTCAGCAGCAGGACTGGTGAGAGAGGCGAAGGTCAGTGTGTGGATTTCACTGAGACTCACAGTTAATTCCTCTTCCAGGGGGATCACCTAGAAATAGCCTTGAGGTGTTAACACCAGAGGTTCCTGGAGAAAGAGATCGTGGGAACTGCATCACGTCGCTGCAGCTGCACCCCAAGGGGTGGGCCACGCTGCTCCGGTGCTCCAGCAACACAGACGACCAGGAGGTAACACATTACCTCGTGTTCTTCTTTAAAATATGTGCAGTCAGGTGTAACTTTTTTTTTTTTTAATAATGATCTTCCTGGTAGAACCTGCTTCAAGCCTTTTCCTTGATGCAGGAAGTCATAAGACCAGCTACAGTTCAGCTGCAAGCTGCAGATTCTGCTCCTCTAACTTGACCAACAATAGACAATAATACTTGACCAATAATAAACGGTTTAGTTACTTTGGTTGCTGGTGTAAATTTAGGTTCATTTGGTTTTGTTTGGGGTGGGAGGTTTTTTTGTCTCTGTGTATTTGTTTGGGGTTTTTTTTCTGGATGAAGAAAGCCACTCTTTGTAATGGTAACCCTTTACACTACAGTAAAAGACTGAGTGGAAGCTTAGCAGATTGGTTATAAATTTTAATGCTGGTTCTGTAACAATCAAGCTGCTATACAACACAGAATTTTTGTAACGTGCAAAATGTTATATTGGGTAAGTTGCTACTGATGATTGACTGAGTTATAATTTCTCTTAGTCGTAGAGTCTGCCTTACTCTGTTTTATTAGTATTCATCGGTGTTTTTCCTGTTGTGGTTATTTCAGTAGGATGCATGAAAAAGAGCTAGAAATGCTTGTCCTGGGGCTGAAGTGGAATGAACATGATATAAACTTTGTCATTGATTTTTTTTTTACATTTGTTTTGAGATTAAGTAATGAGATGACAGACAGGGATCCTAATGTATCACAAATAACAAACTGGCTGTAGAGCTGTTTGTAACCTTCCTTCAAAAATCTGTTACCTGCTTGTTTCAAGATTCCATTCCTTTTGAAGTCAAAGGCATAAAATGCCAGTGATCTGCTCTAAGTTACAGTCAGCTGAATTTGACTTTATAGATTTAATTTAAATATTTACTAAATTAGAGCATGTGCCTGGCCAAAGGATTAGGCTTTGCTCTCTGCAGATGAAACCTAGATTGGAGAGATTATATCTAGCACCCGTTTAATTAAAATAGCAGCTTTAATGCTGGGCAGCTGCTTTGCTTGGATAGTTCACAGGGAAGGAAATGCTGAGGCAGTGGGCTGCTCTGGGTGCTCACTGAAGGGCAGGTCAGCAGGAGCATCACCCTCCTGTGCCATTACCTGTTCATATGAGCTGCTCATTACCTGTTCAGCTGCAGGGGGAGGGAATGTGTGTTTGCAGTGCCTTACTTCTCTTTCAGTGTCCCTTTCTCTGCCTCTCCCTTTAGTGGACTTGTGTCTATGAATTCCAGGAAGGAGCCCCGGTGCGCCCCGTGTCCCCGCGCTGCTCCCTGCGCCTGACGCACTGCATCGAGGAGGCCAACGTGGGCCGGGGCTACATCAAGGAGCTCTGCTTCAGCCCCGACGGCCGCATGATCTCGTCCCCGCACGGCTTCGGCATCCGCCTGCTGGGCTTCGACGCGCACTGCAGCGAGCTGGTGGACTGCCTGCCGCGGGAGGCCAGCCCCCTGCGCGAGATCCGCTCGCTCTACTCCCACAACGACGTGGTGCTCACCACCAAGTTCTCCCCCACGCACTGTCAGATCGCCTCGGGGTGCCTTAGCGGACGCGTCTCCCTCTACCAGCCAAAGTTCTAGGCACAGCAGCGGCACCTGTGGATGGACGTTTGTGGGTTTTACTTCAGCTGAGTGGAAGTGTGCTCTCTCCAAAATCTCTGAATCCAGAGGAGGTCACGGTTACTGTGATGGTGGAAGGATTTTTCAGGCCAGCACCATGGGGATCCTGGTCCTGCATCCGTGAGCCCGCGGCCACGCGCCGTGTGCTCGTGTTCACATCCTGTCCCTGCCAGCAGACCTCTGCTCCTGCTGATCCTGTGCCATCGGGCTGCTGTCCTGCTGTGTTTGTACCCTGATACTTGATTGTTTCCTTCAGCGCAACTCCAGCAGGCTGTTTGGAACAACGCAGAGGGGCAGGGTGCCCAGGTACCTCCTGTCCCAGAGGAGCTGGACTGCCTCACCTCTGCCTCCTCTTCTGTCACTGAAGCAACTCTCTGGTGATTGGTAGATAATGGGCTGCTTGTCTACGTAAGCAACACGGTTAGTTACTCTCACCAAAAAAAAAAAAAGAAAAAAAAAAGAAAAAGCAAAAAAAAAAAAAAAGAAAAAAAGAAAAAGGAATTTTGCTTTCATTTCTATGTTAATGTGGTTGTCATTGGGTAGAAAAATGAGTCACAGTGTGGCTTAGGCTGTCAGGGACCACTGGAGGTCACCCAGGCCCACCCCCTGCACAGGCAGGCTCCCCTTGAGCTGCCACTCAGCACTAGGGAAAAGCCTGCCCCAGAGGATCTCTCTGGGCTGGTGCAGCAGGGCAGCTCTGGCCTCTCCTCTGCCAGGTTTCTGTTGCAGGGGGCTTTCCACATCATCCCACATCTGAAACGTGGCTTTCTGCTGATGTTCGGGTATTTCCCACCTGTCTGTCTTTACCCACACACCTCGCCTGCACTCTTGCTGAAGGAGAAATTAATTTGGATGTGTCCATAGTGTTGCCAGATGAGCCTTTCTTCACCTGTGCTGTCAGTTTGGGAGGGGATAAAAAGAAAACGTGTGAACAGTGAGATCTAACCAGGCTTATCATCAGGGGTGAAACACCGTAGTGTTCACCCTGGTGAAGGGTCTGGAGGGGAAGCCATATGAGGAGCAGCTGAGATCACTTCATTTGTTAAGCTTGGAGGAATTTGAGATCTCATTGTGCTCCTGAACATCCTCCTGTGATGGGCAGTGCAGGGGCAGCTCTGGTCTCTGCTCCTGGGACAGGGACAGCACCCAGGGAGCGGCTGGAGCTGGGCAGGGCAGGCTCAGGCTGGAGATCAGGAAAGGCTCTTCCCCAGAGGGTGCTGGGCACTGCCCAGGCTCCCCAGGGAATGGTCCCGGCCCCGAGGCTGCCAGAGCTGCAGGAGCGTTGGGACAGCGCTGCCAGGGATGCACAGGGTGGGGCTGTTGGGGTGTCTGGGCAGGGCCAGGGGCTGGACTCTGATCCCTGGGGGCCCTTCCAGCTCAGCCCATTCTGTGATTCTGTGGTCACACCCAAAGTATGAATGCTAGATTTCAGCCTTCGAGTTAATAGAGCTAATCTTGTAAATGCACAGGTATTTCAGTCTTGTACATCCATATCAGTATAACATTCTCATCACCTACATGTTCCAAGATGGGGTTTTTTTTTTAGTATTCCACTAAAGTTTTGCAGACCAGTCACACACTCAGTTCAGCAGGGAACTTTGCCTGAAAGGACTGTCACCTGCTGGTGTTCAGGTTCACTCTCTCTGGCTCGATGGAGCACACTTGTTCAAAGCTGACTCTTATAAAGCCTTTTGCAAAATGTATTTGGGGATAAAGACAGCATTTATGGACATGAGAGAGCTGGAAAGATAAGCCTGAGGATCCTCTTGCAGCTTTGTATTTATGCAGATAGTATACCCTGGTGTTGGTGCAGAAATCATTGAAACTTAAGGCTCCTCTGCATTATGAGAGAAAAAAATCCCAAGTTTCCTCTTTTGGTGAATTTCATTGGTAATAGGAAGCCTTCAATTTTGTGTTTGGTAATCTGAAGGTAAACACCCCTTCTGCTGGCCTGAGCCTGCATATGGGGCAGGTGGGTCTGCTGGGTTGTTAAAGCAGCTCAGGGCATTTCCCTTGGCTGTGGTTCAACGCTCTGGGAGTGAAGTGTGCAGGAAACTTGGGAACAAGCGTGGGATACAAGATTTTTATGCAAAGGAAGAGCTACGAGGAGTTTGTAATGGGACAAGCTGTTTGGGGAAAAAAACCCAGGTCTTACCCAGGACTACAGCAGCTTTTCCCCAAGCATTTGCTGTCCCACTGCCAGGCTGCTGTTTTCTCACCTTATTTAATGTTTTATTACACATCATGGAAGGGACTACAGGGACACTTGAGAGAATCTTACAGTTCTCACAGTCTTGCACAGTGTTTGTTCTGGAGGTGAAGGAGCACCCATAGGATCAAAGCGGTTCTTGGGTGGGTCTGTCTGTTTCCAAGGCTGTTTTTGTTTCTCCTGTCAGAACTTCCTCAGACTGGTGGATCCCTGGTGACTATAACGCTATGCCTGTGAATATGCACTGAGTGTTACCTTTTTAATTCTACCTCATGATACGCTGTGTTTTACACTAGTATTGTGCTGAGCTTTGGACACTCACCTTTCTGTACAAAGGACCGTTACCCCAGAGTGACAGATGTGTCACCACTCCTTGCTATCACCTGTGGTTGGCTGACGGGCCCTGCCTGGCTCTGGGACTGACAGCTCACCTGGTGAAGGGGTTTGGTCACCCTGATGCTTTTGTAGCGTGTCCAGCAGATGCATAAAATGACAGAATCTGTACATGTATGCTGTAGAAATGTTACTTAGTTCTTCTGATGACATTTGTAATAAGTTTGAATTAGAGTAGGTAGGTAATCTTAGATTTTGGTCATTCATTTGATTACTCCAACAACACTTGGAAGTTTTCCATGAAGGCTTTACCATGTTTTACCTGTGAAGCTCACTGCTCAGTGGCTTACAGCTGACTTGCCTCACCGTCATGGGGTGGTGCAAGGGTTTTCGGTTCTCTCTTAGCAACATTACTGAAACATTGAAGTTATGTGTTGGTGAGCTTTGGGTTATTTCTAGGTAGTCAAAAAAAAAATTATCTTCTAGTTGTGTTTCAAAAGTTGAATGCTCAACCTCGAGAAGTGTATAAAACTGTGAAACAACTGTAAGGAAACATTTCCAAGGGAGATGAAGGACTGCACTGACAGACGGGGGCGGGGTGGCTCACACCACGGCTGTCTGAGAGCTGGTGTTGCAGCACTTGATAAATTCCACAGCGTTTCTGCGGGGGCCGGAGCTCTGACTGCACAGCACGCAGCGCGTTGTTCGTGGTTCACACTCTGAGCTCCCCGTGAGAGAACGCTCCCTGCGGGGAGCTCCCTGCCGGCTCCACAGTTCGGTGTTCCTGTGTGCCAGCCCGTGCGTGCTGTGGGAGCGGCCGCGCCGGAGGGCAGCCGCCGCTCCCTGTGCCCGGGGGTGGCACGGCCGGCGTCGCACGGGGCTGCTGTCCCCGTGTCAGACGGGGACAGTCCGGGGAGGAACGGCACCGCCACACCATGGGGATAGCAGAAAAGCACAGCGGTACCGACAGACACACACGTTTGTTTGCACTCTTGGAGTCTTGGGGTAAGGACAGCTCGATGCCTACTACCAGAATTAGAATGTAAACATCAGTTCTTTCGGGGGGGTGGGGGGGGTCTTGCTTAATTTTGTGGGGTTTGTTTTTGTTTGTTTGTTTGTGTTGTGATTTTGATTTGGGTAGCACCGGTGTGGAGAAGGTTCTGACATCGTAATACCTGGGTCTGTTGCTCTAGGACAAATAAACTGTTAGCAAAAAAGAAATACACTTGCCAAATGAAAGCTTTTAAAAAATCTAGTTTACAAGATTCTAAAAAGTTGGAGAGAAAGGAAGAAGTCAACGACCCATCATGTTTTTGACCTGCAGGAAACAGAAACTTCTCATTGGCTGATCTTAGTCAAACGTGCATTTTTTAAAGCACTAAATATCCTCAGTTAAGTATAAGGTTTTTAATACAGAAACAAATTGTGCATGTAGAGTATTTTGAAATACCTGAGATTTCATAGTAAAAACTGTAGCCTTTTAATACCGTATATGAAGTATCAGAACTGCTTTGGAAGTCTTGTACTTACAGCCGTACAGTAACTTACTATTTGTGGACAGTTTCTCTTGCTTGCATAATAAACATTTAATAATTCACTGAATTGAAATGTATTTTATTTATGTTAAAATGAGCCATGCTCACTGGCTCTTGCCTGCCCCCTAAAAATCTCCTAGTGCTTAGATGTTGCCATTCTCAAGTGTGTGTGTCACAGTAGTGCTTTTCCATGAAATTTTTCTGAAAGTGACATATGAAGAGTCAAAATTGTCTCTGAACCTCAGACCCAGGGTGCCACTATTTCATTTTTGGTGGGGTAGTTAGGCACTGACCAGCTCTGGGCTTGTGCCAAACTCTCACCCTCGACACTCCGGCTTCCCCAACACTGCAGGAGCACATAACATCTTCCACAGAGAAACAGGATGCAGATTTTTTTTTTATTCCATCAAGGAGTGATTACAAAAAAAAATGGTACACTGGTAAAAATCAGATTCTGCCAGTAACAAACATCCAGTAAACATTTTATTTAGATGCAGATAATCACCACTAGGATACAGGAATTCGTGCTTGTGCCCATCCATTGCCGTCTATGAAGCTCAGGACTGTATTTATGATTACAACACACTGATTAGGATCAATTTTGGAAGACAGTTTTAGCAAATGGAAAACTCAAATTCAGAAAAGCAATAGCCCCTCCAACACTTAAGACTAAATTCAAAGCAGTTTCTGAAAGCTTTGCTGCTCCCCATCATCCAAAGTGTTTTGGTTTATATATGAATGTATAGTTCAATTAAAGAGAAAGCCTCCAGAGAGATTGAAACACTTTTTGTTGGGACCCTCCTCTAGCTCAGGGTTGTGCTTGCTCTTCTGTCCGTGTTTCTAAAGCCTGAGGTCTCTCTCCCAACTGCCATGTCTGTAAGACACAGATTTCAGTCCTTTTCAGTATTTGCCTACAGCAGTCCTGAAACATCTCCAAACACTCCTTTCCTGTCGCCCTGCTTCCAAGGTCATCTTTGGCTTTTCATCTCCGCTACACCTACAGACCCCCACTGAAGCAGGTAACTCAGGAATCTCACCTTGCCTATGCCACTCTGTCTTGCAGAACCGTTAACAGTACACACCGAGCAGGCAGAACCCCGAGTTTTGGGTAAAAACATCTTGTGATCCATACTTCCACAGAGGGAACTCAGAAAAGACAAGACACGGCAGTGCAAAAAGCCGTGTGTGAAGTGCTTGAGCAGCTTCAGGAGCTGGAGTGTCCCACGAGCATTACAGACAGGGACACCTCCCTGATCCTGTAGCCGGAGGCAACAAAAAAAGCAGCAATGAAAAAAAAAAACTCACAAAAAGCAGAACAAACTCCGTGTTTTTTAACAAGGAAGGACACTTTAAAGCTTTAATGAGTTTGCTGTTCCATTCCTTCCACTTTTCCCTTTTCACAGGAAGGCACACGTAAACACACACACACACAGAGCTCCAGCCTGGGCTGAGGTCACAGGTTCAGTGCCACGGCTGGAGGACACGGTCACCGCAGGCCACACCTTGTGGTGGCTGCAGCAGCCTGAGGTGCAGCTGGGAGCTCTGCACTTCAGTTATCCCCTTCTGGATTTGTCCTTTGAGCTTTACACAATGAGGACCCCAGAACATCTGAAAATGAAGTTCCAAAATCGAGACTTGGAAGATGATCAGGCAATGGAATTGTTTTTCTTCAGCTCCTCCTTGATTCTCACGTTCTAAACATAGGCAGTGGAGCGCATCCCATCACAGAGCGTTATGGAATTTTGGGAGTGATACAGAGTAATAGAAGTATTTTTGTTTTCTCTTTAGACCTTGTATTTGTCCAGTAGCTCTGTTACGGGAAAACTCACCTGCCAGCAAAGGAATACTTTAAAAAGTTCATCATAATTGCACCAAGGTTTAAATGCATCACCATTCACCCCATAAATACCAAAGGCTGGGAGGAATTACCTGTCACACACACAGGCACTGTTCCCTGGGACCGAGGACACTGTGAGTGCTGACACCCCTCGAGCAGGACGGGGTCACAGCAGCTTCAGCAGGAACTCGTAGGTTGCATTGATGATCCCCCAGGACAGCACAGAGCGGTGGTAGTTCAGGTGGGCTCCTCTAAAGAGGTGGATCAGCTTCCTGTCGCGTTCCAGCCAGATCTTCACAAACACTTTGGAGAAGGACTGAAATTCGCCACCAATCTGAGCTTGCATGCGAGTTTTTACGACATTGACAGGGAAGAACAAGAAGCCCAGCATGGCGCCCAGCAGCCCCCCGCAGATGAAGTCGTTGACCATGTGAGAGCTGTACGAGGTGGCTTCAGGCAGACACTGCTTGATGGGCCCCCGCAGGCCGAAGAAGAGCACGTTACTGGGCCCGTTCCGGAGCAGAATGGGCACCAATCCCCGGTAATACTCCCGCATCCCATATGCTTTCAGCACCCTGAAAGCTTGGTAAGTGTTTGTGAACTTGTCGTGGTGTTTGTAGTCCTGCAGCAGCGTCTGGATGCGCTCAAAGGGCGTGAGCACGGCCTCGGTGGTGCCGGCCAGCGCGGCCGCCGCGCTGCGCGTCAGGAGCTCGGGCGCGCGGGCGTGGCTGAGCAGCAGCGCCGAGAAATCCTCGTAGAGGCCGAACATGAGGGCCAGCGTGGTGGTTTTCTGCACGAGCGGGGGCAGGATGCCGCGGTACAGCGTGCGCAGCCCGTCGCGGCGCAGCTGGCGCACGGCGTCCCACGTGCGCAGCCCGTACAGCTGCTGCCGGAACAGCACCTTCTGGATGGGGAACGTCACCACGATGTTGGTGAAGGCCGCGCACAGCCCGCACAGGTAGTGCTTGCCTGAGGTGGCCACCGTGTCTGGGCTCACGGACTCCCCGGCGGCTGCGGCGGCAACGCCTCCCAGATCCATCGCAGCAGTGCTCCCGCGCAGCACGGCCCGGCGCCTCCTCCCTGCGCCAGAAACAACCAGGTGAGACAGCTGCAGCTGACCCCGCAGCTCTGCCCGCCTACTGCATCACTCTAACATCCTGCTAAGAAAAAGCCCCTAGAGTTTGAAGCGGAAAAGCAACAAATGACAGATGTGATGGATGTTGTGCCATTGCTGCTCAAGTCTAGGCAACATCAAAAAGCAGGAGCTCTTCCCTTCTGTGCTCTTTCAAACTAAAGCAGAACTAAATCGGGAGGAATTCCCCTGGAATTACAAATTCCAACAGTGAAAGGATGTCTCTGACACTAATAAAACACTGTGTGAACATAAGAGAGTCTGCCAAAATACCTATAAAAACCCCAAACTAAATCAAATACATGCAGCAGCATTATAAAACCTGATCCTTACACTCTGCCTCTTTCTGTGGCAGAAAACACCAGAGAACACTTCGTTGTGGTTCAATTCAGCCAGCAACTGAGCACCACCACCCACAAGAGATGCACAGGTGTCACACAGGTGTGATTTCACTGACACAGTGGAGAAATTCTTTACAAGTCCCAGTTCACTGCCATGCAGTGTCCTCTGCATCAGCCCCCATGCTCGACGTCCATGCTCTGCTGAGAAGTTTCAAAAGTCGGGTTTGGCTGGGCTCAGGCTCCTGAAGGACATGTGGACAGACGCAGCTTCGACCAGATGGTCTGGAAGAGGACTGCAGGGATCTTTACCTGGCAAACCCTGTTAGACAGAAGAATGGGATTATTTATTTAACAGTTATGAAAAGATGTTTCTGCAGGTGCCCAAATCCCACCCTCGATCATAGCTCAGCCTGAAAAAGGTCAGTGACAGCCGTGTGAGGCTGTGGGTGGTTCACGAGCCTCAAATCCACCCCAGCACCACCAACACACCTGGGATTTGAAGGTGTGTTTGGGGACAACAGCCTTGCCTGGAGTGAAGAGCTACTGAAAGGAGGAAGGGAGATAGAAAGGAAGGACGAGAAAGAAAGGAGCGGGGATAAACAGGGAGGAGAAAAGGGAGGGAAGAAAAGGGCGGGGGAGAGAAAGGCAGAGAAGGAAGAGAAAGCATGGGGGAAAGAACGGGAAAGCCGTTTATCTTCCGAACTCCCGCTGCCTTTGATGTGGGCACTGTCCCTGTCCCCTGGGGAAGCCCCCGCGCTCCCGGTGCAGGAGCAGTGTCCTGAAGGGCGCCCGGCGGGGCCCTCCCCGCTCTCGGGCGCGGGAGCCGAAGCCCAGCCCTGCCCGCGCACAGGCCGCGGCCGCTCCCCGGGCAGCCCCGATCCCTCCCGACACCGTGTTCCGCCCCGCAGTGCTCACACCGGCACACCCCGCGCTTCCCGGTGGGATTCCAGCCCCTGCACCGGTG
>VZTG01007868.1:391710-405994 GCA_013397845.1 Melanocharis versteri | reverse complement strand
GGGCGGGTGAGGTGCGCTGCGCTGCGCTCCGCTCCGCACGGGGCCGGGCCGGGCTGGGCCGGGCGAGCTCCGCTCCGCACGGGGCCGGGCCGGGCTCTTGGTCCCTCCTGCGGCCGCAGGTGCTGCTCGGTGCTGCTCCTGCCCGCCCCGCGACCCCGGAGAGCTCGGTCCGTGCGGCTCCCCGGGACAGGCGGATCCGCCGTGCCCGCGCTGCCTCTCTCAGAGGACGGGAAGGGCCGGCCGAGTCTCTCTCCTGTTGCGGAGTTCAGTTTGTTTGATTAGTTCGGTAGCAAATCCTGACGGCTCGTTTCTGTTCCGGTGTTTGTGTCGCTGCTCACGGCCGGGCAGTTCAGCGCCTCGTTACCCCGTAACGCCCGGGCCCTGCGAGCGGCGGAGGAGCCGCGGGGGCTGAGACAGCGCGGGGGCGCTGGGGCTCCGTGTGCCCCGAGCGCTGCCCACATTCTGCCTCCCCGCGGCCGTGCCCGAGCCGGCGGTGCCGTGCCGGGGCCGTGGCACTGTGACGGGGAGCAACGTGGCACTGCTGCCGCCAAACCCTGTCCCTGGCAGAGCTGGGCCAGCGGGTCTGCGTTCGGCTTGGTGAATGAGGGCTTGGTCGTGGATGCCTTCTGCTTGATCCCTCTCCTGCTTGGAGGGTCCTGCTGGGGTACAGAATGGATCACACCTTTCCCAACGAGCCCCGTGTCCTTGGCAGGACCCTCGGGCTGTGGCACACAGATGTGCCTTTTTGTCCAGAAGTCCCAGGGTAAGTGATGTAATTCTGACTGCCCTGAGAGAGCAGAAAGCCCAGAACAGCTGATGTGGCCCTGCTGGCCCATGCGTGTGAGGGGGGCTAGGGGTGACAGTGGCCAGACCTCGTGTGTCTGGGCAGCACTGGTCAGCTGTGCCCTGGACAGGGCCGCCGAGTGTGGATTTACATGTCCCTGTCACCATGGGGTCCTTCCCTGGTCAAGCTTTGCCCTTCCTGCGCTGGCTGGACAACTGCTGATGAGAGGACATA
Organism: Melanocharis versteri; assembly: GCA_013397845.1. Classification (NCBI taxonomy): domain Eukaryota; kingdom Metazoa; phylum Chordata; class Aves; order Passeriformes; family Melanocharitidae; genus Melanocharis; species Melanocharis versteri. The sequence continues at coordinate 404,976 of VZTG01007868.1, read as the reverse complement.
GTCTCAACCTGTGTTATGGGAGTTTTAGGTTGAGTATCAGGAAGAATTCCGTGTCAGGGTGATTAGACATTGGAATGGGCTGCCCAGAGAAGTGGTGGAGTTACTGTCTCAGGAGGTGTTTAAAGAAAGAGTTGGTGTGGCACTTCGTGCTGTGGTGATGTTGACAAGGTGGTGACTGGTCAAAGGTTGGACTCGATGATCTCAGAGGTCTTTTCACATCTCTCTGACCTTGTCCTTCCCTATACAGGTGCCGATGAAGGTTGGATGGAGGTCGGTGTCTTGCCAGTGGAGTTGGACTAGCTCCTCCTGTGCCACCTGTGCCTGCCCAGCCTGGGCCGCTGCAGCTGCAGGGCTGGCACGAGCTGTGCCTGGGCTGCCTGGAGCACACACTGGCCCAGCCGGCCCGGCGTGCTGCTGTGGTTCTGGAGAGAGCCCTTCTGGCAGCACTGCCTGGCCTCCAAAACCAGGAGCGCGCAGGACGCAGGGTCCTCGGGCCGCCTGTCCCTGCTCCTGGCGTGGAAGGGCCGGTGCCGGCTCTGCGAGTTTGGCAGCCTGAGGCTGCCCTGGCCACCACTGGCCCCTGTGAGTGGCTGGAGTTGCTGCCCGGCACACGAGGAGCAGGGCGAGGTGCTGCAGAGGTGCCGGTGATGGGGCAGGGCGGGCTGGGGGCGTGGCGCTGGGCCAGCACTGGCCTGCAGTGGCCAGCACTGGCCTGCACTGGCCAGCACTGGCCCGCAGCCGCCCGGTGCCCCTGCCTGCCCACCCCAACCTGCTCTGGTGCTCCGGCTGCGTGCGGGGTGTCCTGGGAACTCCGTGCGGGGACAGCAGGTGACAGAGCAGCCAGCTGCGCGCCCCTCACACGGACCTGGAGCTCAAATCTCTGCAGCAGGAGCTGCAGCAGGACAAGGAAGCCTGGCCTTTGACCAGCTCTCCACAAGGCTGCATCACCCAGCAGTGCCTTTCAAAGATGCAAAGGGAGAGCATTCCTTTACTCATGAGGGCAGGTGGAACTGGGAGGAAGCACCTTTATGGACCTGACCCATGCCAGGCACTGCACACAGAGCAGCAGGGTGCTGGGAGGCTACTGTGAGCCCTCTTCTCTCTCCCTGCTGCTCCACCAGCTCCTGTCCTGTGGTTAACCAGCCCAGAGGAAAGGCAGCTTGCTGGCAGCTGCCTGCTTTCTGCGCACAGTGGTGTAATCACAGGTGGAAGTATTAATGTGGGGGCAGGTTGGGCTCACCTAGTTGGGCTCACCTAGTCAGGCCCACTCGACCCTGTAAAAGCACAGCTGCAGAGACTGGGGAGCTGCAGTATCGACCCCTGGCCATGCCCCTCACCATGGCCAGTCCTGGCTGGTGCCTGCTTCAGTCAGAGATCAGCTGAGAGGAGGGGATTTTGGCTGGGGACATACACTGGACACTGAACTGAGGTTTTCCCCCAGCATCATCTCACCCTGCAGTTGCCCACAGCTCTCAACTCTGCGCCTGTGCCAGACAGGATGGTGGTGGTGAGTGCCATAACTGCCAAAATCCCCAGTGCTGGCGGTGCTGAGAGGCTTGGAGGTTCCTCTCCAGCCACCTGCCCAGAGCAGGACCATCCCCAGGGGTTGAGGCAGCCCAGGGATTGGGCCCATTTTTCAGTTAATGACTCCAAAAGACTGTAGATAGAAGTTTTGGAGGTGGGGAGGAGGGCCGGCATTCCCTGCCCAGCTCTCAGTGGGAATTCACTCAGGTAGGAATTGTCAGCTGGAGTAGGAAGCAGGAATATATATCAGCAGGAATTCTTGGTGAGTTGTGGGCTCGGTGCAGTCTGAATGGGAGCTGGGCAGAGCTGGGCAGAGCTGGGCGTCCTTGCACAGCCCAGCCCAGGGTCAGCTGTGTGGACATGACTGCAGCCTCGCTGCCCACAGCCACCTCCCCAAGCAGCTGAGTGTGCCCATGGCAGTGGGCCATGGCCACATCCTGCTGGGCTCCACGTGTGGCTGAGAGACCGAATGAAGCACCTCTCTGGAATGAGCAAATAAAAGGAGGTATAATTTAATTACCTTCTGATCTATGCTGTTTGTCAAAGCGGGCTATGCAAAGGCAATTAGCAATTATTTCTTAACATTTGTAAGATGTGGATTTAAGACTTGATTTTGTTTGTCTGGAAAATATTGAACACCTCTGCTGCATAAATATTTAACTGCTTTGTTTGAGGAAACCAGGTTGTGATGAACAGTGCCAGTGACTCCAGTTTGCCAGCCTGGGAGTTTGTAGGTGCACAGGGGTGCAGAAGGGAGAGCTGTTCCCTTTGGTCACATCCTACAGCAGCAGGTGCTTCCCCTGCTGCCTGCAGGTCCTCGTGCTGAGGAACATTCTTCCCTGTAAGGAAGTGCCTTTCCTTGGGCAGCCTGACCACGGGCAGCAATGTCCACTGCAGCTGCAAGGCCAGGCTGGACATCCACAAGGGAGCCAAGCCCCTTGTCCTGGTGCATACCTGTCCTGCTCCCACACCAGCCCCAAGGGATCCACGTCCCAGGACAGGTAACGCCCACCTGTGTGTTAGCTGTGGTCTTCAGCCTGTTCCTCATGCTGCTGTTGATGAATCAGACCACAGCTAACCCTGAGTGCCAGGCACAGCACGGTGCTGCCCGACGGTCCTGGCACAGTGTCCTGCTCTGCTTGATGGTGCCTGCCTTAAAATCTCTGTACACAGAGGGGACCAGACGAGGGTGTTTCGGAGCACAGGGACAGGTGTCCTGTGACCAGCCAGCTCATCCGGGCTGCTGAGCCAGCACTGCCCACTGCAGCTTCAGGCACCAGGTTCCTCCTCCAGGGCTGTGCTCTTAAACAGGGGCTGGGTGTACAGTGGGCTTTTCTTTTGGATAGGAACGTGACCTCGACTCTTCTCTCCAGAGTGGAGTAATCCAGTAAGTCTTGGTGCAGGGTCTGGGAGAGGACACAGTGGCACTGTGAGACATTGCTGAAAGGAGGTCAGGACACGTGGGCCCCCAGGTTGGTAATGATGATCCCATCTGTCTTCCAGACCCCCAGTGCAGGAAGGTCAGGTGTATGAAATAGAAAGCGCTCTGAGCACCTCAGTCCCACAGTTCCTCAATCAGGATTCCAAACCCGGCTCCCTTCAAGCAGTTTTTGGTCAGTCCCAGTATTGACTCTCCTTCCACAGGCTCATGCTCTGTTGCCCAGAACTTGCAGTCCCTTAGAGGTGTGGGCTGTGAAATCAAAGAAAGTAGTTTTTCCAGAAAAGCAGGATGTTCAATCTCAATTCTCTAACCGTTTCTGTCCCGCCTGGGTTTTGGAATAGCCCTGGCATGGTGTTGTGTGCCTGCCCTGCTCCCTCTTGGAGGCTGAACCCTGGGACCATTTCCGTGGTTGCTCTGGCACCACCGCAGTGCCCCAGTGCGTGGGGGTCCCTCCTGCCCAGGCTTGGCCCGGCGTGGGTTCTGACCAACCCCACCATGGCCTCACACCAAGAGGGGCTCTGGGGTCCCAAGCAGCAGCCGGTGCCCCAATGGGCTCCAGCTCCACCAGCAGGGTGGGTAGGGGCTGCCACAGACACGGGAGCATCTCCTGTGCCACTCTCTGACCCAGAGTGGGGAGGTTCTCACCGGCTTCTCTGGCTTCGTTTCTCCACAGCCGTGCAGGGAAGCTGGCAGCTCAGGGATGGGGACTCTCACCAGACCAACTTCAGTGGCACCTCGCTAAAAAAAATTGCTGGGAAAACAGCTGTTTATGTCTCCCTCTTTCCCACTGAGGCAGCTGCTGGGGTAATTTCCAAGCAAGTAGATCCATAGTGATGCCTTTTGGTTTTTGCCTTTTTTTCTTTTATATGTTCTCTGTATTCTTTGCACGTGTATTTGTAGCTCTGTAGCCTATTGTATTAGCAGCTAGTTTTCCCAGTGATTTTCCATGCCCTTTCCCCAGGCAGAAAAACAAAACAAATTCCAGAGCTCCAAGCCCCAGGGGGTACAAGGCCTCACAGCTACCTTGGTTCTTCCTGGGAACCAAGGTTGAGAACAACTCTTCCAGATACATTTCATGGACAAAGTACAGCCAGTGCCAAGGGAGGGACTCCAGAGAAAGGGCTTGACCTGGGGGGAATTGCATCACCACTTGTCCTCCTAATTGGTGCTTTTTTGTCAATTATGCTGATTTGCTGAACTTATAAAAACTGTATTCACCCCGTGTGGGTGGACTTTTGTGGACATTTTTCCATAACTGGCCCTGAAGGCTTCCACATAAAGATCCACTTTTATATTACCTCCTTACAAAAATTATCTTGACTTTCATTTCCATGCTAGGAAAAAGGCATCAGTACAGGAAATGCGCTCCTGGCGGGACCTATGGCACGCCTGGCTGGGCCCAGCCTGAGCTCTGGACAAACCCCTCATGCTGGAGCCTGCAGCACCATTCACCTGGGAATTGCTCACTTTGGAGCTGCTTTGTCAGCAACTGTCCGTGTTTGTGCTGGAAGGGTCAGGGACGGACACTGTGTCCTGTGTCTCTCCAGCAGCCAGCCAGAAATGGCCCTGTGGCAGCGGCCAGCAGTGCCTGGGCAGAATTAGAACTGAGGTGATCCTCCTCCTGCTCAGCCTGGGGTGCCATGTCCAGCTCTGGGCTCCTCAGTTCCAGAGACATGGACACACTGTGTAGTCCAGGGAAGATGCTGAAGGGACTGGAGCATCACTCCTACAAGGAACAGTGGAGGGAACCAGGACAACTCAACTTGGAGCAGGGAAGACTCAGGAGGACCTTGTCCATGGCTATAAAGACATGCAGGGAAGGTGCACAGGGACAGGCCAGAGGCCACAAGCAAACAGGATCACAGGAGAACACTGGGAAACACTGCTTCACTGTAAATTTGTGGAGTTTCTGTAACCAGAGACACTCCAAAGTCACCTGGACACAGTCCTGGGCACCTGGTTCTGGTGGCCCTGCTTGAGCAGGGAGAGGGACTGGACAAAGAGACTTCTAGAAGTCCCTTCCAACCTCAACCAGTCCTATTGATTACTTGAACCTGCAATTCCCACACCAGTAATTAACCTCTCCCCATAACACAGGATGTTTATGTCACTGCTAATGACAGGTGTGAATAGTGGGTCTTTAAGGTGAGTGAGGAGATACCATAAATCCCAAGAGGATGTACCAAACCCCAATTACTGTCTGAGGCAGAAACATCTCACAGAGATTATTTCCTCTGACATTCCATGCTCTCTTTTCACACACTGGTTTGGAGGTGATCCCGTTTCTCACAAGCCCTCCTGATTCCTACAGCCTTACCAAGTAAACACCTCCTGTGAGGCTGATCATCCAGGAGAAGGAAAATTCACAGAAACCAGACTAAAGTATCTCTCCAAAGGACTGGGAATCCACAGCTGTGGCCTCATACTCACTGCTCTCCCTGAAGGTGATACCAGCTCCAAATTACAGAACTCTCCCTCCCGCAGGCAAGTAGCCAGGATAGGAAAAGTGACAAAAACACTGTGTTTGTGAGGATCTTTACAGTTCTTGAACACAGGATTAACCTGACACTCAAGGGAAACAAAAAAAAAAAGAAAAAAAACTGTATGTAAGTCACACTCTTTGTCTCCCTGCTTCTGACGTTGAACCTGGGAGGGGCCACGAACCAGCACCAGCCACACAGGTGTAAGGGGAGAACCTGCCACCTCAAACTGTTCCCTTGTGCTCCAGCACAACTTCCATTCCACCCCCCACCCCAGACAAACTGGAAAAAAAGAAAAGGTTTTATTATAGCTCTTTCTATATAAGTAGAAAAAAAGCAGCATTTTAATGAGGTGAAAACCTCAGCCTAGGTTTCAGCAGGGTCAGGGCTGATGCTGGACCCAAACCCAGCAGATGAAGGCATCCCCATAACATTCTGAAGGAGGGGCTGTGTCTCCCCTCAAACCTCCTGAGCTTCTCAGTTCATTTTCCTGCGCTTCCGCTGTCCCTCTGGTGCCTTCTGCATGGGCAGGGGCAGAGACAGAGTGCCCAGCTTGTGGTTCTGGTCATTCTCCAGCCCTGGCACCCCCTTGGCCTTGGACACCCTGAGCCGCAGGGCCTTGGCGATGTCCAGTATCCTGGAAAACACCAGAGAAATGCCATCAGTGGGGCTGAGCCCCCTGTGCCATGACCCTGCTTGGACCCACAGCCCTCAGGAGAGGCCCGGAGGTGTCTCTGCGGTGTGGGGAGGCCATGGAGGCAGCAGCTGGGAGCATCAGGGCTGCAAGGCAGAGCCCTCCTAGGCACAGAGTACTATTGACTTGTCCAGCAGGCCCAAGCCCCCCCCACACTTTATCCCACAGCACCCCAGGCCCCATGTTCCCAGCTGCAGGGCAGCACAAACTAAACCCAGGCATCAACTGCCAAAACCAACATGGATTCCTGGAAAAGCTTAGTTCCAGAAAGAAAATCAAGAGGGAAAAATGGATAGAAACCAACAGCAAACCCTGCTCTTAAACCCACTGCTATCAATCAAAGAATAAAGAGCATAACCGTGGACAAAATAAGTAATGGCACCAAAACTGATGAGGAAGCTTGAAAACCAAGTGGTGACCGAGGGCTTGGTAAGACCCAGTAGTAACTGAGGTTTTGGCTGTAAAGCCTGATCCAGTGAATGCTGTGGGGCCGAGGACAGGAGCACGGCTGGAGCAGAGCTGCAGCTGCCAGGTGGCTCCTGGGAAATGCAGGTCATGCACCCACAAACAACTGCCTATCCTTCCCTGGAAAATTAAAGCCCTACCCAGGTCCAGAGAGGCTTCAGAGCTCTCCCAGGGTCTGTCTGTAGGATGATCCCGGCAGGTGTGAACGAACAGGATGACTCACCTGCTCTCTGGGAGCTTCATGTCATTCTGCAGAACAGTGAGGTCTGTCTGGAAGTTGTTGATGTGCAAAGCCAAGACAATGACGTATGCAGTGATTTTAGCCTTCATGGATGCAGAGATTAAATTCTGGATGCTGTGTGGCAAGAGAGAGAACTTGTGAGATGTGGAGTGTAGGGGGGTTCCTGATGGTGTGTCTGTGGCCCCTCAAGCTGAGCTCTGCCATATCTGCGCCTCAAGAGCATCATACACCATCCCTTACCTGCCATCGTTGTAGGTCAGTGAGGTGAAATTCTTCAGGAGTTTCTTGCTGATGATGTGTGGGCATTCAGGACCCATTGGATCTAGGGCAGAAAGGGGCTTTGCAGTGGAATGAGGAACACACACTCTATCTTGCACAGCACACCCACCACAGCAGCACGTCTCATCCTGACACTTATCATGGAATATCAGAATACCCACGTGGGAAGGGACCCGCCAGGATCACTGAGTCCAAGCCCAAGAATCCCACCATTTATTGCCTCGTCCCAGGAACACACCAAACCTAAAAGGAACCTCAGTGCTTGATTTCTCGGTCTCATAATTTTTCAAGACTGAGAGAATCCCAACAGCTTTTCTTTTCTTTGCAAAAAGGATCTCCCACTTCCATACTATACAATCTACAATGCACACACACCTATGCATGCATTTCTTTTGCCACAAAATACTGTTAAAGCTGAGACCACACCAACAAGTCCCTAGTGTCACCAAATCTAGTCATTCCCACATCCTCCTTAGATAAGACTGGTGTTTCTAGCAATGCAGGAAGATATTTAAAGCCAGGCTTGCCACTTTCTCCTCCCTCAGCCCTGCCAAGGACTGACAAGGACGCTCAGACACACAAGTTCTAAGAAGATGATGGCAAGTCTGGAAAATCTCAACCAAAATGTTTTGTGTGGTGCTGTTTCAAAAGAAGGATCCTGAGCATGGCAAAGATATGATCCACACACTCAGCTGACAAGCAAAGGATGATGAAGACATTCCCAAAAGTATGTATTTATGAGTTGAAAACTCTCTTACGCTTCTTCTTGATCACTTTCCTGTCACTGAACCTGATGAGGGTGTCCAGGAACCAGAGGCATCGGGCTTTGTGGTCTCTACTCCTCTCATCAGTGGGCAGGAACTTCAGCTCCTCCAAAACAAAGGAGCAGTGGCTGCAAGAAAGAGGGAGAGTTCAGCTCCCCAGAGGGCCCCTTGCTGCTGTGTACACAACTGTCTCACATTCCCCAAGGCAGGTGGTGCTCTGCCACACCCGGATTGAATGTCCTCCCTCTGCCCCAGAGCAGTGGCACTGGCAGCAGCAGCCCTACTGCCCCTCAGCCAGGACGTGGCCAGTGGCAGCAGCGTTACCTTCTCTCCTCTGCTCTCTTGGCCATCTCCTCCGCGGTGATGTTGGCCAGGGCGGCTGCCGGCACCCGCAGCGCCTCATACTCAGCAGGAGACAGGACTGGCAGGATTTTAAGGAAAACAACAAGCCTGGGCTCTCCCTTCCAGGTATGGCAGTTCTGTCCACACTCACTTGATGAGAAGTGGGTAGGGCAATGGGATGGAACCTGGCCACGAACTAAGGCCTCTAACAGACTGTGGCACAACCACAGTGCACTTGTGCAAGGCCGACCTCACCAATATTCTCTGTGGAATGCTGCCCACCTGGAGGCAGAGCATCCTGCTCTCCAGAGGAAAGAGGCAGCATATGGGACTTGCAGGCCCCAAAACCTCAAGGCAGCATTACCTTGCTCCCAGCTCTTGGCCTGTGAGGGGCAAAGGCTCGACTTGCTCCCACATGCCAGATGGCTTCATTGAGACTTAAAGGTCGTGAGAAACCACTGTGACACAGAAAAGATACTGTCCTCAAACTTGTAAACGTGCTCTGGCCTGTCGGCGTCCTCGTGGCACGGCGGGAGGAAGGCAGAGATGTTCTGCACGTCATCCTGGGCCATGTCCTGCATCAGAGCTTGGGAGGGAAGCAGGACAGGAGCATTTGGATCATGCAAACCAAAGTGCAGAGACCAGGAATACAACCTAAATCCTTCCTTAAGATGCAGGTTTACTCAACAGGTCAACACCATTTTAGTCACAGCTGGAGTTTTAAACATTTACAACTTCTATCAAGAACCTTCTGGTTATAAAAATTAAGAAAGGCCAGTCCAGGCTAGAGAAACATTTAGGAAAGAAGGGCACCAAGATGTCTGCTGCTGTGGGTGGGCAGAGCGTGGTTTTGGCACCTGTGTTCCAGTGGACACCCACTTGGCACAGAGCAGCTCTGAGAGCCCTGTCAGTATCCATCCTGGAACAAAAAGGATGAAAGTTGGTGGGGTCTACAGTCAACAGACATCTCTCCTGTTCATGCCAGTGACACTCAGGATCCCAGAAGCACTCTGGAGGGCTCTTATCTCGCCTCCTGCCCAGATGTCCACAGTCAGGGCAGCCCCAGCTCTCTCCTGACACAGTTTGGAAGCCCCCACGGATGGTGACACCACTCTGTGCTGTGACCTGCCCCAAGGCTGCACCACTCTCTGAGGTAAGAAGGTGCCTTTTCCACAGCCATGCCACAGAGTTCAGACTAGGTAAAGGCACTGCCTTTGTCCCAGTGAACTCATATCCATGGACTCCCACAGGAGCTTCCAAATCAGGCAGGATGGACAATGATGTTACAGCAAGCTTCCATCATTCAGGCAACTCCAACACCAAGTCCAGCAGGACCAGGAAGAAGCAGTTCCTCTACATGTACCTGTCTCAGCTGTTAGACCAGCTCCTTCCTTACCACTTAAAGAAAACCCCTCTTCTTCCTGCCACACTTGGCAGAAAAAGGCACTTTAGGTTGTCTTCATTATACGCTGAGACAGAATCCTCTCACCTGTCACTCCCTTGGCATCTATAACGTTTGCAGCTGCTTTTGTCACAGCTGTGCTCACAATGTCGTTGCCCACGGCGTTCATGCGGCGAGAGCTCAGTGCTCGCTTCTGCTTGCTTGTTCCGAAGGCCTCAATGCACAAATCCATCTGCACAAGAGAGAAACACACATTAAAACGCCCTGTGCACCCAGGAGAACACAAAACCCACTGCTCATTCCACAGCCACGGTCTCTAAGAAAACTTTAAACTCTTCCCGTGGCAAAACCCGCAGGTGCAGGACGCGCTGGTCTGCGAGGGGCAAGGAGATCACTGGGATGGTGATCCACCCTAAAATAATCAAGAAAATGCTCCCGAGCCAGGCCATAACTGTGCTGCCCCCCGGACACAGGGAGAATGCTGGTCCTGCACAGGTTAACCCTGCAGGACACTAAACTTCCCAGCCTCAAAACAATAATCTGCCCCTGTCAGCTGGACAATCACAGCAGAACGTGACACGGCTTTCAACTGTACCTTCTCCCTGTAGGATTTGGTCTGATAATCCTTCGTGTCGTCAGGTAACAAGTTATCTATAAAACAAAAAATGTTGGTGTGCTTGGGCAGAGGCAGCCAGCACAGGAATTCCTTTAGCTCTGTGACTGACAGCCTTGGCACAGCACATGAGGATCTCTTCCATGTGACTTGGCTAATTAAAGGACATGCCAAATATGAGAAGCTAGAACAAAAAAGGAGCTTTTGCTATGAAGTCCATGGGTACAATATGTGGACTATGGCCAAACCCAGGTCCTGCTGCACAGGGTAAAAACCAGCTACCAAGACATGATCTTTTGGGTTCTTATCCTGGGTCCAGTGACAAAAAACAGTCCTGCTGGATAAAACCCGTTTCTTTGTTTTTCAGGAATCCAACTCCTTGACCTGATGAGTCTCAGGCCTCCCTCAGCAGAACACACAAGGCTGCCCTTGAGCAGTGACACTCTGTGAGTGACTCCCACCCTCCCACTCCCTGCCTGACCTCCACCCTGGATTCGCTGTGCTTCCCTCTCCCACTGTCCCTCAGCATGCACAAGTGAAGGAATCGTCCTTGCCCCATGCCGAGGGCACAAGGCAGGAATGAGAAGGACAAAGCAACCAAGCAGCTGTGACCCCCAGCACCTCCCACCTGAGAGCAGGGGCTGCATGTTGAATATTTCAGCATTGTAGACCTCCATCTCCCCAGAGCTCTTGTCTAACACACCAACAAAGTACCTAAGGAGAACAGGGGCAGATAATTAGTGAGAGGCAGAGCCGTGGAAACGATTTAAATTACGTGGTCTTCTCACATCCTGGCAGGTCTCCTGCCTTGCACATACAGTGCTATGATAAACCACATTACCTCCAAGGCATGTGTACATGTAAAAACAGAAACACTTGCTGCTCTAAGTAAATGCAGAAGTCTTAAAACAACTGAATTAGGCGAAGTGTAGGTGCCAGAGTTCTGCTATTTTCTTTTGCCTTTTTTTGCTGTGCCAGGACTTAACGGCCACAGCCTGAACAACAGCCAAACTTCATTGTAGCTCCCAGAGCTCAGGATCTCCAGAGGTGCAGGCAAGCACCACTTTAGCCCCCAGAACTACCTCCTCAACAGTGTTCAGGGGTAAGAGCACTTAAATCTGGCCACGAACAGTACTGAATTAACACCTGTACCATACACGTTTGTTAAACTGCATTCATCTCTCCAAACTCGAGAGGAAACAACCCCTAGGTGCTCTTTTTTCAGCTGCGACATCTCCAGCTGGACACTGCTCTATCTGAGGATCCAGCTCTCCTGGTTTCACTGCTCAGACAGAACAGAGGGTGGTATGGGCATGTTTTGACAGACTCTGCAGAAGTGAAGCCAGTTCCTCGTACAGAATTACAGAACATCTCAGCTGGAAGGGCCCCACAATGATGACCCAGACCAGCTGCCCGACCCCTTCAAGGCTGACCAACTGCCGATAAAGGCAATTTCTTCATCCTAATTTCTCAGTAACAGAGCTGTTACTCCATGCTGCTGCTACACTAACCCACATCCTTGCCCCAGACCTCACAAGATGTTTTCAAACCGTTCTGTGATTTACACATCACAGCTTCCACAAGATGTGCACGAACAGCTACAGCTTCCTGTCCAAACCCTCCGAGCCCCACCACGGCCCCCGTGGGAACCTCTGAGACAGGCGCAGGGAAGGGAGCAGGAGCTCAGTGTCGGAGCAGCCCCTGTGCTCCCAGCTCCTTTGTCCATACCTGCACAGGGAGTTGCACTTCATGACATCGCTGCCGAAGTTGTGCCCCACGTAGCAGAGCCGCTCCGTCTCCGAGACCTGGGAACCCATGGAGAATTCCTTGAACACAGGGCTGTGAGGGACCTTCACTGCCTCTGCTCTGCTTGCCCCGGTGCCACCAAGCTCTGCATGCCCAGGCACCGTAATTTAAGTGCAGAGTGTATCAGCAAGGCAGACTTGCACAACGCCTCACAGTGACCACCCCTCAGTACCTCAGTTTAAAATGTGGTTTCCAATGATTCCTTTAAGCTCCAGCATGGTCAAGTGCCTGCAATTCACCAACTGAAAAGGCAGAGCCAGCACTGCCAGGAGTGTCTCAGCCACCTAAACATATTTTCAATGCATTATGAGAATGTGCTGGTTTTGCTCTCTGCTGCAGTGAATTTCCCCAGCGATCTGGGCTGAAAAGTAATTTATTCCTTGAGTGGAGCAGCTGTAAAGATTAACAGCAGCATCAGAAAGCACCTTCTGATTGTCCCCTCGATTCCCTCTTCACTGAGAGATCCCCTTGTAATGTAATTTAGCTGAACAAAGACACCTTTGGTGAAGATTTCCCAGTCCAGTGTGAACAGAACACAATGCATTTCACTACCAAATGCACCCGACCAGTTGGGAGGCAACTCCCAGATAATTCAGCTTGCCCCTGTTCTGCTACCTGCACCCTGCAGTGTCCGTCAGCCACACCAGTGCCAGAGCCTCCTCTGGAACCCAGAGACACCCCGGCACCCGGAGCACATCCCTGTGGAACATGCTGCGCTAAACTTTGATCGTTTTAAAAAAAATCTGCCACAAAGCTCAGCACAGATTTTCACAGAATCCCAAACTGGTTTGGGTCATAAGAGACCTTAAAACCATCCAGTGCCACCCCTGCCATGGCAGGGACACCTTCCACTGTCCCAGGCTGCTCCCAGCCCCAGTGTCCAGCCTGGCCTTGGGCACTGCCAGGGATCCAGGGGCAGCCACAGCTGCTCTGGGCACCCTGTGCCAGGGCCTCACCACCCTCACAGGAGAGAATTTCTCGATCCAGCCGGTGGGAGCTGCTGAGGCAACAGTCCTGAGGGCAAAACAGGGTCAAACCCCTCTACAGCCCGCAGTAGGAACTGCTCGCGGTGGGAATTACACACGGGAATTCCCCGGGCTGGGGCCCGGCCGCCGCTCCCGCCGTGGTCTCTAACGGGGCCCGCAGCCCATGGGGTTAATTAATAAAGCCTGTGACTTTTATCCGATTATGGCCACTATCTGACTATTGCCTCAC
>VZTG01007868.1:376930-391561 GCA_013397845.1 Melanocharis versteri | reverse complement strand
GGCGGGGCCGCGGCGGCGGGAGCGGGGCCGCGCCGATCCCAATCCCGATCCCGAGCCCAGTCCCCATCCGGAGCCTCGCGCGACCCTGCCCGCAGGACACCGCAGGTGAGCGGGGCAGGGGGGCGGCGGGGAGGCGGAGGACACTGACCCCAGCGTCGGGGCGGGACCAGGGCTCTCCGGACTCCCCTTTATGTCCCGTGTGCGGCACAAAACGGAGTCTCCGGGTGTGTCTTCACCGGCGCTGGTGCAGCGCTGGGATGCAGGTGCTTCTCTGGGAGGGGCACGAATCTTGGGTGTTCCAGGTGATGCTTNCACCCTGCAGTGTCCGTCAGCCACACCAGTGCCAGAGCCTCCTCTGGAACCCAGAGACACCCCGGCACCCGGAGCACATCCCTGTGGAACATGCTGCGCTAAACTTTGATCGTTTTAAAAAAAATCTGCCACAAAGCTCAGCACAGATTTTCACAGAATCCCAAACTGGTTTGGGTCATAAGAGACCTTAAAACCATCCAGTGCCACCCCTGCCATGGCAGGGACACCTTCCACTGTCCCAGGCTGCTCCCAGCCCCAGTGTCCAGCCTGGCCTTGGGCACTGCCAGGGATCCAGGGGCAGCCACAGCTGCTCTGGGCACCCTGTGCCAGGGCCTCACCACCCTCACAGGAGAGAATTTCTCGATCCAGCCGGTGGGAGCTGCTGAGGCAACAGTCCTGAGGGCAAAACAGGGTCAAACCCCTCTACAGCCCGCAGTAGGAACTGCTCGCGGTGGGAATTACACACGGGAATTCCCCGGGCTGGGGCCCGGCCGCCGCTCCCGCCGTGGTCTCTAACGGGGCCCGCAGCCCATGGGGTTAATTAATAAAGCCTGTGACTTTTATCCGATTATGGCCACTATCTGACTATTGCCTCACTGCACATTATTATCATAATATCCTAATATCACTGCGATCCGATGGTTCGAGGCCGCCCCCGCCGCCTCAGGGCGGGCCCTTACCAGGATCCTGCGGTGCCTCTTCCGGGGATGCGCCGTGTCCCGGTTCCGGTACACGGTGAAGCGCAGGGAGTCGGGGCGCTGCAGCCTCCCGTTGGCGAACCGCACTACGAGAGAGGACGCCCGTGACAGCCGGGACCGGCCGCGCTCCCCGAGGGGGGCCCGTGACCCGCCCCACGCCCCTGGCCCAATCCCGCTCACCGAGCGCCGCCGGCCGCTCCGCCTCTGGGTCCCCGCGGTAGCGCCAGGTGGCGGCGGCGGCCATGGCGAGGGCCTGAGGGAGGGGTTCCGGTCGGGATGCGTGCTCCGGTGCGGGTCCCGCTCCCGCTCCTCCGCCTCTTCCGCCGCTACCGCCTCCGGTCGTGGAAATAAGCTCAACCCCGATTGGGCGACTTGAGACTCCTTCGCCGCGTACAAGTAACGAGGCCGCCGATTGGCTCTCAGGCGGGCCCGCGCCGCCAGCGGCCGGAAGNAAAGGAAAAAAAAGCAGTGGAAGAGGCGCTGTCTGGAGAAGAGCACCCTTCAGCTGGAGACCACTAGTTATCCAACAGTCAGTTAATGTTCTGGAATTTTCAAAGGCTTTAAATTACTTAATTTTCCCCGTGCTGAGTATTCCGGGTGGTAACTGGTGAATGATCTCCCTGTCCTGACTCCATCCAAGGACACACGGTGGAATTCCTGGGGTATCCTGTGCAGGGCGACGAGCTGGCCCGCAAAGACAGTGATGGTCAGGGAAGAAAAAGCAGCAAACACGTCCGTGTTTGAGGATGGACTTTCTGAATCAGCAGACTTACATTTAATCCCTCCTCAAAAGTATAATTCTGGCCGTGTAACCTTTTTTTTTAGCTGCTTTATGGTCTTGTGTCCCTTGATGCTGTCGTGTTGCTGTTGGAAAATAAACATGAGCACAGGAACTTCTGTGTGCGTGCCTTGGACGTGCAGCCTTTCTGCTCACCAGATCTTACACTTTGTTGTTTTTTCATGAGAAAAAGTCAAGATATCACCGAAGGTCACCTATGTAGCCTTGAAATGAATCTACTGAGATACAACTCATGTTCTGTTAGTGAAAATTTGAGAAGAAACCACCCCTGACTCTTGTCCACTTGTCTTGTTGAGCTGTGCGTTGTTTTGCCAGCAGCCCCGGTGTTTCTGTGGAAGGTTACCCAGTTGTGTGAGCAGTGTATCAGAGGGGGCAGCAGGTCATTACAGTCAGATATTTTACAAACCAGGATTAAATGTTTTCCTCGCGGGTGGGAGGTGACCCGTGTTATCCAGTTTCCAGCACAGCTGCCTGTGACATGGCTGGTGCTGAGCTCAGCTCTGTGGTAGAATCTGGATTTTTACTCCTTTTCCTTGTCCTCCAGACTGCTGGCTTTGATCCTGTGCCCCTGTGGCAGTGGTAAACTCAGACCAGTTGCTGTTTGTCTGTCTTTCAGCTGTCACCTTTCCTCTTCACAGCCTGGTTCACTGCAGCCCGACCAGGACTTCAGCCATAGAATCATACAACGATTTGGGTTGGAAGGGCACCTTGTCTTGTTCCACTCCCTGCCGTGGGCAGGGATACCTTCCACTATCCCAGGGTGCTCTGAGCCCCATCCAGCCTGGCCTTGGGCATTTCCAGGGATCCAGGGGCAGCCACAGCTTCTTTGGGCTCCCTGTGCCAGGGCCTCACCGCCCTCACAGGGGAGAATCCCGCCTTCTGCTACCATCTTTCAATTTGAACCCACTCCCCCTTCTCCTTCACTGCAGACTCTTATAAGTAGTCTTGTTCCACCTGTGCTGTAGACCCCTTCACAACTGGGAGGCCACAGTTAGGTCACCCAGAAGCCTTCCCTTCTCCAGGCTGGACAATCCCAATTCACTCACCCTTTCCTCACAGCAGAGCTGCTCCATCCCTCCGATTGACTTGGTGGCCCACGTAGCGGTTTCTTCTGTTTTGCAGGATCATGGATTTTCCAGGGCACTTTGAACAAGTCTTCCAGCAGCTCAACTACCAGAGGCTCCATGGGCAGCTGTGCGACTGCGTCATCGTGGTGGGCAACAGGCACTTCAAGGCGCACCGCTCCGTGCTGGCCGCCTGCAGCACGCACTTCCGCGCGCTCTTCACCGTGGCCGAGGGCGACCAGACCATGAACATGATCCAGCTGGACAGCGAGGTGGTGACGGCCGAGGCCTTCGCCGCACTCATCGACATGATGTACACGTCCACGCTCATGCTGGGGGAGAGCAACGTGATGGACGTGCTGCTGGCTGCATCCCACCTGCACCTCAACTCCGTGGTGAAGGCCTGCAAGCACTACCTGACGACGCGGACGCTGCCGCTGTCCCCGCCGAGCGAGCGCGCGCAGGAGCAGAGCGCGCGGCTGCAGCGCTCCTTCATGCTGCAGCAGCTGGGGCTCAGCATCGTCAGCTCGGCGCTGGGCTCCTCGCAGGGCACGGAGGAGCCGCCCGGCGCCCTGGGCCCGGCCCTGCGGGGCGGGCTGGAGCAGCGCGCCGCCTTCCCCATCCGCCGCCTGCACAAGCGCAAGCAGTCCTCCGAGGAGCGCGCCCGCCAGCGCATCCGGCCCGCCATGGACGAGCCCGTGTCCGACGTGGCCGCCGAGAGCGGGCAGCCCGTCGTCCACTCCCGTGAAGATTTCTTCTCTCCGGACTCACTGAAGATTGTGGACAACTCCAAGGCCGACACGGTTGCTGATAACCAGGAGGACAACACAATCATGTTTGACCAGTCTTTTGGCGCTCAGGAGGATGCTCAGGTGCCCAGCCAGTCAGACAACGGCGGGGGAAACATTTCCCAGATGTCCATGGCATCCCAGGCCACACAAGTGGAAACCAGCTTCGACCAGGAGGCTGCTGCTGAGAAGGGCAACTTCCCATGTGAAAATCCGGAGGTCAGCCTGAATGAGAAGGAGCACATGAGGGTGGTGGTGAAGTCTGAGCCCCTGAGCTCCCCAGAGCCTCAGGATGAGGTGAGCGATGTCACCTCCCAGGCCGAGGGCAGTGAGTCTGTGGAGGTGGAAGGAGGAGTGGTGAGTGCAGAGAAGATAGAGCTGAGTCCCGAGAGCAGCGACCGCAGCTTCTCTGACCCTCAGTCCAGCACTGACAGGGTGGGAGACATCCACATCATGGAGGTGTCCAACAACCTGGAACACAAGTCTTCTTTCAGCATTTCAAATTTTTTGAATAAAAGCAGAGGAGGTGGCTTTGGTGCCAGCCAAAATAATGATGACAACATTCCCAACACCACCAGTGACTGCAGGATGGACAGTGACGCCTCTTACCTGATGAGCCCGGAGTCGGGGCCCACTGGTGGCCACTCATCTGCTGCTGTCTCCCACGTGGAGAACCCGTTCAGTGAGCCCACAGACTCCCACTTTGTGAGGCCCATGCAGGATGTGATGGGTCTGCCGTGCGTGCAGACCTCTGGGTACCGAGCAGCGGAGCAGTTCGGCATGGATTTCCCACGCTCAGGCCTGGGCTTGCACTCGCTGTCTCGGGCCATGATGGGCTCAGTGAGAGGTGGAGCTGGTGGCTTTCCTGGCTACCGCCGCATCGCCCCCAAAATGCCCGTGGTGACCTCTGTGCGGGGCTCGCAGCTGCAGGAGAGCTCGTCCGGGTCCCAGCTGATGATGAATGGGAGCACCTCCTTTGAGAGCGGGCACCTGTCGCAGCCCGGCCCGCCGCAGCTGACCAGGGCGTCCGCGGATGTCCTGTCCAAGTGCAAGAAGGCTCTGTCGGAGCACAACGTGCTGGTGGTGGAGGGCGCGCGCAAGTACGCCTGCAAGATCTGCTGCAAGACCTTCCTGACGCTCACGGACTGCAAGAAGCACATCCGTGTGCACACGGGGGAGAAGCCCTACGCCTGCCTCAAGTGCGGCAAGCGCTTCAGCCAGTCCAGCCACCTCTACAAACACTCTAAGACCACCTGCCTTAGGTGGCAGAGCAGCAACCTGCCCAGCAGCTTGCTGTAACTGCCGCCCCGGCCTGGAGGAGCCTCGCTGCCGGCAGGGACGCGGGGACGCTCCGGCGGGCGGGCGGACACCGGCGTGCCGTGGTGCCACAGTCTTGGCTCTGCCATTGGGGATATCCGGTACCTACCTCGCGGGTGTCGCCGCCGGGAGCCGCGCGGCGGGGATGGGGATGTGACCCCCATGGCGAAGCAGCCCCTTTGCAGGGCAGAGGGGTGACAGCATGGGGGTCTTCTGAAATAGCACGGTTTGAGAACAAGAAACTGACGTGCACATTTCTTTTTTTTTTTCTCTCTCTAAAGCATTTTGTAACAGTGACAGCATTTAAATGATTACTGTAACATGAGTTGCTGCATTATGTGAGGACAGTGGCGTAGACTCCTTACCTTTAAAAGAGAAAAACAGCTTTGGCTGCACCTGTCTGACATAATGCTTTAAAAATACGCTACTTATAACAATAGTTCTAGGATTATGAATGTATGTTTGGCTGTTTTGTAGTAAAGGACACTGTGTAATCAAGGTGCTTAAATTAAATCCCAGACAAGTAACTTTTGAACTGCCAGGTGTACATATAACTTTAATACAGCAAGATCTAGGATGTTTGGCTGGTATTTTTTTTCCGTAGAAACGAGTATTAAGTGGTAAGTGAAGTACTGTCTCTTGTTTGTGCTATTCCTAGCAGTATTTTAACCAGTTTGTATCTCCTATGTTACAATTCTATATACGCAGAAGTTTGAACAGAGCTCGTCTTTGTCTGTTGTTTTGAAGGAGAGGTAATTTGTGATGGCTTTTTTTGCCACGTAAGACAGTATCTCGCTGTTCCCAGATGCCCACAGTCCATCTGGTCCCTGTTATGGCGTGAGCACGTTGTCTTTTTCTCTTATCTCCAGGCTTTAATTTCCTGGCCTGCGTCCTTCATGACTTCCCTTTGCAGCTGTGGGTCTGTCCTTGGATCAAATTGCTCCTCAGTCAGGAGCAATCCCCATTTGCTGTATTGCACAGAATCACAGAGTATGCTGAGTTGGAAGGGACCCATCAGGATCGCTGTGTCCAGCTCCTGGCCTTGCAGAGGACACCCAAACAATCCCATCCTGTGCCTGAGAGCGATGTGCAAACACTTCCTTATCTCAGACGGGCTGGGGGTTGTGACCCCGTCCCTGGGGAGCTTGTTCAGTGCCAGACCACCCTCTGGGTGAAAAACCTTTTCCTGATAGCCAACCTAACCCTCCCCTGACTCAGCTCCAGCCGTTTTCTCAAGTCCTGTCACTGGTCACAAGAGTGAAGAGATCTGTACCTGCCCTTCTGCTGCTCCTCGGGAGCATGTTGAGGAACCCAGTGAGGTCTGACCTCAGTCTCCTCCAGGCTGAGCGAACCAAGTGCCCTCGGCCGCTCCTCATAAGGCTTCCTCTCCAGACCGCTCTCCGTCCTCATGGCCTCCTTTGGACATTCTCTAACAGCTTCATGTCCTTTATATGATGGTGCTCAAAACTGCCCCCAGCACCTGAGGTGAGGCCGCCGCAGAGCAGAGCAGAGCAGAGCAGAGCAGAGCAGAGCAGGACAATCCCCTCCCTCCCCTGGCTGGTGATACCCCCCAGGACACGATGGGCCCTCCTGGCTGCCAGGGCACTGCTGGCTCATATCCTGTAAAATGCCCTTATCAAATCCAGACCTTCCACTCAAACTAGTGTCATAAAAGTACTTTTCCACATACATTTTTAAAAAATGTAAATTTAATTTAAAGAAATGGCACTGTGCACGTGTAGCAGAAATTTGTCATTCTCCATGTGAGTCATGTAAATCTCTTTCTAATTTCCTGTTTGGTGCCACTGTAACTTAACGCTGCCTGCAGTCTCCTTTCTTCCTTGTCAAAGGTGCACACGAACTAGTGCTCAGCATTCTTAGGTTTTAAAATAAAATTTCAGAGCACTTCTGATGATGATAAATGCTGCTCAGCCAAGCAGGGGCTGGGTCAGGGCTGCAGCATGTCCTTCTGCTCAGAGGATTCCCTGCACCTGCCCTGTCAGTGTGTCATTTGCACCTTGCCATCTGAGGAATGCAGAAACACAGGAGATGGTTGGATTAGTTCCTCTAAAATGTTAGTATTTTGTTATGGGGTTTACTTAATGGTCATATTTCTGGCTCTTGATTTTTTTTTAAGCATTAAAATAACACATTTCTTTTAAAGCAGTAGGATATGCTGTGTTTTGTTTGAAATAATTTCAGTATTGGGGACTAACAGCATTGAGCTGCATAAACACTCTTCCAAACATCAATAAAATGCAGTATTTTGTACTTTAATATTTTCCTGAATTGCTTTATTAAGTAACTCTGTTTCATCTTCATTGCATTTCTAGTGTTTTGCTTTTTAAAAACAAGGCTTGGGGTTTTTTGAATTTTCTGTTTCCTGTAGCACATCCAAATTTGTTGAATTGTGAAAATGTTTGGGAAAAAAGCATCTCTTAGAGCAAGTAGACTAAGAACTAATATGAGCAGATCAACACTTAACTGGACTTTTGAGCTGTTTTTATAAAAAATTTAATGTGGAATATCAGTGCAGGAGGACTTCTGTATTCTTTCTTTGAGAAAAAGTTTGGAGCATTTTTGGAAGCAGGAACTTTAAATTCCATTATCAGTTGATGTGCAGAGGGGCAGTTGCAAGCCCAGAGCCTGCAGCTGCCTCGCGGCTTTCCGAGTCTTCCTGAATGAAGCAATAAATTCCTGGGAATAGCATAAATAAATACCTGGGGCCTGAGCTGCCCGCTCTGCATGAAGGGTGTCTCACCCCACAGCCTGGAGAGCTTATGCCACTGAATTGTGCTCAGAATTGATGTTTGCAAGCGGGATCTCGCATGGAGGTGTCGGGGTGTCTGTTCCAAAACACCTGGAAATAAACCCTATGTTTTTGTGCTGCTGTGTCTGACTGGCTTCACTGGTTTGGTGCTCTCCACACCAGCCTGTACAGAAATAATTGTGACTGCAGAACTGATCGTAAAAACCTGACCTTGGTAATAATTTTGTCCCCGGTAGAATTCTTTGTAAGAACTTACTTTTGTTAATGAAATAATATCTACAGAGCACTTGTAAAATTCATGATCTGTGGTGACTGCTGGTCTCTGAATTCCTCGTGGGAGGATGTTGCAGGCGCAGGAGGTGCTTGTCTTAAAGGACCTCTGAGATGGACACCTGAGTCCAGTGCTCCAGTTCCTGTGGCGGCTGATTTACCAGCTCGTGTCCATTTCTTAACGTGCCTGGGGAATCTGACACACCTGCTCAGACACCAGGTCATTGTCATTCCCTGTCATCATCGGGGAGCACAGGAACCTCTCGGATACTCGGTCACCATCCCTCAGTGTCACAGCAGCTCCACCAACAGCAGAATCTTCAGTGTCAACACTAAGAAATCTTGGAGACCAGTGAGCTCCCCCACTGGACTCATGCCCTGGGTTTTCACTGATTTCCACTGGGTCGTTTGGAAACTCCCCAGCCAGTTGGGATGCCTAGAGCACACTCCCTTCGTCCCCACCACCACAGCCATGAGCCTCTCCTGCTCAGTCCAGGTTACAAACCTCCAGAACTATTTCTGACAGGCCAGCACCAGGCAATCTGCCGTGCTCGTGAATCAAAACTTACTGACAAATGTGTCAGAATACCTCCCAGGTGTGATGCAGGGCAACTTCCAACAGCCATTACTGCTCTCAGAGAGTGCCTCATTGGGCATCCAAGAAACCCCAGCAGAGTCTGGCACATGGGACAAGCAGAGACACAGAGTGTTCTGGGTGAGCTTTAGCTCCTGTCACAGGCTTTGTGCTGTGCTCTGGCTCCCTCCCCACACCAGAATTGTGGTGCTGCCAGCTGTTCACCCTAGGACACCTCCCTCCTGCCCATTGCATCATCCTCGTTCCCTCCCCTTGTGCTGCTGTCCCCAAAAAGCACCTGTTCCCTGTCTGTCCCCTGCCAGGGCGAAGGCACGGGGGAGAAGACACGGGTGGCTGTGGGGCAGTGGGGCTTGTCCTGGGGCAGAGGGGTGGGGAAACCTGTGCAAACCCACCTCGGTAGGCCAGATCAGCCAGCGGCACCACTGCTCAACCTGGACATGCCACAGGGGCTCCTGTGTCCTCCTGTGTGGGCCCGGACACCATGGAGTGCTGTGATGGGACTGGGAGGAAGAGGAGGGAGGAGGAGGATGGCCAATGGAGAGCAACAGCTCAAAAGGAACCTGAGTCCAGGTGTGCTCTTCAGCGTGTTCCCTGGCATGAGGACTGGGAGCACCTGGAGCTGGAAGGAGGCTGGTTTAAGAAGGGTGAGAGTGACCACATCACACTGTGGGGACACCTGTAGGGTGGCTGGGGTGGGTGGCACTCCATGGCTGTGACTGGTCTGTGACAGGGTTCTCCTGTCTGCCACATGGTCGCCGATGATGGGAGGGCACATGGGGAGGGGCCATGGCAAGGCCAGCGCACACCCCTGGGGGCAGACCCACCCCCATCCTGCAGGATGGGCCAGCTGGACACCAGGCTCATCTAAGCTGTGGCTGCCCAAACCCTGGAAGTGTCCAAGGCCAGGCTGGACAGGGCTTGGAGCAACCTGGGGTAGTGGAAGGTGTCCCTGCCCATGGCAGGGTGGGGGGAATGAGATGATCCTTAAAGCCCCTTCCAACCCAACCCATGCCATGATTCTGTGATCAGCGGCACGGAGAGATGGGCTCCAGGTTCCAGCCCCCATTTATGGAAGTGCGACAGTGGCTGCAGGACACATGAATCCCCAAAGCCCTCTAGATGTGCCCATCAGGCCTCTCCTGACAGCTGGAGGCTCGTAGCCTGCTCAGGCTCTCCTCTGCACCAACAAATGTCACTGCACACCTGAGAAAAATGAAGGCAGCTGCAGCCAGAACCTACAAAGGGGTAGCAGAACCTCCCAGTGAATTCCAGTTTGCCACCCACTTTGGAGCTGTGCCTGGAATTGGTTATGGATACAAAAGGCAGACCTAGAGGTTCCTGGGGAGCTGCACAAGCCTGTTGTGTGCTTTTCTTTAGATCCCCCCAAGCAGAGGATCATGCGGTGGCACTGATTCCATGGGACTGTTTACTGTGTGGGCTGGCAGCAGCTCCTGTGGCAGCAGCAGCCTGCACGGACAAAGCTGTTTCCTCTCCTCCCTTCCTGGTTACAAGCCCAGGGAAGGCACTCCTGGCCTGTCACTGTGACCAGGAGCCAGGTTTTGAGGACGGATGCTGCTGCTTACGGCAGCTCCAGCACGGCAAGCACCCCCCAGACCAGGGCCAACCCCTCTGCAAGGCCTGCTGGCACCCGCAGTGTGCTCCACCACACACCCTGTTCTCAAATAACACGAGCACGACACAGTGGCTGCTAGTCTTTAATGGCTCCTGGCCACCGCAGAGGGGAGGGGGCACAGGCTGTCCCTCGACGCTGTGTGCTGTGTCCGTCCCACGGCGCTGCTGGAGCGGGGCCAGGCCATCACAGCTTCAGCTCGTGGGGCATGGGCTCCCCTCGCAGCCCGGCCAGCAGGTTGTTGGCTGCCAGCACTGCCATGGTGCTCCTCGTGGCGTACGTGGCGCTCCCGATGTGCGGCAGGATCACTGCGGGGACAGGGAGGGACACTGCTCACCTCTCACCCTGGCACACCCCAACAGCCCCTTTCAGGGCTGTCAGAGGTACAGTATCTATGTAGATGTTATTTGTGTATTAATAAACATGTAATATTACTGTTGTAAGTAATGTATTTAATAAATACATGTGTATGAATTATGTCCTGCCTGGTCTTGTTTCAAAGCTCTCAAACCTCCGTGTCCAGCAAATATTTCCAGAAAGTCTCTACTTTTATCACTCCTTACACTGTCTACTTTGAGAAACAATGCAAACAAATAAAAATGAGTTTTAGCAAAAAGATAAAAGAACAGCCACAGGTATTTCAGAAACAAAGACTCCGTCACGGGCAGTTACAAATTTTCATGGATGTCCCTAGGGTTTCTTTCTGGAACATACTTTCCCTACTCCAGAAGCCCCCTCCCCCTGGAAGGAGGACATCCTGTGAGAGACCGGCCAAGCAAGTTCCTTCCTAGCCATCCTTCCTCACCTGCACCACCCTCCTCCAGAGGAGACAGGTCTCAATCGTGGACCTGCACCTCCCCACCTGCCCAAAGTCCCACCTTCCTTATGCTGGAACTATCCAGGCAAGAGGCTGCCAGCCCAGCAGTGCTCCTGAGACCAAGACTCCTTCAGGCAAACTCAGCAGCCCACTTTGAGTCCGTGGGAAACTATTCTAGCACAGTATGTGCCCAGGAGCCCACGGAATACCTGAGCTGGACAGGGCCTGAGCTGGGAATTGGTTTCTCATTCATGCACCTGCTGATATTGGATCCTCCATGAATTTCACACATCGAATGAAGAGCCATCATGAAGGTACTAAAACTGAGCTTATCTCATTGGCTTTCTGGAAAATTCAAACAGCTCCCACACTTGTTTGACATCATGTTGATGAGTTTTCATCTCACGGCAGCTCCCTGCATTGTACAGTAGCCCACGTAAATAAACCTGACCTGCCTGTCCCTCTGTGCTCTGGTGCCTGTTGGCACCAGCTGACGAATGGGGACCAGGCGTCCCTGTCACACCTGTCACTGGGCCCCCGAGGCAGCACCTGCTGGAGAAGGGGTCTGACCCCCCCAGACACTTACCGCAGTTCTTGAGGGACAGCAGGGGGTGGTCAGTAGGCAGTGGCTCTGGTGTGGTGACGTCCAGGCCGGCGGCTGCGATCTGGCCATGGGCCAATGCATCGTACAGGTCCTCCTGGTTCACCACAGCCCCCCTGCAAACGTGAGGGGCGAGAGGCTGGCGTCACTGCTGAGGGGCCCTGCAGGCTCCCAGGGACACAGACGCAGTGTGTCCCCAGGCTGCCTAAGCAGAGGTCAGACCCTCTCTGGATGTGGCTGAACCTCCCAGCACTGAGCTGCTCCTGCTCCAGCTGCCCAGGATGGGGGGAAGAGCTGCTCACTGAATAATGTATCTTGCTGTTGGCTCAATCCCAAGGGGCTGTAGGCAAATGCTCCCAGTGGCTGCAGCCATGAAGGCTGTATGTGCTGTCTGGACTCTCAGCCCAGCAGATTCCCCTACACTCACAGCCTGGAAGGGCAACAGCTGCTCTCCCACGCCCGGGACTGGGCTGCCAGTACCTGCTCGTGTTGACAAACACAGAAGTCTTCTTCATCCTGCCAAAGAAGTCCTTGTTGCACATCCCCTGGGTAGCTGGCGTCAGGGCACAAGTCACCACTACAAAGTCCGACTCCTCGGCCAGCCTCGCGAGCGGGACTGAGAGAAGAAACACAGAAACATCCCACTGCAGCCAACACCTTTCCCCAGCAGAACTCCAGGGGCAGCTGCTGTCCCCCCTGCCCTCCCAGCAGGACACCTCTGTACTCATCCTGTGGGGACAGTCCACAAGACCCTCCCTTCCTCCCAGGAGCAGCTGTCACCTTTTGCTCCTGTTCACTGTGTCCAACTTCCTTGTGGGAATGAAACTGACAGAAAATCACCAATGCACGGACACAGGGAAGGGGAACAGTGGCAGGATCAGCTGCAGCCTACAGTTCTCACAGTGGTCTGATGAACCCCTGCATGTCCAGCCTCTCCTGGCTCAGAGGAGGCAGGGCCCTTCCTGTCACCCCCACTGCTTGTGGGGCAGGTCTGGGACATGGCATTCCCTCCCTCGCTGCCCCTCCACCTTGGGTATGCCCAGGAGCCCCCCAGATCCCCCAGCTTGTGCCCTCCCTCCACTGGCCCACCCTGCAGGTGACAACCCGGCAGGTGACACCTCCCAGCGCTGTCCCAGCCACCGTGCTCCATGACTGTGACCGACACCACCCCTGCCCTGGTGCCGTCCTTACCAAACTCAGCCCCAAAC
The DNA here is from genome assembly GCA_013397845.1 of Melanocharis versteri. NCBI lineage: Eukaryota > Metazoa > Chordata > Aves > Passeriformes > Melanocharitidae > Melanocharis > Melanocharis versteri. Next base: position 378,692 of record VZTG01007868.1, on the reverse strand, counting down.
TCTGCTGCAATCTCCGGTTTTGGGCCACTGCCAGTGTACAGGAACTTCCTGACCCCAAATGGCTTCAGGCGCCGGGCAACTGCCTGTCCTAAGAGTGAGGGACAAGGGTGTTGGGCTGCTGTGGCTCCACGACACGTGTGGGGACCAGCACCCGAAGCCACTGAAGGGCTGCTGCAGTGGGATCACTCCTTCCTGGCCGCTCCCAGCCCGGACTGTGGGGTGGGGGTGGAGACGTTCTGCTGCAGAAAGGGGCCCATGGACAGTGACCCCGCGGCTGCCCCTGGGAGCAAACTGGAGCAAGGCCAGGAACGGCAAAGTCCACAGCTGGATGGTGCCGAGTGTCATGTGGACCTTGGCACTGCGTTTGTTTAACTGAGAGCCAGGAGGAGGTACAGGTTGCTGCAGGGGCTGGAGGTGGTGGAAGCACATGAACACTCGAGGCTTTAAGGCTGAGGCTGATGAGCCAGTACAGCTGCTGGAGAGGCCCTGCACAGCTTCCCCCGCTGTGCTCACGGGGTTTAAACAGGTGAGCACCAGGTCACCACCCTGGCTGAGTCCCAGAGTCCCAGAACAGTTTGGGCCGGAAAAGACTGCAAAGACCATCTCATTCCAGCCCTCCCACCTCCAGCAGGGACACCTTCGAGCAGCCCAGGGTGCAGGTGAGGCTCCAAAACCACCCTGCCACCGCTGCAGACACAGAAACCCGCTCTCTGAAGTGCACATACCTATCCTGCCCAGCCCGATGATGCCCACGGTGCTGTCGGACAGGCCATACCCACACATCCATAGGGGCTTCCACGTTGTCCAGCCGCCACTGGCAGAGAGAGTGGGACAGGAACAGGTGTAATGGAAAGCTGTTCAGAGCCCAGCCCAGGCGCTCGGTGTGAGCTCCATGAAACTCTGGCCTTGGCCGCCTGTCACCAGCCCATGTGGCACAGCTCTGGGGGAGCGGGCACTCACCTCTTCACCTGCTCTGCTGCCTCTGGCAGCCGGCGGCACGCGGACAGCAGCAGGGCCACGGACAGCTCTGCAGTGGCGTCGGTCAGCACGTCGGGGGTGTACCCCACGCGGATCCCCCTGCCAGGCCAGACGGGGCTCTGGGGCAGCCCTGGGTGCTCCCCTGGCATCTCCAGGCTGGCTGCCAGCACCATGCCTGTCCCAGGTATCCAGGGACATCCCTTCGGCTCCCATCCCACATGCCACACCCTTTCCCCAGGTTGTCTCTGCCTCGGCCCAGCACCAAACGCTCCTCCAGCCCTGGCGGGGTTGGGGTGACCCCAGCCATGACCCAGCAGTAGAGGGGTGCAGGTAGCTGACCCCACCCAGCCCCACGCTCTGTGAAAGCCCACCTGCCAAAGGGGACCAGTGGGATGTAGGGTGTACTGGGGGCAGGGGTGAAGAACTCGGGGGACAGTGCAGGGGGGTGCAGAGCATGGGGGAGGGACTGAAGCATGGGGAGTCAGAGCAGGGGGAGGGCTGGAGCAAGAGGTGTCAGAGCTGGGGGCATGTCAGAGGCGGCGGGGGACAGAGCAGGGGAGGACAGGGGCAGCGTTACCGCTTCTTGATCTCGTCCAGGGCCAGGTGGTCGAAGCCCACGGACAAAGTGCTGATGACCTTCAGGCCGGGCCCTGTAAGACACGATCGGCGCTGCCGTGCCTGTCCCGGGGGCCCGGGGCAGGGGGCCGGCGAGGAAGAGGGTCCCGCACGCACCGGCCGCGTCCAGCACCTCGCGGTCGATGCGGTCCGAGAGCAGGCAGAGCAG
>VZTG01007868.1:247362-376457 GCA_013397845.1 Melanocharis versteri | reverse complement strand
CCGGCCCCGGCCCCGGCCCCGGCCCCGGCTCCTCCTCCGGCGGGGTCGCGCGTTTGTTCAGCCGCCCGTACCTGGGCCGGCAGGTTTGTCCGTGCATGGACGTACGGACATCCCTGCAGGTGCGTGTGTCCATACACGGACATGTGGACATTCCTGCACAGGGAAAGGAGGCTCAGGGGCCCTTGTGGCTCTGCACAACTCCCTGACAGGAGGGGGCAGCCGGGGGGGTCGGGCTCTGCTCCCAGGGAACAGGGACAGGAGGAGAGGGAACGGCCTCAGGCTGGGCCAGGGCAGGCTCAGGGTGGAATCAGCAGGAATTTCCCCATGGAAAGGGTGCTCAGGCCTTGGCAGGGGCTTCCCAGGGAGGTTTGGAGTGCCCATCCCTGGAGGTGTCCCAGGAAGGCCTGGACGTGGCACTCCGTGCTCTGGGCTGAGGACAAGGTGGGACTCAGTGGTGTCAAGAGTTCTTTTGCAGCCTAATGGGTTCAGTGGTGCTGTGATATCCGCACGCATGCACACACCTCTGCACACACACACACACACACAGAGGTCTGTGCACACACAAGTACACACCTGCAAATACGAGTATGTTCATTCTTAAACACACACACACATTTGGTGCTGTTTTGGCGTGAATTCCCCAGCCTCTGGTGGCAGCTTTGGGGTGTCTCACAGGCTACAGATGGGTCAACTGCCACCTCTCACTATGCTGAATAGATTCTGCTCATTAATTAACCCAGATTTAAATTGTCTGGAGACATTTGAACACGTTCTGTGACTGCAGGTACGGGTCAGGGGAACCCAAGGGAACCGTGAGCTCGATAGTTAACGCAGCTGTGTTGTCTCTTGGAATGAGCACAGGGACAGACAGGTAAAGACAACACATTTGTGGGCAGAGGGAGCATGGAGTTTGAGGGATATACACCAGAATATTGCTCCATGTGGGACTTTTTCTGCTGCTTCGGGTGGGATTTCCCTTTATCATGATGTACCATCAGCGTGCTGTCAGATTATACCAGCAGAATTGGTTTTATTTTTTAATAATTGCTTGAAAGTTTGTTTTATGCTGCTCAGCTGGGTATCATTTGAGCTGACACCTTATCTGCCTCCCTGATCAGGTACGGATTAGTGTCGGGAGTACCTGCTCTCCAGTGTGACACCTCCAGCCTCATCCTGCTGGAGTTTTCCAGTTCCCACTTCCTGGTCCCAGTGGATGTGGCAGTCACTCCCTCAGACACTTCAGCAACCTCCAAGCTCTGGGCCATTGCCCCCAGAGGCACCAGAGAGACGGAGACCCCCAGAGAAGGTTTATTTACGAAACAAAGTGCACAATTCTGGCCACAATGTGGTTTTATCAGTTAAAAGGTCCTGTAAACCATCTCCTTCACCGTGGCTTCAGGTGTGGAGTCCCCCAGCCCTCCCTGGTCTCTCTGAAGGCGAGGTTGTGGTGCTGTGCTCCTGCACTGCATCTCTCAGGGGCCCTTGGCAGCAGAGGCACAGGGTCACCCTGGCTCTGGATAACCATCCCTTGTTTCCCACCGTGGTCTTTTCTGGATAGAACCCACACACGTATGTAAATGCCTAATTCCATTTGCACCTCGTGATTTGTTCCAGGCAGACCTGACTGTCCCACCTCCGGGAAGCTGCAAACCTTTCAAAGAGAGCTGGAAACGAAGGAGAGGAATGGGTAATGCGACACCCATTACTCTCCCACACCTCTCTGCCACCCAGGTGTGGGCTGCCCACCTCCACACTCCTGCATCTCCCTCTTGCTGCCAAGTGGGAAGGACACTGGCAGAGCTGGGAATGCCACCCTCTCTGGTACAGCTGGAGTTTGACCGATGTCAGGGTGGGACAGAAAAAAGCACCAGCTTTCCCTCTCTGAAGGGAAACACCAGCCACCCCAGGCAGAGATGGCAGCTCTCCGTAGGATACGGGAATGTGGAAATGTGGCAGCCCCTTGCAAAAAGCCAGAGAATGGCTGGGTCTCTGCCCAGNTCCCATCCCATCCCATCCTGTCCCACTCTAACCCAAGCTGTTGCACCTGTCCCACCCACCCTGGGTTTTGAGGAGGAGCTGTGGCTCTCTAGGGAGAGCAGTGATTGAGGTTGATTTCCTGGGGATTTATGCAGACTGGACAGGAGAAGCCCTGAGGACTGGTGATGGGACCACATCCAGCTGGACTCATGCCCACAGTTTGTTATCTGCTGCCCAGAGCCTGGGATCCACGTGGTTAATCGACAACCTGTTCAGGGACACTCTCATTCCAAAATGTCCTGTGTGTTCCCAGGGACAGAGCCGTGTGCCAGCAGTGGCGCTGGGGACCAGCAGGGCCGTGCCAGTGGCTCTGTGTGCCCCTCACCCCAGCAAGCAGGTCCGTGCTGGTGTTCCCCCAGCGCCCCTCAGCCATCCCCCGTGCCACCGGGGGCTGGATGAGCTGCTGCTCCCTCCTGCACCTTTCACACCCCAAAGGATGGGTGTCTGTGTCCCTCCTCCCTACCTGCACCCAGGTGGGGCTCCAGGAGTGCTGGCTGGACAGGGGTGTGCGGCCCCTGCCTGGGTTTATTCCTGACAAAACCAGCAGCCTTTGGGTGGAAGGGGCCGCTCTGAGCTGGAACTAGCCAGCGTGGCAGCACCACAGTGCATCCCCAGCAGTGTGGGACTTGGCCCATCAGCCTTGTCCCTGCCTCACCACCACCAGCTGTCCTGGCATGACCCGATTCCCCGGCAGACTGCCCTTCCTCCCCCGAGGGGCTGGAAGAGCCCGCAGAGCCAGGCTGGTGCAGTGCCAGGCTGGAGCAGCGCTGTGCCACGGAGCCTGCCACGGGCAGGGCTGGAGCAGTCCTGCCGCCGCCCCGGTTCCCCGGGCCGAGGGACACAGAGCAGCACGGGGGCGCGGGCTGCCCGCCCGGCTGGGGCCAACGCCACCAGGAGCCCGGCTTGTCCCGCCCTGTCCCGGCTGGAGCTGCCTCCTGGCTGCTGCTCCCGCTCGCCGTGCTGTGCCCGCACCCCGTGTCCTTGCCGCGCCTGTGTCCCCTCTCCCCCTTACTGGGACCACGTCCCCACTGTGCCTGTGTCCCCTTGTCCCCGCTGGACCCTGTATCCCTGCTCTGCCCGTGTCCCCGTGTGCTCGCTGCCACTGCAGGCTCTGCAGTGCTCAGGATCCCATCAGCCAGGTGAAATCCCACCTTGACTATGGGGCAGGAGTGTTCTTGGGCTGTCAGACTGTTGCCACAAGGTTATATTTAAAGCATTTTCAGAGGCTTCCTGTAGACAGGAAAAACATATTTCTCCCATTAGGGATTTCAACCACATTGGTTTCTGTAATCCTCCTTAAGGGATAGCTGGGATTTCGTATCTGGGAGCAACTGAAATGATACTGTTCTACGGAGTGTTATTTTAATTCTCTCTTGAAAGAGGCCTTTAAAAGAAGGCTCAAAGCTCAGCCTGGAGTGAATTCACAGTGGCCATATCAACCTTAGTGCCCTGTGCAGCCTGTGGGGTGAGCGCTTGTCTGGGACCACTGGTGAATCCTATAAATGGGAATAAAGCCACAGCTTGTGCCAGCTGGGTGACAACTTCCCAATTGCCAAAACACGACTTCCTCTTTTTAATGCTCTCAGTGAAAGCACAGCAGTGTGCTTGGGGCAGTACCTGCAGCGGGGCAGGGGAGAGAGGGACAAGGCACAGCAAAGGAAAGCAGGACAAGGCTAACCACAGAGTATTCAGACAAAATGCAGAAAAAAAGGCAGGCAGATGGCATGAATATTAGTGCATGAAAATGACTAGCACTCTGAGAATTTCCCAGTGTACTTCTGACTGGTTTGGGCTTGCTTTTATAATTAATTTATGGAAAGCACTTAAATTGGGAATAAACACAATCTCACAAATCCCTCCTAATCTCTGCCTGTATTTTTGAAATGATACCCTGAAGGTATAGTTCCTCACAATGATTAAACTGCTTTTCTTTTAAGAATTAAAAGGGACCTTTTCCATGTAGTCATGTGCTGTGTGAGCAGCCAGGCCCACACTCTGACCTGCTCTAGCTGCAATATTCTGTTGGAAGTGCCCGGGTAGGGCATTTCCCCCTCGGACTGCTGGATGCCAAATCTGCCAATGTTTTCATTTTGGATTCATGTATTTTAATGCAAAATATGACCCGATGTGTTGTCAGCCTACGACTCAGAAGCACTCAGCTATTAGCATAAATTTAGTAAGCTCCTCGAAAATGAAAAGAAATGTATTTAATTAAGTGGCTGCTTTTCCCTGTTGGTGGAAGCCCAGCTCTCTCCGTGGGATGCGCAGGGAGGTGCTCGGGGCGGCGCAGCGCGCGGGAGATTTGGGTCTCTGGGTGAGGCAGAGGCAGCTTGGAGCAGCTCTGCACAAGAGAAGCCTGGGGAGACACAGGCTTTGCCTCAGGGCCGCCCTAGCTGGGCTTCAGGCGCTGCTGGCCCTGCTGCAGGTCTGAGTGCTGGCTGGGCCTTGTGTCCCTCTGCAGGAGGGAAGAGCAGTCAGGGGCAGAGAAGCACAGCGTGGGATGCTCCCCACTGCCTCCAGGGGGATACGGGTCCCCAGGGTGCTCGTGGCTGTGGGGTTGTGCCCAGAAAGGGTCCAGGAGTGACAACATGAAGGTGTGGGAAGGAAACAAAGATTTTACTACATGGCTTATTGTGCTTCTGCATGGAAATCCAGGTAAGAATTACCAGAACACAGCCTGTCCCTTTGGTTTGGCCTGTGCAGCTCAGTCATGCCTAGGAGAAGCTTTTTCCTTGTCCCCTCCAGCAGCCTCTCCCTGTCACAGCTCATACAGGGACACTGTGGCACTGGGAACTCCTTCACCCTCAGAGGCATGGGGACACGGGAAGACTGCCCGCCTGCAGCCGTGGGGTGCTGGCCTGCACGTCCCAGGCGAGTGCTCCCCATCCTGCAGGCTCGGGGTGCTCCAGCAGCTCCAGCAAGGACCTGGGACGTGGACCCGTGGGTGACAGGAGAAGAGGCTGGCAGGGGATGATGCTGTGGTGCAAGCTGCCACCGCGGGTGCCACCAAAGGCGTGGGGCTGGGACCTCTCACTGCCTGGAGATGGCCAACAGCCTGACCAGGAGGGCAAGATGTGGCAGTGCCACCTCCACCGTGTCCCTGTGCAGAGTCCCTGTGGCGCTGCTCCTCGTGGTGCTGCTCCCCACGGTGCTGCTCTCCACAGCAATCCTTGCACATCCCTCAGGGTGCTGCTCCGGCTTTCCAGAGGGGGTCTAGAGGCTGGGTTGGTTTTTGCAAAAAAAAAAAAAATTAAATTTTGCATCATCTGTATAATATATACAATATAATACAATATATAGTACATATATAAGCTCTATTTTATAGAGTTATTTATTTCTCTCCTGCTGCAGTAATTTGTTCCACCACAACCTTCCCAGGGCTCTGCATGGCTTTTTTTGCTCAGCATTTCCCTCCTACACACAGGAGTGATGGGTTTCAACACAGTTTTTCTGTTCTTCAGGGAAAAAGAGAGAGGATGTGAAAGACTGAATGCAATCTTTGTTTTCAAAATAATGCTGCAGTAATTAAAATGCTTGGAAAGTTGTTCTGTTCCCAGAAGTAATAAATAGTTTTGACTGTTTTGCCCCATTAATTGCACATTACTTAAATATGTGTATTTTATAACATGCGTATTCACTCACCTGCTTGCTCTGAAAGTTAAATGCATGTTTGAATATGCATTATACCCTTTAATGCACAGTAATTATTTGGTACATTATTATAGGCTCTTCCTGAGCCACCCCTTCCCAGGGAGCATGTTTTTGTGCTGGCTCCAGGGCGTGCTTGGTGCCAGGCCTGGGGGTCATGGGACCAGCAGCGCTCCTGGGGGACCACGTGCACTCGGGGCGGCCGCCAGCGCCAGCTGGGAACGGGCCAGGGAGGCCTCCTGCTGCAGATTCTCCCCTGCAGATCCCAGCTGAAGAGGCCCGATTTCAGCTGTCCATAGTCAGAGCAGGCTCCAGACTCTGTGACTCTGGTCAGCTCCTGCCAGCCTTCACCAGGGGCTCTGTGTTCTCAGACATTTCAGGAAACATTGCTCGCATCGTCTCAGCTGTAAAAGGTGAAGCCTGCCCAGCTGAGGGGAGCAGGACCACCAGTGTTTGGGGCAGAACCATGAGGGTTTGGGGCAGGGCAGGACAGGCCATTCCTCTGGTGGCTGTCACCTCCCAGGATCACCTGGTTCTGCTTTTGGACTGCGGTGCATGACAGTGAGGGGTCAGCAGAGTCTCCAGCCCTCAGGGAGAGTGGGAACAGATTTTGTCAGGGACAAAGGAGGGACATCCAGAGTGCCTGAAAGCTGACAGAACACCCAGTAAATCTGTGCCTGAAAGCTGACAGAACACCCAGTAAATCTGATCTCCCTCCCCTGCCATGTGGAAAACAGCCAGCGGCTCCCACCAGCTAAACTGGTGCTGGGTTAAAGATGAAATAACAACCTGGCACAGGGCATCATGGCCCCAAGCAGACATTGTTCAGCTGCATCCCTTCCTCCTGCTGCTGCTCCCAGCTGCTTCTGGAGCTCCAGCAGCCCCCAGAACAGTCCCTGTGGGGATCACATGCCCCTGAGAGCAGTGCTGAGGTCCCCACAGAAGCAGCCCATGGCACACAGCACTGGTGTGGCAGAGCTGGGGCAGACCCAGAGCAGAGCTGGGAGAGGGGAAAGGGATCCACATCCTCTGCCTGGCACGGTCCCAAAACAGAGGAGGCTCCAGCCCCACGTATGCATCCTTCCAGCAGACCCACATTTGCTCTGCAGCCATCCCTCTCAGGTGGCTGTGCTGGAGGGAGGGAAGGGCATGGACCTGTTCCCAGCTGGCTGCCACTCGGCAGTGCCAGGGCTGTGCCCTGTCCCCAGGAGCCACGGCTAGTGGCCGTGTTGCCAGCGATAGGTCCGGCTGCAGCTTCTGAGGAACAATGTGCTCCTACTGTATGGTACCAGATTGTACATCAAAACTATTATTTCCAACATCTCTGGCTTAATTGTAAAACTATAATACAAATGACATTGGGGGTTTGCTGGAGTTAAATTTTAATAGCAAGCCAGTGCCCTTTTAATGACATTTTATACATTTAAATTGGGCACGATCCCTTTGGGAACAGTAATTTTATTCATGGAGATTATGTCTAATTTGAATATAAAAACACCACTAAAAAGATATTGGATTTGCTATTTTTCACTTGCAGGAGCTCCGGAGTCCAATCTTCCCAACTGACTGGGCTTTGGTGGATTGAAAAAGCCCTACAATCCCCCACCCCAACTTCCTTCCAGGAAAGTGCAGCGTGAGATCCACGCGAGTCCAGCTGCCCCACTGCTGGCGTGGGTTGGCTCTGGTGGCTCTGAGGCGCAGCCACCAGCGCCAGCTCTGCCTGCACCACTGTGGGGGCATGAGGGGTAGGAGAGCATGGCGCAGCCACCTGGGATGGGCCATGGTGAAAGAGTCCTGGGTTCTGCTCCAGCCCCTGCACAGATCCTGGTGCAGCTGCGCTGGGGCCTCTAAGGATCGCAGCTGTTTCCACCATTGTTCCTCTTACTGGTGCTGGAGCTGGCCAGAGCCTCCCAATTCCAGTGCCAAACTAATGTGGCTCCTGTCAGATTGGCAGGTGCCTTGGTTGGGGTGGTTCTTTCCTCTCTCGAGGGCAGGGAGGGGTCTGGCTGACGCTGTGCTGTGCAGCAGCAGCTCCGCTTGTTCTTTCCAGTGGCAGCAGAGTCACAGATTGACAGCTGACAGGCACAGCTCTGCAGGGACTGTCACCAGCCCGCACTCACCCCTGGCGGTACATGAGGGACCCTCAGGGGCTGGTGCTGCTTTGGAGAACCAGGAACACTGTCACACACAGAGCCAGCACTGAGAGACACTGGCACAGAGCAGCCGGAGCCCAGGGATGTCCGTGGACACGCGGTGGCCCCTGCACAGCCCGGGTTCCTTGCCAGGGAGGATGCTGAGCACAGCCTGGTGGGAAGCACTCTGGAGCCTCCTCTGGGGGGGTGGCTGGCAGGAGCTGAGGCCGAGCCCAGCTGCTCCGGCTCCCCTGGCTGTGCAGAGTGCGTGCCCGCTGTGCGCGGCACCGCAGGAGGAGCGGGGACGGTGCGCGGTGAGCTCTGCGCGTGAAAACGGCTCCTTCCCAGCCGGACAGCGCCGTAAAGCCGCAGGGCGGGCAGAACCTCCGGGCTCCTCGGGGAGCACGTGGAGGGGCCCGTCCCCTGGTGGCCAGCAGGAGCCGCTGGGGCCCGGGGTGCAGCCGGCGGGGTCCCCGCAGAGCCAGCGCACAGCCCGCCCTGGCTGCCAGCCCGCAGCCCGCAGCCCGCACCGCGATAACGGCGCTGGCGCTGCCGGGCGCCGCGCACAGCCGCAGCCTCATCTCCGAGACGGGATAAACTGTTTGGCCTTTGGACAAGATTACTTCTGTTCAGAACACGATTGTTATCACTTAATTGAAAATAATTATCCAATGCAAATTGGCTTCAAGTTGGCAGCTGAGTTGAGGAGATGGCGCATTTCCAAGCTGTCCTGAGCAGAGGCGAGTGCGGTGGGAGGGCGAGAGGCTGGGACTGTCCGCGGGGCTGAAGGGGGAGGACACTGCAGGGGCCGATGTCCCCTTCGCTACACCTGCACCCCTCCAGGAAAACAGCGGGGCCGTCCTGCCCGCCCAGTGCTTTCATAAACTGGGACCCTCTGGCTTGCCTTTCCAAAGCAGCCACCGTGACAGCAGTGGGAGTGTCGGTGCTGGAACCAGCTGCCTAAGAGACCTCTGCCCAGACTGGAGACAGCGTTCACCAGCCTGTACCCCACCTGGGGCTGTCTGCACCTCGGATTTCATCACATGGAGGATGCAGGTGTCCTGCTGCTGCCGACTGGAAGAGCTGCACTCCACATCAAGGAGGTGCCATAGTGGGTCTGGGGCACAACTAGGATGTGAGCTCTGGAGAGCTCAGCAGGAACAGCCCCCTGGCGCTCTGACCCAGCCAGGTCCTGAAGCCGCAGCTGGGCTTGTTCCTCTTGCGCTGGACTTGCTCTGGCCACATGCAATCAGCCCATCACTCCAAAGGTTACCTGCGTCTGTGCATTCTTCCCAGTGAATAGAGGAGAACATGTGTCTCTGTGAAACTTCCCCCATCCCAAACCCCTTGGTGCCTGCTAAACCTTCCTCTTCTGGGTGTGGCCATCCGTGCCTGCCGATTCCACGGGCCGTGGTCAGCCCGAGCACCTCCTGTCTGGCAGCTCCCTGCGGCCACTCTGCCCTTGGTGTTGTCTCTGCTCCCTCTTCCTTGTTTTCTGCCTGAATGGATTTGGATTAGACAAGACCTTCCCAAATGCACACAGTGCCCCTGCCAGCGCACAAATACACCAGAGAATACCAGGTTTCCACAACAGTTTTTCTATGATTTGACCAGACTGGCACAAAGTTAATTAAAAGAAAAAAACCCCCCCCCCCCCCCCAAACAACAAAAAAAACCAATGTTTAAATGCAGTTTCATCAGGAGAAGTGCAAAATGCCTCTGCAAGAATTTCTGCCAGGACTTTTCAAACCTCGCAGAGCACAATTAGACACAGTCAAATATTGCCCTGGTTAAAGACTATTAATTTTCCTTACATTTGTCATGAATTAATTTTTTCCGGCTGTATCAACAGTGTTTCCTTTATAAATACAACTGGCTCCTTTACATTGAAAAATTAAATTTGCTCTGATAATGAACTGAGGTGCTAATAATCATTTTGCAATGCAAAAAAAGTGCAATTACTGGCTGCTGTGCCATGTGGTGCCATGGTCGGTTGTCAGTGACCCTGCTCTGCCATTGTCACTCACAGTCCAGTCTAGAGGGTGCAGCATGGGAATGCCCATCCTGGCTGGGTGCTCACGTGTCAGTGTCCACCTGTTGGGGTGAACTGAACCTCAGGTTTGCTCGGCACCCTTGGGTAGTGCTCAGTGACATGTGGGGTCAAACAAGGTGTGGCAGTGAGACCGAGGCCAGCCTGAGCTGGTCAGTGTGGTCAGCGTGGACCGCAGGTGTTGGGTACGGCGTGGCCCTGTACACACATTGATAAGTGATGGTCCCTGCAGACTGTACAACAGTTGGACAGAGAGACTGATGTTTTGAGACAGACTTTAGGGAAAGGAACACTTCAAGGAAGAGCCAGACCTGTGCTGTGTCACAAAGACACATCCAATTCCCCCCCAGAGGTGTGCCATGGACACAGACACCTCAAATCGCAGCACTCTTTCCTTCCTCAACCTCTCTGTGTAGTGGCTGCAACAAATGATGGACCCAATACTCCCTTCTCCCCTATTCACTCCTGGGACACCTGCCCCCATTACCCAACAAGACTCTGACCTTCTGATCCATCCATCTTGTCTCCTCTGCAGTGCTGGGTCTGAGCTGCGGCCCTTTATTTATTCACGCGATGTAGGTTTCCTCATGCTGCCTCACCAGTGCACATCAACTGTGACCCCGAGACACCGTCCTCTCCTGGGATGAGCATGTTTTTCAGTCCCAGGCATCTCTGGAGTAAGGACTGACAGTTCTTTAAAGGAGGGGGGAGAGCAGGCAGGAGGAGTGACAGGCTGAAGTACATTGTGGTTTAATGGAATAAAGCAGAGCTCGATGGAAGCAGCTCAGTCTGCCAGGCCTGGTGCAGGATTCTCACACAGCACTGCCCTTTCACGGCACCTGATGTGCTGATCCTGATGATGCTGGGAAATCCACCCCTTTTTGCCATTTTCCTTGTCCTCTCCTCCTTACTGAATGTAAGCAATGTCCTGCTGCTTTATTCTCATGCTGAACACTCTGAGATCCATCAGCTGCCCCACAGAAGCCTTACTGGGCATGCTGGGTGGCACTGGTTCCTGGTGACAGCTGGTGCCAGACACAACCCGCTTTGTTCCACGTGGTGCCAGACAGAGCTGCAGGCACCAGTTTCTGTCGCACCTGATTTACCCAGTTGCTTTCCAGCAACAAGGCAGCCTTGTCCATGTCCCTCTTTCCTCACTGGTGGCATTATCCAGATCTGCCAGTTCACCCCTGAATGCCCCAGTGGTGCAGATTTCTGCAAAACCTGACACTGGTCAGTCCTGGAGTTGATTTCGTTCCCTGCCAGGACACAAACACCCCTGTGGGTCATGCCCCAGGATGGATGTGCCACTGCAGGATCTGGTTTCTTTCCCACAGTGGCAATGCTGCCGCCCACCAGCCGAATCCTGGCCTGCAGCTGGAGGATGTTCCCTCACCCAGCTCCCGTCTGCTTCCAAGGGTCGCTGCTTCACTTTTCCCCCTTCCCACGGTCCTGACAAACATGCTTCCTCCATCTTTTACTCAGTGTCCCGTAATCACAAGCAGCAGATATCTACCAGAGCAAAGGCTCTGCAGGGCTGCGTACCTGCAGGATTCGGAGTGACATCCAGAGGCAGTTGCACCACAAACTCCTTGTCTGCTGCTGACAGCAGGAGCTGCCAGTGACAGGCAGGAGCCACGATCAGCAGCCAGACTTCTGTGGGTCTCCCCCAAGCACCTGTGAAAGTCACTGTGCCTGAACTCCCTGCCATTACCTTCCCAAGGCTGGGCAGGCTCTGTCCACCAGCACACAACAAGGTCTGAAAAACTCCACAGCACTGTCCAAGGTGAAATAATCTTGTCTGAAGCCACTGAGCATCAGAGAAAGAGGCTGCGACTCCTGGCTGGTCTGGCTCCTGCCATGCTGGCCAGAGACCTGGTACTCAGGGGAGGAGTTGTTAGGAAGAATTGTGACTTGCTGCACCCTCTGGCTCTGCACATGGCCAGGAAAGGAGGTGGAGGAAATGCACTCACCTCAAGACAACTTAGCTGGCCAGATGACCAAAACAACCACTGAAAACAACCCCCCTCCCTGTCTGCCAGGTTTGTGCTGGTTTGGCTAAAGGCCAGTGGTGACTTTTGCTCAAATGAAACACGGAATTCAAAAGCAAAAAGGGATGTAAAACACAGCATCTGGGAAAAGAGTGGTTTCCATGTTAAAAACAAGTATTTTCAGGGATGGAATTAACTTAATATTTTTTCAATAGGGCTAAAACTGATTTTTTTTTCCAGTATCATCAGGAATTTTCAATTAAGCAATAAATGAAGTTAAGCAAAGCTTAATTTTTGTTGCGAAGATCATGCTGAAGCAAAGCTAGACATTAGGTTCCCAAATACTATGCAGGTGTGTCTCTACCACAAATACCCCTGAAACAGGATGACAGGGTCACCAGAACACCTGTGTTCTCACTGTTGAGTTTGCCAAACAAAAACCTGATGAATTTAGGGAGTATTGGCATGGGAAAACACTGGCATAATGAGAGTCCTCAATATTTTCTTGGTGCCCATATTCCTTTCCAGATACCCTTGCAGGGTACAAAGAGTGTCTAATTTTAACACAGGACTGCTACATGAGGAGAGGACTTGCACCTCAGTGACACTGAGCCATTACCATCAGCTGCTCAGTAAGGAGTGGCACAGCAGAGAGCACATCACACAGCAGCAGAGTATGGATAATTTCCTTTTCAAAACAGTACAGTATAAATACATTACTTCTTTTCCTGTACTCTTGCCAGCAGTGATGTAGTTTCAGCTCAGGAAAGAGAACATGATGCTGTTTTCGGTTATGTTTGAAATGCAAGGAAATGAGGAACAAACCAATTTTTTTTCATATTTCTCATGTAAAGTTTTATTTTTGCTAGTCCTTGGATAAAGCATTTTATTCTTACAAACCTTAAAACAACATGCTGAATTCCAGTGTACAAAAATAACTGTCTTAAAAAAAATTAAATTTTAGCACAGTGTGACTGGAACCAAGTGTGTTCTTCATACTCCACTGCTTTTTCTCCAGAAACAGCCTCTACATCAAAAGGAACAAGGACAGATTTAGTGTGAGATGTAAACTCTGTTCCAGGCCCAACTGCTTGCTCCTGCTCTGCTGACCAGCTGGCAAGGACAGGGTTAGAGCTCTGAAAGCTGAGCCCTAAGGGCAGCGGCTCGATGGCACCGCTCTGGAGAGTGAGGTGGGCGACTGCTGCATCCCAGACCATAAAGCAGAGACTTGGCTGCCCCTTCCAGTGGGGAGGGAAGTGCTGAATGCCCTCCTGCACTCTGGAGAGGACCGGTGTTTGAGGGCCTGTGCTTTATACCCGCATTCCTGCTTTCCAGCCTGACCCCTCCTGACCCAAGTCTCCCTGGCATTGGCCCCAAAGGCGCTGTGCTCCAACAGCACAGCCACATCTCAACGGTGAAGAAACAATCCCTGCCAAACCCAGCGTGCCCACCAACCCCCAAGCAAAGAAAATAAACATACAGCATATTCTGAGACCACCCCTGGCAGGAGCACTGGGTCCTGCTTGCCATGGGGACAGCTCACAGAGACGGAGTGGTCCCCTCTGGCTGTGGAGATGGACAGGGTGGGTGATGGTGCCCAGCATGCCAGGTCAGGGATGGACTCAAATCCATGTGCTAAGAAAGGGACATGAATAAAGAGAAGGCAGAGCCAGGGAATGCCAGTGCTACCTGCCTACCTCCCCATCACCAGGATTTCTGTTTGGACTTCTTCTTCCGCTGTTTTATAAGGAATAGATTGTCCCTGCTGTCAGGACTAACATTTTTCTGCTTTTTCCATTTCTTCTTCCTTTTGGCGCCTTCCAGAGGCTGCTGCACACACGTGGCCTTGCTGCGTGAGAATGCCTGGAAAAGGGACTTGTGGCGGGCCCTGCTGCCCTTGCACCCCTGCTGCTTGTAGCCCCGAGGGAAGTCCTCCGGTTCGCAGTGCATTTCAACACCCCTCCTGTGCCTCTCCTCCTCCGGTTTCTTTGCCCGGGACACCTTCATCTTCTTTTGCTGCTCCCTGTTTCTGCTGTGCTTCCCCTGTTGTTCTTTCCAAAGTTTGCTCTTTTTCTTGTGGCTGGGCACCTCAAGCTGTTCTTCCTGCAGTGGTGTTTCAGACTGCTCCGGCAGAAGGCCAGCTTCCTGCAGGTCTGGGAAGCAGAGCGGATTATTTCAATACCTAAAAAACCTAAAACCTGGTGCCTGAGCCATCACAGCTCTCCTTAGTTACGTATGAAGTTAGACAAAAATTTATCTCTGGCAGATTTTTTTCACTGTGGGTTTTTCCTGTCATCAGGCTAGAATCTTAAAAAATTGTGATTTAATCCCCTTCCTGCTATTTCATGGCATTTTTAATGTCAGCAGATTTTTCAGAATTAAAACATCTGACAATGCTCACTGAGTGACTTTGACACAGTCAATTTCCATGATAGACACGGATGAGTAAAATCACAAATCTTTTACTACCACCAGGCTAGCTGTTCAAATCCATGCAGCTTTTCCCAACACATGAAAATAATCCCACAATGTTTCTAAAAAGCACAAACACAGGACTGAAAGGTGGGAGGGATCTCCCAAACACACTGTACCTGCCACCTTTCTTTTTAACCTGTTGGCTCTCCTCTTGATATCGCATTCGTCATCGTAGTAGTAGACAAAGGGAGAAGTGGGGAACAAGTTCCCCTGCATCCGCTTCTCTGAGCACTCCTGCAAAACACATTTCAGGTCACTAGAGTTGGCTGAGTGGGGATTTCCTGGAAGTGAAATAGGCCAGGTCCTCCAGGTCCTGGTCTGTACTGTCAGTGGTCAGCACTGACATTTTCATTACCAGCTCACAATCCCTCCTGCACACACTGAAACACTGGTGCTGTTTGAGCACACAGAAGGAATTCCCCTTTTTCCTGCAGTTACCACACACCTGTAGCACCCACAGAACAGATGGTGAAGAGACCAGGTGATGACAGGTAAACACCAGTCGAGCTGGTGACAGAGCTATTGGACATGGAGGGACAGGGCTGTCCTGCTGCCAGGCAGGACCCCAACACTTGCTCTGCACCTGCCCGGCCCCTCAGAGACAAACAGTGCCATGGCAGGGCAGCCCTGGCACCTGGGCTGCTCTGGGTGAGGCTCCCTGCACAGGTGTGCAGGCCAAAGGGGCGGGTGGGCTGCAGAAAGAGGGGAGCAGCCACAGGGAGCCAGAGCCTGCCAACAGCCAGGATGGATGGTCTCACCATGTGCCGCTCCCTCACAGGGACAAACCCCAGGCAAATCCTGCAGCAGGCTGCTGTGCACACACGTCAGAGTGCAGGGAAGAGAAAGAGGAGAAAGAACGAGAGGAGAGCCCTGAACAGACAGCTGGGGTGAGGAAGGGGCTGGCTCTGGCATCATGTGTGTGCCAGCCTATTTCCCAGAAACTTGAACAGGAATGTGAGTTTTTTCACTGCTGTACACACAGTTTTATCCATGTCTTGAGAACTAGGCTAACAGGAACACTTCCTATGATTCTCCTTTTTTCTGGGTACCATGTGATATTGACAGGAGCTTTATTCTCCTTTATCCTCCTTGTAAATTGCTTGTTACCTGCTGTGCTTTGCTTCATCATCTTCCTCTTCTTGGATACTGCTGAGATCATAGAAACACAGAATCCCACAATGGCTTGGCTTAGAAGGCACCTTAAAGATCATCCCATCCCAGCCCTGCCATGGGCAGGGACACCTTCCACTGTCCCAGGCTGCTCCCAGCCCCAGTGTCCAGCCTGGCCTTGGGCACTGCCAGGGATCCAGGGGCAGCCTCAGCTGCTCTGGGCACCCTGTGCCAGGGCCTCACCTCCCTCACAGGAAAGAATTTCTTCCCAACAGCTAACCTAACTCTCCTTTCCTTCAGTTTGAAGCCATTCTAGTGACGTCTGGGCCTCACCAATCTGCAGGAGCTGTCAGGAGTTTTCTCTCACCTGATGTCTGCACCATGGGACCAGCAGCTTTCCTGCATGTGCTACTGCTACCACCCAGTGCCACCCTGGCCACCCCTGTCCCTGCCTGCTCCCCTCTCCCTTCCAGAGGCACAGCAGATCAGATATGCTGTGATGGATGTATTTTGCATTTCTTAGCCTTTTTTAAGCATTTGCTGGGCTGAAATTTAGTGAAGAATCAGTTTTCCTGGAAGTGTTTTGCCTGTTTTGGGGAATAGTGTGCACATGGGAAGATCTGGTACCTCTGCCCTCTTGTGTTGCTATCAGCTTATCCCCTTTCATTCAGCCATTGCTCAGGCTGTTTCTGTTCCTTGTACACTGACACAAATATTTTCTAATCTTCCTCAACTTTGAGAAACATAAAATGCCCATGAGTTGCTTTCCTCCCTTTCTGATTTTGTACAGTTTCTACCATTTTCTATCTAAGTATTTACTATCAGCTCCTCACACATAATTTCTAATTATTTTTACAGCGCCCTTAATAATGACTTAAATAATCCATTTACAGCATCCTTAATAATTACTCACTATTTTTACAGCAGCCTTACTTGTATCCATGTATGTCTCCCTTTCTCCAATGCCATTTTTTGGGCAGTTTAATGAAAGTAAACTAAACTAAAGCCCAAGCTTTTAACAAAACATACTGGATAGTTGAAGAGGCTGACACACAAGAGCAGGCAGAAGTGAAGGGAGGAATTTGCTGGCAATTTTCTGTTTCTAAGCCACAGGAAAAAATAAGCTAAACCCATCCAATGCATGATTAACATTCATTTTCTAGAATATTTGTGGCTCCTACATTTATTCCATAAAAGCAAAAACCCTATCATTTGTTTTGTGTCGATATTTGCAGGTACAGAGCTCAACTTGTCATGATAGGCACTGAAAAAAGTGGTAGATATCACCAAAACACCCTGGAAGATGCAGCACATCTCCTGTTTTTACTGAAGCCATTTAAGGCTCATGACATCTCCTTTACCAGGCTGCACCTTACAGAAGGACGATGCCAAACTTAGTTCAGATGTTGAACTAAACTAGGAAACTACAAATAAGGGTCATCACAAGCAGGCAGAAAGGGAAAATTCCCAAAACAGCACTCAAATAGTGTGGCTGATTGTGATGTCGAACGTGGCAGTGAGGCACTAATGGGAAAAAAAGAAAGGAAAAAAAAAGCTGTATTCAGCAACTGTTTTCCAATGAATATTCTCTCTCCCAAGCAGTCTCAAATCAATGAGCCTGCCAAGGAGAGATAGCAACTTTTATTTTCCTCCCTATCTTTAAATTAGATGGCTGAGATCCCTTAATACACTGGCCTGCACCGACCACAGCAGCAGTGTGGTCACACTCCTCTCGTGTCACACACCAGCTCGGCTCCTCCAGCTCTTTCCTCCATCCACCCACCCACACACAGTGGCAGGGATGGATTTCCACCCCAGGGAGTGCAGACTTGGCAGAGAGTGCCAAGACTTACATATCCAAAGTGCCCCTTGCGGGAGCAGTTGTAGCAGTAGACGGACACAGAGCGCTCCGAGTGGGAACCGGCTGCCTTGATGGGTCCTGGCTTTGTCTGCAAGATGGAAATGGGCAAGAGTTAGGTCTGGCAGTATTCTGAATGCTGAATTAAAAATAAATTAAAATTACATAAATATAATTTTATTAGGCTTAGATCAATACACTCCTGCTTGCTGTTGGAATATTAAGTTTGAAAAAGCAGCAAGTGGCTCATGTCACTGTAATTTTGTAGAGCAAGGTTCAGCCTGAGCATCACAAATTAGGTGGCAAGAGGCATCGCTGGCATCTTTTCCACCAGGCCATGTTGTTTCAGCTCTGAATGCAAGCTGCTGATTTATCTCTCCCCCTCCTCTTTGTGTCCCAGCCCCTCCTCTCTCACAGGGGCCATCAGATACAGCTGGAGAGGCACAATGCCATGGCCCACAGAGAGAATGGGAGACCAGTCTCATTCTCCACGGCAGAGACATGATGCCACAGTCCACTGGCACGGGCAGGCACCAGGACTAACAAGGGATGCAGGAATCCTGGCCCAAAAGCAGTGGGGCTTAGGAGCAGCCTTATTGCATTCTGCACATTTCCTTCTCTCTGGGGCTAAAAGAGCATGGAAGAGTGGCCCAAATTTCAAAGAAAATAGTAGTACTTGGCAAAGCTCATGGCAGGAGTGGCTTTTTTCTTTAAATGTGTATTGCCATGCTCTTCTGCTGTGGGAGCCACGGTGCTCTCCGTCTGAGCCTCCAGAAGAATGACAGCAGTGTTTGTAAAATAGGCAGGAACAAGAGGAACCTTCCAACGCTGTTCTTTATGAATCTGATCACACTTGCAGGGTCACCTTATTGTGAACTCCCCACCCCTGGGTTTAAATGCGTGTTTTGGAGTCATGTTCCTTAGCTCACACCCACGCAGCAGGAGGGCCCTGAAGGAAGACTTAGAAGAGTGACACATCCAACAGTGATTTGTGACAAAAGGTGAGGAAACAGGGAAAGGGAAAAACTACCACCTATAAAGCAATTTGTGTATTTCTCATCCATGTCTCACAGCAAGAGCTCTCCAGCTAACAGCAGTGTGTAAGTGACACACTAAGCTGGCTCAGTTTTTCAGGTATTCTTTTATCATGAATACATAGAAGAGACAAGGAAAGAAAAAACAACAAACCAAAATGCAAGCACTTGTGTAGTCCCCTTGGGGAAGAATCTGTCTGGTTTGCTTACTGGATCAATCACCATTATTCTGGTTAGATTTCAGCATGAGGAGCATCCCTAGAAATCACCTCTGCCTTGCACAGGGCTCCTGAAGAGCAGCAATAACCCTGCGAACGACACCTTCCTCTGCCTTCCCAATATGTAGACTCCTGCCTGTATTAAATTTGTTTTCAAGGGTGATGCCACTGGAGAACACATGGGGATTCTGCCCCAGAGGTTCCTTCTGCCCACTGCTCCCTGCAGGAGAGCTCTGCCAGCGGAATGTAAGCGCAGCGTGGCTGCCACAGATCAAACCAGGACTGCCGTGGCACTGCTCTGCTTCCTGCCCGCTGGGCATTGAAAGGAAACGTGAAGACCTTCTGAGAATGAACAGTCACACCATTCGGGCTTTGTGAAGTGCAGTCTGATGGTATCATGTAGTTACAAAACCCAAGTATCATTTCAGACACATGATCCTTCACATTCCAAGATGTCACGTGCTAAAAATGAAGAGCCTGACACCTGTGGAATGACATCCTCCAATGAAAATGATTATGGCTTTGGCCACTGATTGTGTTCTAAAACTGAAACTAGCAAAATTTGCACCCAGTTCTCAAAAATTTTTACAGAAAAGATAAGCTCCTTGAGGAGCACCCATGCAATGGCCTTGTCTTACTGTAGGCCCCCACACCAAAACCTGGGCACGAGCAGACACGGGGGCCTCCTCCAGCATGGGATCCTCCAGGCTTATACACATCCCACACCGTCTTCCCCCTCCCAAGGCAGCTCCCCTGCCCTGCTTGCTTTTATTTAGTTAATGCAAAAGGTCACATTTAAGGAAAAAATTAAACTGAACACTTGCAGGTCAGATTACAACTCTACATAACTTTACTCCTCTCCCAAGCCAACCAAAAAGGAAGCTTGCATGTTATAAACCCTCTGTTTTCTTATTATTTAAGACTTAAAAAAGCATCACAGATTCAGCCACATGGGTACAAAATAAACTATTCATCAACATAGCTTCTTTATGTTACAGTTTTTTTTTTTTGTTAAAAACATTTAAATAATCTATATTTGTAGGGTGATATCTTGGAGATTACTTCACTATCAATATATAGAAGTAATAACCTGGTAGATAGCATTACCTATGAAAGGTCCATCCCATCTGCTATTCTTGCTGAAAGCTTTTCATGCACCAGTAAACTCAGTAAATATCAGAAGATAAAGCATAAGCCTACCACGCCATGGATTTACTCCTAATGTCTCCTCAAAGTGCAGCCTGATGCAACGATTACAAATGATTTTTCTTCTAATGTCATTTTACATAACCCTTTTTTCTGCATGAGTAGTTAGTGCAGAATGAATGAATGAATGCCATTAAAACAGTTAATCATTATCTGGGACACTGGCCTTCCTCCCTTCTGAACCAGGAATCTCCATGACAAAGGCCAAGAGATCAAAATGCCAGGGCTGCCTCTCTGGCCTATTTCTGACAGTAATTTTTTATGCAAATGGCCCTGCTGGGCAGCTCCCTCGGTGACCTTGAGCTCCCCTTATCTGCACTGACTTTGATCCGACCAGGGCTCCCTTTTACAAAGCTCATTGCTACTTAGGATCCGCAATCTGGCTAAATCTCACTAATTAAGGAAAATCATCTGACCTTTATTTTTGCATGTTTCCCTGCTCTCCCTGTTATGTGCTGCATGGACGTTGCTGGTGGGGAGGACTAGAGGCCAGACCCCTTTGTGCAACCCCAAGTGCCTCTTTGGGCCAGTGCACCTCTGCAGGCTGTGCTGGAAACGACGCAGGACAGTGTGACGTGTGGTGTGACGTGTGGTGTGACGTGTAGTGTGACATGCAGAGTGTGCAGCGTGTCCAGAGTGTGACGTGTGGTGTGTCCAGGCTGTCACACGTGGTGTGACATGCAGTGTGATGTGCGATGGCAGCCGAGCCCAACGTGTGCAGGGTGACCTCTTGCACACACTGGACCCAAAACCTGCCACAGGGAAAGCTTTCCACCCTACTCCTGCACACACTGACAAATAAATCAAATTCAGATTAGTTCCCAGAGCCTCGTACTTGACGGAACCAAGGTCATTAACTGTCAATCCCCCAGCACCCACAAGCTACCACCCTGCTTGATGAAGACTTGCTCTGAGGTGTTTTCTGCTGGCTACATCCAACATCAGTTTCGACAGCTCTGAGAATGGGAAGGAATAATTTCACTCTTTCCACCACTTTGTCCACCACAGTCAAGCACAAGCTTTGCAAACCACCAAGCTTGCTGTTTGCAGCTCAACAAGACCAACACGGCCGTATTTTGGGAGTAAAACGCATTAGCACCAATTTTTCACTATTTCCTTGAGCCACTGAAAGACAATCATTGAGTGAATCATCACGTGCTGTGGCTGCAGGCTGAAGTTGGGCAGAGAAAAGGTCAGAGAAGCTCTATCATGGAAAAATATACATTTACTTTCCCCTACAAATTATCATAATCTACTTGCATGCCAGCTGAAACAATGGCAGGTTAGCATCATTCCCTCATATTCAAAATTGCCAATATAAGGTATCATGTAATATTGTAATTATACCCAGGGTTTTTGTTGTTGTTATTTTCTTTAACCGTGTCATGCACCCAGTAGACTTGCATTCCATTGGGTAATTCCTTAATTAGGCAGATTTTTGAAACAAGTATTATGTACACAACAGACCGGAACGTCTCCTTTGGAGTCTTCCCAGTCTATCAGGTGATTGCATCATTAAGCCACACATGCTACGTAGTAAAATCCTTATGAAAATTCATGACAGAAACACACTGAGCTTGGTGCATGCTAATAAACAAGAAACATACAAATTTAGTATTTTGACTTTTAATCCCCCTGAACTCCAAACAATTACAAATAAAATAATTTTTTCACTGAATTTTATTTCCTTTCTTTCAGCTATCTAAAAAACCTTTCTCTTCTCATATGAGTTGTGGAGGTCTCACCTGAGCATCTTCCCACAAATTACACTTTACTAAATGTGCTCATGAAATTCGGACATCACCAAAACACAGTGAAATAACCAAGAAAAAAGTGACCTCACTCAGTTTTTAGGGCTTTTTTTTTTTTTTTTATCCATGATACACATTAAATTACCAATTAATGAATGAAATTTTATTTTTTGATTGTACTGGGAAATCTGGGAAACCAAAACCTTTCCCAGAGGAAGAAATTTAACTTGCCCGGTCCACAGTATGAGCACTGTGAAGTGATCTCTTTCTACAGAAATAAGACATTTCTACAATGCATTTTAAACAGATGCAAATAGCATCTACAATCGACTGTGTGAAAATGCTACAGGAAGAGACAAAAAGTACAATATTATATATTTAAAATAAATGAATGCAATCTTTTAATACTCTCGCAAGCAGAAGAGAAAACCCTAAAATATTAATTCAAAAAGTCTTCTCTAAGAAACGGACAAAAACCCCTCAAGTTCATAGAGAAAATGAATGTATGCAAGATAGTGAGGATAACAACAATACAATCCCTGAATGCCTCAAAATCTTCATGGTTTAAAAGGCATCCCAATTTTCTCCAAAGGTGGTGGCATCTCTCTAGTCGTCCATGGCTAATTTTACAGGGAATGCAAAACGTTATTTAAAAACGATGGTGCATTAAACTCCAACTATTCCTGATGTGGCTCTCAAACTACAAACCTATCTCCCCTTCTATTTTAATTTTAAAGTAAGTTAGCAAACACTTCGTTCCTAATCCCTGAAGACTATCTGTATGGTGACACAAACGCACAAATTTATGACAGTAACATAAATGCTCCTCCGAAGTAATGTGCAACATTAAGTGAAATCGTTTCCTGGAAAGATATTATAGGTATCTATATTTTATTTGCCATCTTAAACATATCTGGGTCTTTATGACCTTATTTTTAAAATGTATTTCCTTTTTACATTTCCTGGTGCAAATGGACTGCATAAATAAGCAATGTGCTATGAGGCTTCAGACTAGCCGATAAACCCTTTCAATTTTCATGCCAGCTTCTTCTTTTGTAATTCAAATCTGGCTGAAAACTGGCAGCTCTGAAAACTGAAACAAGCACTGCCACAAATACCTTGTAATGCTATCGACCTTGTCTGCCCATGCAGTGAGAAAGGGGGATGCATATGTGTCTGCAGTCATCCAGATAACACAACTCATTTTTTTGGGGGGATAACAGAAGCTGGACCCGGACCGCGCACCCAAAGCAGTCATTACCAGGCAGGCTGGAAAATAAGTCTCTTCAAAATACACAGCGCATTTAAAAACCATATACAGGGCTCAGCCACTGCTTTCATTACCAATTTTAATTTAGCTCCTTCAGTTTGCTAGCCAGATAAACTCTTTAGTGCTGTTTTTTAATCTATTTGCCACATTTTATGTTTAAGATTATAGTAATATGGGACAGGAGAAGGAATCACTTTTGGAGGAAATAAAGAAATAGATCCGCTTATCGGCGCCCATCAGAAAGTTCATTAATCAGCCGGGCTTTGTGCCCCCTAAATTGAAAGGTTAAATAATCCTCTCAGGAATATTTCTCGGCACCGCCGCCAATTGTCCGGAGAGAAGCTGCCATTCACCGTGCTCCAGATCGGTGACAGGGTATTTTACCACCGTTTGGGCCCCAAACAATGACGGACAAATGGCCTGGCTCACAAAGAAACCTTTTAGTACACGGATGGAGAAAGGACCACAAGCTTTGAAGTGGGGTGGGGGAGGTGGGGAGAGACTGTGCGGAGAAGAAGGAGGAGGAGGAGGAGGAGGAGGAGGAGGAAGGAGGTAGAGGAGGTAGAGGAGGAAGAGGAGGAGAAGGAGGAGGAGACTCATGCACTGGGACATGTATATTTTATTTGAATGTTTATTAGGGGATTGGCCAAATGTTTATATATATATATCTCTATATATCTATATATCTGCCTGGGCACGGCACTGGCTGCCCCCGCGCTAAGCATATGCATAGTTACACATACATTTATACATTAATCTGAAAACAAACATTTGCAAAGCCTGTAAAATCAGAAGATGAAGAGAACTAAAGCACAGTTATATTTATTAGCTTATACACGGGGGAGCCTGACAAACCCCAAGGTTTTAATTTTTACTGTCATTCTGGATGATTTACAGCTTCCTTTCTCTCTCTGTAATTTTAATGTCATCTACTGATCATTCCTCACCACTGGACCCAAAAAGAGGAAGTACCACATCTGGATAACTTTCTTAGGGGAGCATTCTTAATAGGTATTTCTTGATAAATAGATTCTTAATAAATATTTTTTTGGAAGTGATTTTTAATCACAGCTAAAGTGGAAGTAAACATGGGAAAAAATTTTAGTGCTGCTGGAGAATATGAGATGCCAAGTGAGCAGTGCATCAATTTGCTAGAAGTGAGTTTCGGGGTACATTTTAAATTGATAATAATTGAACCTTTTCCCTTTAAATTCCCTTGCAACTGGGCTTCAGGCTGCAGCATCCTTCACTAACAGAGAATTTCACAGAAGCACTTTCCTTGCATTACCAACATGCCAACTGCACGTGTTACTGTTTATCCATTTCCTCATAATTTTTTCATGTGTTGTCCATTAAAGAGCATCATATATATTCAGGAATAGCAGGTATTTGCACCTAGATTCATGACGAGTGACATTCATCCTGAATATGTCCTTGCAGGAATGTGTGACAGCTTGTATACAGCCACTGACAAACAAAAGCTTCTCCATGTCTTTTTTGCACATCCATTTTTAAAAATTGTTTTCAATTCCATACAGTTTTTACTTTAATATGACTTGGGACTTCCCGAATAGTATACAGTGTCTAAAAATGGATCAGAGCATTTCAGATTTCTGCTCTCTCACACCATGTAAATAAGCTGTTGACCAAAACAGTTTCCTCCAACTTTTGAGTATCTCAGTGCTATCATTTTCCCCCTCTTTCCCTCCTGATACCACCATCAAAAAATCAGAATGAATTTAACCAGCTCTCATCTGGCATCAAAACAACTCAGATAGAAACTGGGTATCTCATGGAAATCCAGAGCAATTAATTTTAAAGGAGGAGATATTTCAGGGTTATCGCATAGTCCACAGTAACCCTCTAGTGTCTGTACTCCTGCAAAGGTGCTCATCACCCCATTTTTTAAGTGCCAAATGAAGTTATAAAAATTCTGTAGGAACAGAATTAACTGCATAGTCAAGAAATAACATAAAAACACTTTCTGTTGGCTACAAGGTGAGCAGAGAGTACAGGCGGAGAAACTGCAATTTNCAAGAAAAAAGGAAAAAAAAAAAAAAAGAAAAGCCACTTTTGGACACAAAGGTGAGAAACTGAACCAGGCAGTGACTGTCCTTCCCTTGCGAATTCCTCACCTGCTCTGATGTAGAAATAATGCCTCCTCCTCACCACCTGACCACCCCACCCTGGGAAGCATTGCCACCACGCCGCTCCACGCCGGCACCACTGCACCGTGGAGACGCCAAGGACCAGGGACAGGGGCCTTGTCAGGCCAGACACAGACTGGAGTGCCCATTCCTCCATGGAGGGCTACCTCTGCCCATTGCAGAGTCGCTCTCACAGCTGTTGTCAAATATTAATTTAACCCAAATTCAACATTCAAAAATGAGTCAAAACTGATGGCCCAACTTCGCTCCCCCGTAGCCAAAAATTCCGTGGGATGCCTCTTTCTGTGGCCCTGGGTGGGTGGCACAGCATGCCTGCACACACAGCGCACCTCACACACACTTCTGAGGCTTCTCTGTGAGCACCTGCTCACGGCTCCGTGTTCCCCACCAGTCTGTGCGGGCCCTCGTCTCCTTTAATTCCCTTTATACTTGATTCTTCAACACTTTAAATCAAAATCAGGATAATTCTGTCACGGGGATAGAAACTTTTCTATACACATGACAGGACCTAACAAGATGTATTAATATCATTGACATGATAGACCCTCTTGGAATTAAATCAGTGAATATTTTTAGGGAATCCTAATCCGTAGATTATTAACATGATCGAGCATAACTTGAGGAAGTTACTGTCTTACCGGCACGAGCTCTGGGCTGCTGCAACACACGAATCACCAGCAGTGCAAACAGATTTACTGACTTTTTACACTTTTCTCACTCTGCAGTACAAAAATGCACCAAAAACCATTTTATGGCATTTATATGTATTATGTGCAACTGCAATTTTTTCACATTTTAAAATGTCTGTTAAATTTGCAGATTTCTTTCTGTTTTCTACAGAATTTTGAAACTGGTTCAAAGGGCTAACAAAACTTTAAAAAGACACCCTCATACCAAGTTTGGAGAAATTCTGGAGAAATTCTCAGAATGTAGGAACTTTAATATGAATATTCACACATAGCACTGGCTGCAGAAAGAGAGCAGAGATTTTTTTTTTTCTCAAATGTTTTTAAAATACATTGGAAACCTCGTTCTAGCTTGAAAATTCTATCTTCCTTGTTTAGATGGTTAATACTTGAAATAATGATAATAGTGTAAATGCTCGTGTAAGTTCACCTTTTCCATCTAAAGGAAAGAGAGGTGACATTTTTAAACTGAATTTGTAAGCATTTAAGAAAAAAATCATCTTAATCCTTTCCCTTATGAGAACTGCGGTTGAATATATGAAAGGTAAATATTTCAGCAGCAAAATTTTCCTGAGTATTCTGTTTGATTAATTAACCACTCTCACCCAACAGCTTTGGTGTATCACAAAAATAACCCAAACCTCTCTGGTTTTGGGGTGTGCTGGGCTGGAGGAACACATGTCAGCAAATATTGCGTATTGCACAAAGAACATATGAAGCATGTGGGCATTACCTAACCAGAGATTTAAAATAGTAAAATACATTAATTTCCATCCCCTGCTCTTCTCCCTCTCCCTTTCACAGTCAGATGTGAAAGACACTGCTTCTGCAGTAAACACGGCTCTTGACACCACCCCAAAACACGTGCTGAAGTCGGGGTTCTCCGAGGGATGCTGCTCTCCAAGACAAACCCCACAACAGCATCATTTGGAACCCCAAAATCAGAGAAATGTTCAGTCAGCTGAGCGTTCTATTCTACTCTCTCCCCACTGCCAGACTGCTTCCAGAAATATACAAGAAGGCACTTTTTGGTCAGGATGTGATCTGTCTTTAACCCTCAATTTAAAATCACATTTTATTTTATTTTCTGGGGAGCAGGTGCAGAAGAGCACGGGACAGATGAATGTTAGAGAAAGCAGGACACTTCCTACTATGGTTATTACATGATAAAGGTAAGTGGCAGGTGATGCCCGTGCTGCTGGAAGGTTCTGCATCCCACCTGAAACGTCCGCTCAGGTCTTTGCAGAAAATTTATACAGGGTTATTAAAGCTACTTCTTTTCCCCAATCATAATTTAAACACACCTTTCAAATAAAAATTGGGAAAGAACTTTTAGCTAGCATGCTTTTGTACTGAAAACTATAGCATATGCTTTGAAGTCATAAACCTAACAGTTATTTCAGGACCTGAAACTCTCTTTGTTTTCTGAAAAAAAAAAAGCTATCAGAAAGAATATATTTTGTGAAACACAATTCCTTTGCAATAGGAAAAGGTTCGGGGTTTAGGTTTCTGATAGCCTCAAAAAATATCTGAAACTTGAAAGAGAGTGGCAACACAGCAAATTACAATTAGTAGGGGAAAATAAACAGTAAAACCCCTCTGCGCAGCACACCGACCCCCTCTGACCTGCTGGCTTTCTCCAGGACAGCTGTGCAGGGTTGGCAGCATGTCAGGAACATCCCTGACGCTGAAAATCACTTGCAAGAGGGCCCAGGTTTGGACAACACAGAGAGTTTAAAACCGAAATATCTGCCTGTTTCTGGCCAAGCTCTGCCCTCGCTCGTCTCCTGGCTAATGGGCCGAGCACCCTCTTGAAGAACAGAAAATCTTCACGAACCCAAGCACCTCCCAAGCAGGTATGTGGACACCGTCATGCTCCAGGTGTTCGTGTCACCCCAAAACTCACAAGAGCCAGAGTCATCTTTACCCTAAATCCATATCCCTGGGAATTCTGAGTTGCCTTGTTGCCTTCTCATAAAATACCCTGCTGACTGGATACTGAAGCAATGGCACATGAGGGCTCACTCTGGGATTCCAAAATATGAGAAATACATGGCCTATTTAATAAACAGACTGGTGTTTTTACTAGTGCTACTAGAAATAGCCTTGAAACACCTGGAGAGGAACTGGCCAGGTGCTGAAGCAGTCCAGAGGAGCGCGCTGATCCCATGGTCTGTGGCTCTGTATCATGGCCAGTGGAGCCAGCCCTGCAGCCATGTCACAGCCACAGCTGCAAGGAAACCGGGGATTAACCTCCTCCCAAAAATACTCCTAAACCCATCCCTTCCCTCACCGCTCAACACCCAAAAAAAATCTCTGGAAACCAAATGCCCTCTCTCTCTCTCAAGCTTAAATATTTTTTGGCAGGGTTGTATTATTTTTAAATTTTCCTTTCTGGAAGTCACACTGTAACAGATAGAAATTGACTGTCAGGGATGTGGCTTACATTTTCACTTCAGAAAAAAAGTAGCAGGCCATGAGGAATTTTAATAATGCACACAAAGAAATCTGAGTGCAAAATTTAAACATAAAAGACGCAGGTCCCTTCGCATCCTTCATACGCAGGGCCAAATCAGCCAGTTCCTGGTTCACCTTCCTTTATGAAAGCAGATTAAAAGTAAGGTTAACAAACTGTCAAAAAGTGTGTTAAATGATAGCCTCTGCTAATTAAAAATTCTGATGGTTCTAAAACTCTGTAGGTGGCCATCTTGCCCTGGGAGATTTCACACAGACAAGGCTGGAGAAGGCAGGGCATGGGGGACGGAGTCAGTGTGGCTGGAGCGGCACCAGGGCAGGAAGGGGTTATCATTAAAAATGAGCAATCCCTACTGAAAGAAAAAACCTAGTCTTAGTGAGATTTATGTTTTAACACACCCATCAACACCAAGAAACACCTTAGGAAAATAAAAAATCTTGCTCTTCCCATCTCAGGGACGGAATTTCTTTACTCAGTGATATTTACTGAAGAAGATTCTAACACTTGCAAAGTTCATTCCTGTGGTATCCTCATGCTGATCCTGGGCCGAAGTGGCCACATCCATTTCTATACAGCACAAGCCGCTCTGACAAGGCAGATGTGGCGAGATCTGCAGCCAGCATGTTCTCCATCTGACACCAAAACACACCGAGGCGCCGTGAACCTCCTCTGGCTGGCCCACCAGCACTGCCATGCACCGGGGGGAGGCCGGCCTACACTCTGGGGCCTCATGGCAGAAGTGCAACTCCACACCCCGAGCAAAACAGGGTCTCTACACACTGAAAATAAATTTCCTCTTTTTTCTCCAGTGATGTCATCTGCTGGGTGGAAACGCTGCCACTAGCAGCAGTGTCGGCGGGCCGCTCAGGCCATGAAGACCCTGCAGGCCACGGGATGGGAGCAAGGCCGCACCCGCCGGTCAGTGTGGCCACCCCAGGCCACGGCGCTCCCCAGAAGGCCAGCTCAGAGCCCCGGGCTGCTCACACCAGCAGCAGATGGAGGAAGGGCTGTCCACTGCGGAATGTGTCACTGTGGGGCTGCAGCACACCCCCAGCTCTGCCCCTCCACAGCCTGGACCCACGGAGGACAGCAGCTGCCAGCGGGCACATGGCGAGGTGGACGGGCAGCAGGTCAAACTTGAAGGGAAATATTGTATTTTTTAAAGAGTAAGATACAAAGCTGAAACAAACAAACCAAAATAATTGGGTGCCTTCTCACAAGATTTTCCAGTGATTTTTTAGCGTTATTTAGGGTTTATCTTTTTTGTTTGTTAGAGGGCTATAACCTGGCCTCCACTCAAGATACATAATAAATATCACTACATTTATAATCTGAAGTGACAAGAATGGGGAATGAGAAAGAGCCAAGTGCTCTGAAGGCGAAAAAACACTGCCGTGTGTACCCCTGTATCCTGAGGATGGAGAGGGGATGTGATGGCATGTCTTGTGGAGCATGGGCCGTGTTCCTCTGGGTTTGTGCAGTGCCTGGCGTTTAGGAACTCAGAGTTGTAAGCTCAGCTTCCTCATAACCCAAAACAAAGAGCTCAACAAGGCCTCCAAATGCCTTGTGCCCAAAAAAATCACACATATCATTACTAACACTCCAGCGAACTATGATCAAAACTGTTTATCCTGAATCTGTCAAAGAAGTCTTTGTCCTATTATGTGATTGACAATAACCCCTTTGATAAACATTAGTGGGTATGAACCAATTTACTGCAAATAGATACCTACACGAATGAAAACTTGAAATATATTTTGACAAATATAATTGCCATTCTCTGACGCAGGAGAAATATAGAGAGCAGTCATGATGAAAATTATGTGTAAAAGTTTTAAATCACCATCTTAAAAAGGTTATTAAATATTATTTTAAACCACAGTGGGAGTTGGATTTTTCTGCTGACTTTGATTGCGGTTTTTTTCAGCATAATTTTAGTTAAAAGAGTTCAAAGAACAAGTTTAAAGAAACTACTTTCAGCCACTTATAGAGCTTTGATTATCACACAGCCCTTAGATTTAAGCATCATTGAATGCCTTATGATAATCTTTTTTTCCATCAAATGGCAAATTAAAATATTACACTTACAATCCTTTTTGCCATTTCTTCATAAGATTCCTTGCGCTGGCAGTCTGTTTTGGTTGGAATAAGATGTTTCTGCCCATACAACAAATTATTTGCAATGTGCTCAAATTTGTCACCATGGCCAACGTCAACAAACCCCACCACCATCCCCAAGAGCAGAATGGGTTTGTTATTGAGTCATTGTTCGAGTGGCCCCGCATGCCGTGCAGGGGCTCTGAGGAGTCAATAGATGGCAGTCCATCTCCTAGGAAAGTGACGGAAAATGAATAAAATAACCAAAAGCCTCATAAAGGAGAGAGGTGGAAGGCCGTGTGATTCTTCACCAGCATCCACAGAAATTAACTAAGAATACTTTATAGAACGCAAAACATTCGGAGAAACTCTGTGACAGCCCTCTGTGAACGGTGCCAAAATCTGGTGCATTATCACAAAACTGAATGCCCGAGTTTACCTGCATGCACATGGACCTGCATGTGGGATGCTCGCCATCAAGTTACCAAAACCAGTTTAAATCTAGTGGTTGCATCCTTGGCTGAAGTGCAGGAAAAGGTTTTCTGTGGCCCCCAACAGCTGGGCAGCCTCTGTGGGCCAAGACAGCCACAACAGCGCTTTTGTTTTAAACATGCGGTATTTTTCTGAACGCTGCTATCCTGTTTGTACCGAAATATTTATTCTACAATAGGAAAATTGTAAGATAATTTCTATGGTGAAATACTACTGTGCTGATACGAGAGTAAAAAACCTTGGCTTTTTGTTACAATCCTACAGATATATATATTTTTTTTTATATATTTAAACATTATATATAATTCTAATTTAGAAGTTTTGTTTCTTGCCAGAACATTATTTACTTCTGCTCTGCTTCAAGTGCAAAAGAGAATATTTAAAGTGAATCATAAAAGATGAGACTCATACTTTTAAACAATTCAGATAATGCAGTTTCTTTTAATTTACTTATTGCAAGTATCAAGCACGTCTTTTACTATACAAGTTTTTAAACTCCAGGCTTAACCCAACTCCTAATGTAACTTTGAGCCAAAGGTACTCTTCCCATGCAAAAAACGAAGGCAGGCAAAACATTTCCCACATGTCAGAAATGTGGATTATTTGCAGATATTCTGCAATTCACTGTGAAATAAAAATCTATTTATCAGAAAGCAGGGTCTGATGCGATACCAATTAATCTGTGAGTGTCCATATTTGACCACATTTAAAATGTCCCTAAAATCCACCAAAAATTTCCACATGGCTACTTTCAATAACATGCCCATATTTGTAACCACTACCTTTTCTAACAAGAACTTGTTTTGATAAGTTTTTTTAGCTTTACATTACATTAAGTGTAAACCCTGAATGCTTTCCACAAAATCCACAGACATAATTTTCTACCTCAAGATACCTCAGATTTTGTCCTAGTACCGCACTTGGTAAAGTTTAAACTACCCCTTGTTTTTTTTTTACAGACATAAATATTTTATAAGTGTTGATGGCAGCTCACTTTTTGAGGAATTTTCAATGGCAGGTCAGACTAAATTAAATCTTCTATCTCAGTAAAAAACGGAACCCATGATGTTACCGCACCAAATATTTCTATCTGATTGTTAAGTTCCAAGTATCATAAACATTTCAGAAATTGTTTTTACATGCACCCTTAGGGATTAAAATGAAAGACAGCATTTACCTTTTCCCCTCATCCAATTAAAAAAACACCCGATCCAATTAGAAATACGCAGTGAATGCACCTTTTGCTCATACTGTTTTTCTTTAAAAAAAACCAAAACCAACCAAACCAACAAAAAGTCTTTACCAAATCTCTTTAAAAGTAAATTCTCAGGAAGGGTGGAGGATTTCCAGGGCAGATCTTTGTGTTGGAATCATTATGCACAAAACACAAATGAGAGGTTTTAACTGCAGATTTCTTCTGTTGATTGAATTTTGAAGAAAAAAGCAGAAAAAAGAGCATTCCACTGCCATGAAGAGGTGGAGGCACAGATTATAAAGCACATCCCATCTACGGCTCCAGAGAAAAAGCCAAAGATCCAAAAAGAAAAGTAGTGGAGAAACTTTTCTACTTTGTTTAGAACAGAGAGCAGGGGTTAATTATCTGTAACAGCGAAATACGTGTGAGGCCGATCTGGAGAGCAACGACAGCAAAAGTTCAGAGGAACAACAAAACACTGACCTTTAAATGTGTTTTTAAGTTTGACAATTTTAGAAATTAATATATTTGAGAACTGTGGCACCAATCCAAGATTTTGTTTTTACTGGTTAAATACTGTAACGAGTTTCAAAATTAAACAAACTTGTATGCATTTTGTTTTATTTTTATCTCTGTTTTACATATGAGGAAAAATCTTAAGTAATAAACTGGTACAGTTTCACAAAGTTTTATTTTCTTGTTTCAGGGATTAAAGATCAACTAAGGCAGGCCGAAAAAGCATTCACAGCTATATCCTGACTAATTATAAATTATCTGCAAAAGTTTATGAGGTGTTTTTCCTTAAATTCATGTCTCCACTCTAGCTGAGATTTATTTCACTCATCTGAAAAGAAAGCTTTGTCACAAAGAGTGACTAATTACCAGCATCTGGGATATCTGAGATGGGACTGCTGCTTCTGCTATGCATCCCAACTTAAAATTTAACCCTCTTTCTATGTGTAAATGTGGTCACTGAGAGAAGAGAGGCAAGGCACTAATTTAATTATTACAGTATTAAAATGAAATCAGAAGTTTTAAAGATGCTTAAAAAATAGTGACAGTGTTTCATCGCCTTCTTCAGTTCAAAAACTCTTCAGATGTTTATTATCTTCTCAGAGAAGATGCTTGTCTATATTTTATGGTCAGCAGTTCACAGAGGAGTAAATAGGTTGGGTGTAGAAGAAAATAAAAAAGGTGTTTCTACTTACTGTTAGGTGATACTGCCTCCATATTTCTGGGCAAGCCTGGAAAATAAAAATATTGATCAGCTAGGAGCATGAAACAAGGTGCTTTACAGCCTGTTGGTTTTGGCATAACACAGTATCCACTGGTGTCGGTCACAGGAAAATAAGAAGCTTAACTGAAAGGGTCTGCATTTCAGCTTCAAAAACCCGGCTAGACAGTTTAATTGAATTTTACACTGGTTTAACACACTCCCTGCCATTGTCAGAAAGCCAGTAACAGTTTTCTCTCTGCCCTTTTTCTCCGAGGGGCAGAAGTTTGGGAGAGCAGCGTGCTCGTGACTGTAGGAAGCGTTAATGCTGCAAAACAAACAGGGGCGGATTTAAATTCTACATTTTCTGACATTTTAAATTTACATAACGCTCTAGAAATGAAATCACAAGGTGCCTTCCTTTCACCTAGGAACAGAAATATTTTATCTTTTTGTATGTATCTCTTTCCTAATCAAAATATAATTGTTACATGTAATAATCCTCAGCAGCCTTATGTCAGATGAGTTGTAAACAAGAACCATAACAGATTGCTTTAATGTTGTTATTTTTACAATGACTTGCTTGTTTTTTTTGTTGCTTATTTTTTTTTACTTTTAATTTTTTTTAATTGCCAGACTCTCGCACCAACTTCTAAGTGCAGCCCTTTGAAAAAAAAAAATTCAGAGCAGGTTTTTGAGTCACAACAGTGACACAATTGACCTGAGGGACACATGAGAGATGGTAAAGAGGAAAACGTGGATCTTTAAAACAAAATCAGAACATGTTGGTGGACACTGATGTTCAGATCACTCTCTCAGGGGTTCTTAATGCTTTTACAAAATGTACAATATTTCTGACAGCCCCTGAGCCACAGACAGACACGGAAATTGTGGCAGTTTTTGTCATTTTGGTGCACAGCTACTGCAGCGGAGGGCTTTCACTTCTCTTTAGAACATTTACCCTCTTATCAGAACAGCTCCGTACTCATTTGAACAATTAGCAACTTGGTTTGCCAATCTTCATTTTAAGTACTTTAAAAAGAAATATTCCATGGCGTCTCCATAATATGCTGCAGCTGCAATTTCAAACATTGAAGCCTCATGACTACTTGCAAATGAGTACTATTAACATTTCTTTAGATTTCGAATAAATTTTTCACTTGTGCCCAAATTCTTGCCTTCTTTTTTTTTGATGGAGCCTGTTAATGAAAAAAAACCACACCACAACCAGTATCTCTCAAAATAAAACCCAAGTTTTTGCCAGTCACCCTGTGGCACATACAGTGTGTTTTTCCCAGATGTGATGGAAATGATATTATTTATTATTCATTCCACCAGTAACATAATTGTCTGCAGAAAAATCTACAATCTGTTCTGTGTAATGGTTCACCATTTCTCCTCTTACTCAAATACTCTGTGTAAATATTTGAGTTTTATATTAATATTTCTATAAAGGAAATGTGTGAAGGACATCACATTCCTCACAGAGGATCTGACAGTTTGAACACACTCGAGCTGTCTTTGAGCACAAACAAAAGGATTTTCCTCCTTTCCTAACTTAGCCAGGGTTCAGAGAGGCAGCACATAAACACTCTGTAGCCTGTAAAAATATTGTACCAGAGCTCTCAGCATCTTCCTCAGACCTGAGGAGGTTTCAGCTGTGCAGGACAGCTGTGCTGGTCCGGCTCAGGGGTAGCAGGCAGTTATTTATACATTAGTTCTGGATAGTTTTCGATTACCACAGTGTGCCCAGGCTAATATGGTTGAACAATTGCAATCAGTGAGTTGTCCTATAGTGGCAAAATGCCACTCTGTGGTATGACCTTTACTCACACGACTGCTATTTTAAAATCACCATCATCATAATAAAAATTACTTTATTTTTGAATAATTATTTAGTTGGGTATTTTTTCTGCTCTGGACACAAAGACATCACTTCGAGTAAAAATCTGTAGCTCAGAGTGAGAACCACAGTTGGCAGACCTCTGGTCAAAACCCTGGGAGAGGCACAGCCCCAGCCCCTTCGTGGTGCTGTCCAGAGGTGGGTTTTATTCTCACGGATGTTTTAAGGGTGAGGAAAAACCAAAAGAAGGTAAGGACGAAGGTGGTGAGGGAAGGCTAAGCATATTCCTTCATTCAGATGGTGACTTGGGGTAACACTGCTCACCATTACGAAGTGGGGTAAAATAGCTGAGGAGGGGGTCACTGTTAAACAACAGCTTTTTACAGATGATGCTTTTAACGAGGAACCTCATTACTTTGCATCAGCTCAGGATTATTGTCTGCATCTTATATCATGGAATGACAAAAAGTATGATTAACAATTACAACCAAATACTGGCTCCTCAAATGAAGCAGAGGTTTGCTATGGAAGAGAGCATAGCCAGACACAACCGCTGCCAAACCCATGATTTTCCTTATTTATTTAAAAGAACTTAACCATGAATGGCCCTTGTTTAAAGAAAAGCCCTCATGGTACCCAGCTACTATGGCAGCGTGATGAACTACATTAAAATAAAATTGCATTTATTTCCTGCCCCAGTGGTCTGACCTTACTTGCATTTAGATGTACCAGCACAAAAGGTGCCTACTCCAGAGGGCAGTGGCGCTGCCGCCGCGCGGCCACGCAGTGCACGGGTGAGGGGTGCGTCCCCACACCTGCCAGCACCTTGGGCCGTGCCAGCGCTGCGCCGCCGTTCCCCCAAATCCGTGCCACTGCTGCCACGGACCACGTCCAGTTGGTGTGGAAGGGCGATCACTCGTGCCTGAGGCTGACCCAGTGCAGGGCGCCATAATGGGAGAACTGAGACTGGGTGCTGCACATTTTGACCCATATTGAATTTTATCAGGTGCTAATTATTGTTTTACCAGAAGAACGGCTTAATGCATCTGTTGTTTAATTCCCACTTCCCTATTCTCCAATGTGAACATCAAAGAAAATAAAACACTCAATCTCAAACAGCCCCTGACAGCAGACCGGGACTCAAGAGCTCAATAGACGAGGCCCTTGCCACCAGTTCTCATATTTCCACAACAATGAGCAAACACAAAACCGGCACTAAGCGGCCTTTCCTCCTTTCCGCTCCCCTCGGCCGGTCGTCTGCCTCGCGCCGAGAGGGCCCTCGACGGCGGCGCTGCGGGGCGCGCGGCGCGGGGAGCGGATTAGCCCCGCTAACATGCGAGTGCCGGCAAAAGGCGAGGAAAAACCCCACTACTGTATTTGGCGTATGAATAACCAAAATGCACGCGCTGACAGGAGACCGGGACGGGCCCGCGGCTCCCCGGGAGAAAATGTAGCTGTGATGAGTGACAGGGCTTTCAGGAAATATGTTCACAATCACAGACAGTGAAGGCCATGACCTAGATCGTTTAAGAGCTTGTCTTGTCAAATTATCAAAAGCTTCTTCGTCTCTGAATAAAGAGTGACATAAGTGAGTGTCAGAAAGCTGCAGGCTGACAAGCCAAGCATACAATAACAGCATGCACGTCACATACTTGCCGAACACCGCCACGGCTAGCGGCAAATCTTAATGAGAGCGCGGCTGGCCCAGGAGACTTGGGTCCCTGCTGGCATAGCTACTCATCTCGCAAAAATCCTTCAGCTCCGAGTCAGTTATGGTCTGACACGACGACTACAATTACTAAACACAACTTTTTAACAGAATCCTCTGGTGCTTTGTCAAAGAGGCAGCGGCTGCTTGGAGCTGCCCCGCTGCAAGCCACCACAATAAAACAAAAGATTTGCCAAAACACACACTTTTCATCACCTCCGCATGGGAACTGCCGCGGAAAACACACAATGCTTCCCTTCAAAACCACTCCTGCACAAGCAGATGTCGAGACCTCTCCCCACGCTGCCAGTGCAGACAGCCGCGGGTGCTGGGTGGGCAAAGCTGGGTAAAGCTGGTGTCCCCCTGGCCGGTGGCAGCATGGCCTTATGCTCACCCTTGGGTGCATGGACAGCCAGAGGCATTGAAGGGTGGGGAAGGACACCAGGGAACTAAGGAGACAGAGGAAAGATCATGCTCTCCACCCGGGGGAATGGGCCACATGGATGCCAGCTGCCCCCGTGGAATGATCCCTGCACCTCCAGCTCCATCCCAGCTCACAGCAGTATGCCAGAAATAACAAAGGCAGAAGGAATCTCCCTGGAGAGAAGAGGCCAGTGGTGGTTTGCACACCCAGAAAGTTGTCAGGACATGCAGAGAAGATGCCAGTCAAAGCACCCAGCTGGTTCCTGGGAAGGAGCACTGACAACAAGGATATTTGGGCATTTGGATGGGGCCACCAGACACAGCGTGGCTGCAGGGCACCAAGCACCCGGGCACTGCTGTCTCTCTCCTGGGAGAGCCCACCCAGCTCACTAAACATGCTGGTTTTCCCAGGTGCACAGGGAGACATTGCCCCCTCTGCCTGCTCCCTGCCACATCCGCTGTTCAGGGAGTCCTTCTCCCACTCCTGCTGCTGGCAGGTCAGGCTGTACACCAACCCCAAGGCTCCTGACATCCACCTAATCGCCACCGAATCAGTCAAAAGTGGCTCCTCTGATGACCCTCCCAAGGAAACCATGAGAGCCCGGGCTGCTTCCAGTACACCTCCAGCTAAGAGGACTCAGTATGTTCTCAGCGTTGACTCAGGAAAAGAGATGGATCTAGCAGATCATAAATGTATGATCCTAAAATGTTTTAAGTTAACTTTGAATGTTTCATAACCACACTAGGTGAACCACCTTGAACTGCCTCACATCCACTTCTGGACAAAAGGGGAAAGTCAGTCTGACAGACTGCACAAAAGCCTGTTCTGCACCCTCTGTGTTACAGTAAAAGGGAGTAAATGTCTTCAGAAAGACAAATTAGAACTTCTTTTGAGCATCCAAAGCATTTCATAACATATATTTGATAACAAGAAGGTGGAGGTTTCCCTTTTTTACAAGGAGTCACATGAGAGAAACAAGGGGTGATAGCTACAAGTTATTCCTGGGGAGATCTCAGGTGGACAGAGGAGAATACTTCTCACAATGAGAACAATCATGTTTTGAGGGAAGTGGTGGATTCCCCAGCATTGGACACTCTTAGGACTTGGCTGGGCTGTCTTGTGTAGACCATGCTTTTGCCAAGAAACGTTGGGGATGATGATCAGATGATCCATGAAGTCCCTTCCAACCTGTTTTTGTAGGATTCAGTGATTTCTCTTGCATGAACTGCTCCCATTTCCTCTGGAAGCAGGGCAGATCTGCATCCCTCAGTAAGGAGCCTCCAGCTCTGCTGCTGACTGCACAGAGTCACCTCGGACTGTCTCTTCCTAACCTGGCTTCTATTGCCTTCATCAGCTGTACGGGGAGAAATGATGAACAACTCACCCCTGACCACTTTCTCCCATCACAAATGATTCTCAAGCCCTTTACAGACCCTTCCCTTTGTCACCTCCCTTCCAGGCTGAGGAGTGGCCATGCTGAGGGATACAGAAGACAGGGACCAAAACTGCGCCCCGGTGTTCCTGCTGTCCTGATGATTCCTAAAATTTCATCAGATTTTTTTTTTTTTTACAGCTTGTGAAGACTAAACTGATTTTTGTGGAATCATATCTCATAACTAGAATCTGAGTCCTGAATAGTAATATGCAGAACCTGTTATTCCATATGCCAAGGTGGGATTATTTTACTTTACATTTATTGCCACTCAATTTCAATTGCCATTTTATTGTGTTCTCCCTCCGATTCTTACAGTTCTTGGGCAGTTCTGCACAGCTGGCTCACAGCACTGACTCTGTAAGTAATTCAGTCTTCTCAGCAAATCTTGTCGCCCCATTGTTCACCCTTTTCCATGTCACACTAGCATATCCCACCTTTATCCTCTTACTCCATGCCTGTTTAGTTCCCTTGAAAGCTTTTGGTCAGGAACTTTGTAAAACGCCTTTTGGAATTTGTAGATTATGTCAACTGGATCATGTTTATGCACATGCTTGTCAACCTGCTCCTTTGAGGAACTCCAGAGATCCCTGAGAAGTGGGATTTCCTTTACAAAAGCAGCCTTGATTCACCCTACGTATATTATATTTACACACCCATCCCAACATGCCACCACGGTGGTTCCTGCCCCCTGGCTTGGTGCCCATGTGCAGCTGGCAGTCTGGGACTCCCAGCTGTCCCTGGGACACCCCCTACATGCTGTCCTTGCACTAGCAGCTCAGCTACCCCTCATGCACCAAGCACGAGGTGTCTGTTGCCATCACTGGTTGGGCCCTTTCACCTTCATGCTCCTCTGCAGCTTTTGGGCAATCGTTACCCAGTTTTGGTAACAGGTTAGTACTCACAGATTCGTAGGAACCCTCACATTCTCTTCAATTTGACAGCTTCTCTGGTGCTCCCCTCTACAAAGTAAGGTTTCAGCATGGGAACATCCCTGGTTTCTTCTGCTATGAACATCCCAGATGCAAAAAAATACCTTTAGGCCATCAGCAAGAACCTTGTCCTGTCCAAGTGTTCCTTTCGTGTCCTGATCACCTGTTGGCTTCATAGGCTTCCTGCTCTGGTGTCAGGAAAGATTTACTGTTGTTTTTGATTCCTTTGCCTCTGCTCTGCCATGCCATCCCTTCCTCTGAGGACTGGCCAGGTGAGCTCCTGCTCTGATGCCTCAGTATTCACACAGGTGAATGACCCAGGCAGCCTCACTCCTCCCATGCAGGAGCGCGCAAGAACTGCCCACAGTTTCAAAGAAAAACCTTTCTCATTTAAGGTGGATATAAATGAGCAGAAAAAATACATGCTTGTTTTATGTTGATGCTCCTGATAACCCGCATAACTCAGGTAGGATTTAAATGCTTGTATGATAGAGCACTAATGATTCTTCAAAGAAAAGAACATCAGTTTATGAAAACTGGTGTCATAAAATGTGTAAAAGAGAAAAGATGGCAAAGAAAAGATGCTTCATTATAGATTACAATTTTTTCTCACTGATACCAGAATGAGGGTGCAGAAATGCACAATTCACATTCTTTAAAGGTATTGTGGGCACATTAGCTATAAGCAGAAGTACATCCAGAGCACATTCAAATATCATAAGAAATAGCAACTCCCAAATATGCGGGTTGTCATTTGCACATCTCATGGACCACTGTGACATGCTCTTTAGCCAAACAGAAGAAATAAAGGCAGGAAGGACATGTTTATAAAGAGACTAAAATATTTCTGAATTTTAAAAAACTGTGGCGCTTAGGGAATCCCAGCATTGTCTTCGAAAAAAAACCATATAGGCCATATCTATAGATAGAAACTGAAGTGTGAGTGTATGCTGAAATTATCACAGCTTGCCTTTTATCCTTTTTTGTGTTTAATTCAAGAGAAAAAAAAAATCATAAAAGGTTATATAGGGCTGATTTCTGGGCACATATAAAACCATAATAATGTAATACAAGATGAAAGAAAGAGACAAATACGTTTGTTCTCCCTTTAATTTTCTTCTATGTTTTACTTGAGTAGATATTGTCAAACCCAAAGCCTTCAAACTACTTCTCTCTAATAGTATTTTCACTGTGTAATATCTGATCATAGTGAAAAAAACATAGATCTGGAACTCTGGCTGCATCAGAGTTACTCTTTACTTCTTCCTGGTACACTTGCACATACTGTATCTCCTGATTTCAACCTCCCTACACCTTTTATTCCATGGAAAAAAGGATGTTTTTGTCCACCACAGCTAAACTGAACTGAACTAAAGACCAAGTGTTCACAATGCTTTGGTTTGTTTTCTTCGAACCATTCTCCATGAAAACTCTGACAGTATAAAGTAATGACTAAACACATTATTTTCATATGCTTATACAAATAGGCACTACGTAAAATCAAAGAAATACTAAGGCATTGCAGCCATTGTAAATTCAGTTTTTGACAGACACAAACCAAACGATGCCTGATCTCTGTGCCAAGGGCCATACTCACATCAGCGTAGTGTCCCTTCATGTCGCAGCGGTTGCAGTGTTTGTTCCAGTAGGCTCTCTCCAGGCATTCCCTGAAATAGTGCCCGGGCAAGCAGCAGTTCAGACAGAAACGTGCTGGGCAGCTGTGCTGCAGATGGTCTCTCCCTGCACACAGACAGCAAGGGGGAACTTTCTATGGAGAAACAAAAGTAGAATCATGTTAAGTGAAAATGTTTCAATAGATTCTTCCAGTTCTCCTGCCCCTACACAGGGGTGTGGCAGGGGTAGCCTGGTGGGCACTCGGCTGCCATCCGGACTCACTGACACAGCCTCATGACCCACACAATTTGGCACTGGAAGTGACAAATATAACTTGCAGACAACTATTCTGAGGCCAAACCTATATCTCTGTAAAGCCAGTTTTCCCAGTGAGTGAGTGTATTTCCCCCTGAGGGTCAAGGGGGATGTGGTAATTCTGAGTGTCCTTGTGGCTAACAGCCCTGAGGGCCAAGGGTTCTACAGATTCTGTTGTGGGGCTTGGTAAATCCAGGTTGTCATGCAACGGCTCCCACTTCTTGACAGTGTATTGACTGACTTTTAAACCTCTAACCACAGCACAAACTTTCAGAATATTTGGCATCTATCTGAGCTGCTTAAAGTTAGCTCCAGATTTGTCTTATCCACGGTTTTTAACACTATTCGTATCAAGGTTCATTATACTTTCTGCTTTCACTTATTTACTAAGGCTGTATTTCTGATTCCATAGATTCTCGTTCTTCAAAATACAATTGAAAAATATTTTACACTTTCAAACTGTTACACCATATGAAAAAATAGTTGTTTCTGTATGGCACTTGATTTTTTTTCTTGCTCAATTTACAGCCACATGGTTTAGTGGAAGTCGTTCCTGCCCATGGCAGGGGGGTGGAACGAGTTAAGCTTTAAGGTCTCTTCCAACACAAACCATTCAATATGATTCTATATGATATAATCCTGCATATTTTTCTTTTATAAAAACAATAAAAGCAATGACATCGCCAACAGAGGAATAATTTTATACAGTAAACTGACCTTGTGCAAGTTATCCTGCAACTCAGAGCACTGCTTCAAAGGAAGGATAAACCACTGAAACAGTGCTTCTAATGGCAAGCATAAAGGCATACTAGGAAAACAACTGAATGTACAAGTGATTTAAGCATTGCATTTACCTTTGGAGTGGGACAGTTCTTGGACAAATGTCCTGGTCTGTCGCAGTTCCTACAAGTAACGTTTTTGTCAGCTGTGTAGTACCGCATGCTGCTGTGCCTCACGCCCGCATAGTTGGA
This sequence comes from Melanocharis versteri, assembly GCA_013397845.1. Lineage (NCBI taxonomy): Eukaryota > Metazoa > Chordata > Aves > Passeriformes > Melanocharitidae > Melanocharis > Melanocharis versteri. The sequence goes on along the minus strand of VZTG01007868.1, from coordinate 334,111 downwards.
GATCTGTGCCTGGTGAAACAGAGAGAGAAATGCATTTACCACTTGAGATTCTGTGGTTTGGGAACTGGGAATTATAAAGGTCACTGCTGGCAGTGATCCAGCAGAAATCTAATGTTTCACATGTACAATTTACACACCCAGGTTTGGAATGGGTAATTCTGTTACAGAGAAACCTGCATTGTCTGGAAGAAAAGTTCTCGTTCGAACTTCCATTTCAGGACATTCTTTTTTGCTATTTAAAACTGCAGTTGTGAAGCTTTCCCTCGATTAGCCAAGATACTTTTACTCACTATGCTATGTCACAACAAATGGGAATTTTCTCCAGAACACAAATATAACAAACATCAATTGCAAATGCAAGTTACATGTTCCTTTGCACACATTAAGGCAAACTGCTTGGACAAAGTACAATGCTATACAAGTCTGGATGAAATCTGCAATTTGCAATTGTAAAGAAAGACTTAAAAAAGAAAAAGGAAGAAAAAAAAAGAGAAGCTGGAAACAACTGTCTCTCTCCCAGTGACCTCACACATACTTTCTGTGTAGGCAGCCAGAACTGAAAATCCTATCTATAACTGTCATTGCCTAGTAAACATCAGAAGTTTAAAAGAAATACATGAAATTTTGGATGAGTGAACAGGAGACGTATAAAAATAACATTTCTCTTCAGGGAAAGAATTTTTTAATGCCGCTTGATTGTATCGGCTCTACTGGACATTGGAAAGGAAAAGGGAAGGAGCTGGACACAGCAGCTGAAGGTCACTCTCCTGGATGCCCCGGCACCTCGCCTGGCAACTCCGGGCTGCAGTGTCCCCACACCCGCCCCTGTGCCGAGTCCAGGAAGGCACCAAACACACTCTGCTGCCTGGGAAGGGGACCAGGCTGCCCTGAAACAGCTCTGGGGCTCCGAAGAGACCAGGTAGGAAGAGCTGATGTCCACCTTGCAGTCTGTGGAAGCACTCCAGCCCCTGGCATCCCGATCCCTTCCTGCCTCTATGCCAGCCTCAACTCAGGAATTCCTTTTTCCTGTGAGAGGACACTGCTAATTGTCCCACACAAACACCACAGAGGGGTTTTTCAATCCCATTTACTTTGTTCTGCTTGTTAATAAGCAACAAAATAAAGAATTATAGAAAAATTTGGTTGTCTGTATTTACCTCTAAGTCTTTATGAGAGATGGACCAGTCCACATCAGTTTCTCCTGAAAAATAAAATTAAAATTAATTATATTTAATTTATATGAATATTTTTGTATAGTATATTCAACATGATGATTACTGCAGTTATTGAAACTGCTAACAGATTTTGACGTACTAAAGCAGAGAAATTAGTTTCATCTTCGGTAAAGGAAAGCTATTGACCCACTGGGCACCAAATCTGCCTCACTTCAGTATCAGCACATGTGCAACTACTGTGAGTTCTTCTGACACCACACTCTTGTCCTGCTCCCTGGGGATTAAATTTAGGTGGGGATTTAATTCTTCCAGAGGCATGGGCTCCAAAGGTCCCGATTCCAGCCAGTGGAGTTATCCCTGCCTGTGTTGGTGGGGACGCCCAGCTCCAGCCCAGAAGCTGCAAGCGTGGGAGCACATGGAACAGTAAGTTACTGCAGAGCATACACTTTTCCTCCCTGCAAATTCACCAAGTCTGTGTCTCCAGCCCTGAATCCTCTCTGCTGCGTGCCAAAACGACTGAGCATAACCTCAGCCACCCAGACTGTAAACTGAGCAAATCTTATTCCAAACAGGGTTTGGTAATGTGCAATAAATCAGGAGGACACACTGAATTATCAACTGTCATGCCATAACCTTCTCATATGCAGCCTTTGGGCTGGCAGGAGTGAAAAGAAACAAACCAAGAAGGAAATGAAAGGGCAATATGCTAAAGGAATAGGGATGCAGCTAGAGCTGTTAAAAATTCTGGATGTGAACACCGCTCAGCGCTCTGGCTGCGCACACAGAGCTGTGCTCCCACAGCAGCTTCTCACCACTGCATGAGGATCCGTGTCAGCGCAGGTGCTCACCCTACCTGTACTTTTACAGCAAGCATTACAGCCTGTGTGCAAATTGATCCTGCACGTTTGTGAACTTTTAAATGCAAACTGTCCCATCCCCATCCTGCATCTGAATCTGATGCATCCACGTTACTAACACAAATCACAACACTGCGATTTACAGACAGCAAAAATTTCTCTGATTTTGACTGCACTATTCATTTCCAGTAGAAGTTGGATGACTACAAATTAAAATTATATAATCTATAATTTTATGTCTTCCTCCTCATTTACTGAAAAAGTCACTAATTTTGCCCGAATGTGTGATGTAGTACCTGGATACAAGGTATCAGGTGCTTTAGAGCACAACACTTGCTTACTGCTGCTCTCCATTCAACAGTCAAGGCTCACACCACCTGTTATCACCCGAACAACACTCTGAAGTATTTCTATTTTCAACACTTGCTCATGCCATCGACTGTCACCGAGACATTGATAATGCACTAAGTGGCCTGTTAAAAAAGTGATTTGAATGATGCATGGACTTGAGTCGTGGCACACAAAGTGACTGCCACTGCCAGGACTCCAGCGCCCACCTGAACTGTTACCCCAGCATTGTTTGGGATCACAGAGGAGGATGGATGGGACAGTGACACGTCAGTGTCCCATGGCATGAGTGAGTTGTGGATATACTTGAGAGAAATATGGGCCTGATTTTTTTTGAGGCCTGATCATTAAAACTAAAGAAACACTGTCATATTTGAGTGCATTATTTATGGCTCAAATGCCTGTTAAGGAAATTAATTCATAATGGAAAAGGTATTTGTAATTCAAAGCTCTGCCTTGGCACTCAGCACTGCAAGTGCCGTGTTGCACAGAATTGCACATGCAGAATGGTCACAGATCAAAATTACCAGCGAATTAACTCCTGTTAATCACTAGGCATGTCCTTCCTGAGGGCAAACCAACCAAGTTTCTCTTCTTCACTGTCAAAATCCCCTGCTTCACAGGGGAAAACCATGATACAATGATTCAAATACTCCTAATACAAGAAGCTAAAACTGTTCCACTCAGAAAATAAATACAAGAGCTTTAATGCTGAATGAAATATTTCAACAAAATCTCCCTTTACTAGATCTGTTTGGTGATCTAAAAGTTAATTCTAATTCACAATAGATAGCATAAGGCTTTGTTTTCACCCACAATAAATTCTTCAGACTGAAACACCTAGGGAGAGTTTTGCATCTGCAACCAAGGTGAAATCTTGCTGTAGAGACACACAGAAAAAACTGCAACAATATTTCTTGCTGACCAGTGTTTTCTTTGGCTCTGGATCATGAAATAAATCACAAAACTCTTATAAAATTGATAGATATTTCCCCATCTCTCTGACTTTGTTTGCTTATTTGGATGAATTGATGTGTCCCGCCGACAATCCCAGTTCCTGGCTGTCTCGGCTGCTCCCTTGGTTCCGCCGCCAGCAGCAGCAGCTCGGCGTGTTGGGGTCCCCTTGTGCCACGGTCTCTCCAGCCTGCAGCCCCCACCCCCTTCGTTTCCCCCCGGTCAGGCAGCCCCAGGCTGGGGCAGCTCTGGGGTCGCAGTGCGGAGCAGCCTCTCCCAAGGCTGCCGCGGTGCCTTTGCCCTGGGGCAGGCGGGCAGCTGCCACCAAAACCAACACAGGATGGGCAAGGGACCACAGGTGGGTTCACCGACCCCCCGGGCTGCCCGAGGATGACGCCTTCCCACCCCACAGACCTGAGGCAGACAGGGCAGTCTTGGACAGACACACACCATTTGCTGGGAGCTCCATCCCTCGCAAAGCCTGGCACGACACCTGCACCTGACGTCCTCCTAGGCCATGCCAGTACCACATCAGAGCATGTCATGCTTTTTTTAGGGTGGGCACGTACACAGAACGATGGATTTCTGCCTGAAGGAAGGGCTGTGATCCCTTTATTTTTACATTGACTTTACTTTTATTTTTACTCTTCAGAATACAGCAGTTCAAAGACTTATTCAGACAATCTCTGTCAAGATTTTCCCCTTTTTCTGTGGAGAAGTCGCACATAAAAAACTTACTGAAAGCATTCTGTGAGTTAAATAAAACCAAGAACATTTTTGACATATTTGTGCTTTTAGTCTTTCTCATCTTAATTTCTTAAATGCTATCTCCTTTTTAAGATTATATTAATTTCTACACTAAGTTTAACACTAAGATTAGGATGAATTCCTGTACTATGATTATATCTATTTCTATACTAAAAAAATACAACAGACTTTACCATATAAACTTTTTATACTTTGAGAAAATGCTGTTGTCAAACTGCAGATCAGGGAAGAAGAGGATGTAAAATATACACCATTTATATGAAAATGGAAGCCCTGCACAAGGTTCTCCCTTTATCAAGTACCACATTTTGGCTGTCCTCTGGCCCTGCATAATGGGATGAATGGCGAGCAACAGCTTTGCTTTTATTTAAAGAAAAATTTTGAAAGATCATTGAGATTCACATGTATCCCTCCACCACCATGAAAATGTAAATTTCTGAGCAGCGCTCAGGGTGAAGCCAGATTTAGGACCACTGTTCAATGTGCATTCAAACCTCCCCTCTTTCATCCCAGACAGGGAGAGGAGGGGAGGAGGGAGCAGGACCAGCAGTCAAAACCTGAAATTGCCCGGAGGAACAATCTGCTTCCATGGAACAAAACACTGACTCAGAATAAACAATAAACGGTTCACAAAATTTCCTTATCTGCTGTGCTGCTCCACCAGGGACCCCGGCAGCTGATCGGGCTGCCCTGGCCAGGCAGGGCACTGCTGGGCATGGGCTGTGACCCCCCCAAATCACACTTGTATTTTGCTCATCAGGGCTGGGAGAAAACGTCCTTGCACAAGCTCTGCCTGCCCTGCAAGGGTTTGTGTCATCACCTTCTTCAGCAACAGAGAAGCTGCAGAGCATGGACATCCAACTTTGAAAACAAAACATTAAATTTCCCAAAAGAAGGCGGCAAGTGGTCATGTCCCCCCTTCCTTCTAACTGGGAAATACATGAGGACATGTATTTTATTTATTTTATTTTATGATCAACCCAGTGAAACAGGACACTTCAAGCTGTGGCACAGTGATACGTGGCCTGAAGGGCAAATACATTTCAAAGCTGGGCTTTAAAAATTGGATTTTGACTGCTAATTAATATAGCATATTACAGAATAGAGAACTCTAATTATATTCTACTGTAAGATCTCCGTGGCAAGGACTGTTTCAGACATATCTCTGAACAATATTTACCATACCAGGTCACAGTTTCTGCTGCTAGTGGGAGAGCATTTTAAAATTATAAGCCTTAAAACCCCTAAAAATCACTAGATCTGTAACAATTTCACATTGTGACATATTACATATATCTGAAAATTCCTGTTTATGTGTGACCCGAAGTGATTCAAGTCTTATTGTAATGGAGCTCGCTATAATGAGTTTCAGATTTTCTATGCCCAAGTAGCCCTTTTCACAAAAGAAAAAGGAATGACAGTATGCTGGCGTAGCAGCCAAGCACTGTCCCAAAACAGAAAGCAAGGTGGCCTCCCGACACCAGGTTTTGTAAAGCACAGGAATTTGGGTTTCTATGGACCAGGACGTACCGTACATCTTCCCCTCTAGGCAGAGGTATTTCAGGAGCCTACAGCTGAATGGGGGTGTGTGTGCATGGCCACGTCTGTGAGTCTGTGTGGGTACGTGTGTGTGCACGCGTGTATGCACACACCCCACGCCCATCTCGCCGGACAGCTGCCCTGCTGCGGACCAGCCACGATGGAGAAGGAGCTGGTCCTCCTTGGGCTGACTGAAGCTCCCACTGCAGCAGCTCCAGGTCGATCCCAGCAGGGACCCCTCCCCGCAGGAGGTGCTCGGTGGCCGCGGGGTCGCAGCCCCCTCTGCACACCCCAGCTGCTCACACCGGCCCCTTGGAGGGCAGCAGCATCAACCCTGGTGTGTTTTTCTCAGACATTTCTAGGGATTTCTCAACTTTTCCTTGATAACAAAGAGATGATTTACTTAAAAACAAAACACCTGCTATTTAATGGAATATCTGTCAATACCTCTTTAAGACAGCTTTAAAAGAGATCCGTAACTCCCGCAGGGAAATCAGTCAATGGAATTGTTGACAGAAGTTCAATTTGAGACATTTTCTCATGGCAAAAAAAGGCTCTCTTGCCTCTCCCCGTCACACCTAAAATTATGTATGTGCCAGTAATACGTACATGTTTTGGCAGTAGGGAAATCCCTGCAATGCTTCATTCTTAGCAACCTTTATCTGCCATTTCTGAAAAGCATCACAAAATCCAACAAACAATACTCAACCCATTTTGAAATTAATTAAAATGTAAGCAGTTGACTGAGGCAAAGGCAGAGTTGGCCAAAAGCAAACCCAAGTTCAAACAGGAAAAGAAACTCACACACCTCTGAGCAGCCCTGCAAAAGTGGGAAAAAAAAAACCCCAGGAGCTGTAAAAGTTACTTTTAGCAAACTTCAGCAGCTATGACCGGTGGGGGAAGGCTTAACCCTCATCACCAGAGAGGAGAAGTCTGGTGGTTGGGGTAGGACTGGTGCTCTAATCCCCTAGCAGTGCCTGCTGGTGGGGCCCCATGGCTGGGCTGGGGTGGCCACTCCCAAGGACATCATAGACCGTGGAGTGCAACACCGATGAGTTAAGAGCACCTAACCAGGCAGAGACATGCATTTTTGGTGTTAAAGCTGACATTAATAAATACAGAAATCACCGCAGTGTCGGTGCGTCCTGCTGCTCTATCGGGAGTCGGGTCCCTGGTACCTCATTTTGTCCCTGTACCCCGTTTCTGTGTCACACAACCTCTCCTACGACCCATCCTGCACCCCCTCCACGCGTGTGCCCTTCAGCGTCTCCCTCAGCTCCATTTATTCCAGGAGCTCTGTGTGGGTAAAGCACCTCATGTACCAAGTGGGAGTAAAAATGTGCAGTGAACAAAGCAAAAGACAATTCTGTAAATCATATTTTTGTGGAGCATATGTACCACTAAACTGCTGAAATGCAGGGACACATGCTAAACATGACCATGTAGGGTGCCCTTTCCATTATGTAAGTATGCATAATTTCCTGTCTGTTTTCTGTCTGTGCTGTAACACTGCTTCCTTCAGCACTGGCCACTGCTGGCCATGTTAATTCACAAAACTCAGCGGCTCATGATTTTCAAAGCTTAGCGCAACATTTGCAGAACAAAGTAGGTTTTTCTCTCTTTTTGGTGGGTACAAGTATGGGGACCACAGGAACAGTTAAATTCATGGCATGGTTGGTCTACCACACAGTCGGGGGAATTCTTTAAATAGAGCCTGTCACTCTCTTTGCCCATCAATGGGATTTCCTTCTCAAACTGCTGATTCGTTCAGGTACACAACAGAGGAAATTTCAGTTAACCTTTGTTTCACCCCGGGGAAAAATCTGTCTGAAAAGTATAAAGTGAATAGATTAAAAAAAAAAAAAAAAGAAAAAAAGAAAGAAAAGCTGCAGGGTTATTCTTCTTAGTGTTCACAGCAGTCAAAGTTAAACAGAGAAAAGGAGGCAAACATGAACATTTTATTCCCACCAGAGAATAAGGTATAATATATGATTTAGAAATCCCATTGTCTATACTGTGATTTCTAATTTAGAGAAGGAAAGGCTGAACACAAATCTATTGTTCTCATCGGGTGCATCAAGATTTCACTTTTTGACTATTTTCTATATGACTGAAAAGGGAATAATACTTTACTTTGAAGAGAAACCCTTTTTAGCTATTTGATTGAGTTGTCTGAAATACCTTTTAGATTCCAGCAATCCTTGGTGAAGAGAAAAATAATAAATACTAACTCAGAATTACATGTGAGAAAATGAAAACAGGGGTAAAACTGAAAGTACAGTAATAAAATCATGGGAAATTTCAGGATACGTTACTGCCAAAAAAGATCTTAGACTGGTCTAAGTTATTCATAAAACCCCCCATTTTGAGATACAATTATAATTTCAAAACAGGAATAATAATTTTCGTTTTCTGGTGTCATTCATCCGACAACGTGTCTGCAGCATTTGCTGTGGTAACACACTGAGTTACTGCAGACCTATGCCCAGCAAGCGTCCGCAGAACGGACAGATGGACAGATGGACATGGAGCTCAGGAGCACGGCCGGGGCCTGGCGTGCGGGGCCGTGAGGTCTGTGAGGCCTGAGCTGCAGTGGCAGAGATATCCTGAGACGCCTGATGGGATCAATGGACACGGCACCACCGAGACTGCTCCTGTGTTTAAGTGGTTGTGATTTTGCAGGGCAGCACAGCCCTTCACTGGGCAGGTCGTGGCAGGGGCCAGGGGCTGTGGCACCACGGGGAAGCCTCACCTCTTCATCAGCTCTTGGAGAGGGGTGTCTGTGGCAGTGTCAGCTGCAGGAGCCTGCCAGCCCGACCCGGGCACACGCGCTGTCCTGGGGATTTGTACATTTGGGGATTTGTACGGATCCCTGGATAAAATGGTGCTGGGTTAACTGCTGAGACATGAGCCTGAGAAGGACTCTCACTTCACTCCTCACCATTTACAGAAGATCTGCAGTTGTGTCTTGGGAGTCTACTTTGCCAATATATTGCACCTTTTTTCACCAATACAAAATGGATGAAATACAAATATAAATAAAAAAGAGACAGCAAAGTCCACAGAACCTTGCTCTAAGGCTTGTGGTGTCTGATCTGCCAAAGTCCCTGTGGCTAAAAGAAGCTGTGTAAGGTATGTGCCAACAATGTGACGTGTCTCCCTGCAATGAAATCCAGATTTAAAGCTTCTTGGAAATTAATTGCTTCTTGGAAATTCAATGCTTCAGTTGAATTGCAAACCTAAAACCATTCACCAGTAGCTGCATCCTGGAGAAACAGCACGGCTCTCTTGATGCTGCCATAAACAATAAAATAGGGAAATAATCCCTGAGTTGGAATAATATTGATGTAGATGAGTATCTGAAATTTGTCAAGCTTAATTGGGGATCTTAACCTTTTCTCTGAAATTCCCAAAATCTTTAACCCAAGAAAAAATAAATCACATTTCAATGCAGGCTGAGTGCCAGTCTTTGGGTATGGGCCAGAATTTTGGTTCAACTTTCTTTCATGCTGATAAATGGCCCATTGGGCAAAGACAAACTAAATCATCCCAACTCCAGTGATTCCTTCCCACCCTCACGCTCAGACCAGGCTCCCACAAACAGCTCTTGGAACACGAAGAGGACCGCCACAGGGTTCCTGGGAGGCGACAGACCCAAAACAGCTCTGAAGGTGGTAGTTCTCAGCACTTTCATCTTTTCCTGAGAGGATCAAATGAGGTCCAGACAGAAGGACCACCAAAGAGCCTGGTCAGAGTCAGGATGCAGGAAATTGCATTACTCTAAGAGCAGAACTGCAGTTTGAGCTGATGCCAATATGGAGACATGGAGCGGGTGAAATCCCTACTTTTCCACTTTGATCCTCCTGATGATTACAGCAATAAGAATCATAAGCAGGAGGTTACTCAAAAATATTAATACTGAACAGAATATCTCTCCAGTTCAGGTAACAGAAATTAACATCACTTCATAGATCTGCTATCAATCTGTTGGAAGAAATCTCCCCATCTGCCACACACCCCACATTAAGTCTTCCTCAAACCTGAGTTTTCCAAGAAAAGGGAGGAGTGATGCAGTGACACAGCACTCCTGACAGTGGTTGGAAACAAAACACTGATGCATCTGAGGCTTTGCAACAGCACAATTCCTCCATGGGAAGAAAGCTCCAGCATAAGCACTCTGCTCTATTTTGGTCTTCCTGGGCTTTTGTGACCTTGCCACCACACAGCAGGAAGATCTTCTCAACACCTTGGTCATGGCTTGTAAAGCATGTACCAAGATGGTGCAGCTGGTCTTCCAAGAGTCACTGCCTTGGAAAACTGGTGGGTCCTAGCACAGACGGTGCTCTGCTCTCAAACTGCCAGGAGGGACTGCAGATATTTGGAACATAAAAGCACCAAACAGCACTAGTGTCTGGTGCCTGAAGGTCACACGTCTTGAGACTGGTCTTGTGCTGGGCTCTGTGGAGTGGAGATTGTAACGCTGCAAAGAATGAGAAAGCACACAATGTCCTTTTCCATCACAGTCCTAATTTTTTGGTCTTACTTTGTTTCACACGAAGAAGACATCCCTTTCTTGGGAACAGAAAACAACTGGAATGGACATCTTCTCAGTATCAGCCTTCTGCTCGCAATAGAAAACAGTTTTGCAGAAACATGTCATTCTCTACTTAGATGCACAATTCTGAGGTGATGAAAAATGAAGTGGCCTTGCCAAAGAACTGCTACATCTCACTGGATACAACAGTTCTGTCTTTGAAACAAGGACCACGGCAGAAAAGATGTCACTCTCTTTCCTTCTTACTCTTTCCAAAGAAAATGGGGAAAAGGAAACGTTCTCTCTGTAATCAGCAAGTAACAATTCTCAGTGAGAGAATTCAGGTTTTGCTTGTATAAAAATTTTTCAATGCTGCAAGGCGATAAAATGAATCTAAGACCCCAATTTCATCCCTGTTTCCCATGTATATTGGCGCAGTGGTCTCAACCGTGGGGTGAAGACACCCCAGGAGCAGGGAGGGCATTCCACTGCAGCGTGGGAAGAAAATGCTTTTTTTACCATTAATAAATAAAACAAAACAGATTTTAAAAATAGTGTATAATTGATCTTTCTCTCTTTTTTTTTTTTACTTTCTATTTTGTGCATGCAGTATAACCACAATTGACACTTCAATGGTGGGGTCAAATGCACCTCCTACAATGCTGAAGACAGTTATTTATACTTTGATCATTTGTCTCTGTGGTTTTGGTTTCTTTTCTCTTTGTTTGTTAGGTGGTTTTTTTTTTTAATTTTTATTTTTTTTTCCTTAAACAGATACCAGAGTAATAGGAAAATCCTTCTCACTGCTACCAAAAAGCAACTCATCAGTATGCTGTTGTAATAAATAAAACTTTCTTCCGTATCTACTAAATTTAGGTTCTCTAACATTATGAGCTTTTCGTACAGCTGAGGAGCCAGGTCACTGCACCTCTCGCCCAGGTGCTGCCAGGCAGGAGGCCAGGAGGGATGTGATCAGCACCACATCAATCCCAGTGGGTGCTGCTCCAGTGTTTTCACAGCCTGTGATGTGCCCGAGACACAGAACAGAACCCAGGGACGAGGAGAGCTCACAAGTCTATACTTGATTTTAAGCATTGAATTCTGAGAATTTAGCAAGCCTTTCCTGAAAATGAATCAGACAACCGCAGTACTGAATAGCTAACCTGCATATAATTAGTTTTAAAACAGCACTTAGGACATTTAATATCACTTCTTCCTGACATCAGTATAAATGGAAGGCATATTACATGCTAGCTCTTCCTACCCAAATTCAAATACTGCAAGTCTAAACTTTTTGCTGTTCTAGTAGGAAACTGTTATGCACTTCATATTTAGAATTTTTTAATTTACAACATTTTGCTTGATTAAAACTTTTTTTTTGTTTTGTTTCAATGTTCATTTCTAAACAGCAGTATTCTTTAAAATATGCAGTTATTTAATTCAGGTCAATTACTTCATGTGACTGAGCTGAAGTGAATGTGAAATATTTGTATTAATCTAATAAAGCTGAATCACATCAAAAGTTGTGATTTAAGTCACTCCTTTCTGATAAAGACTCAATCATCTGAACAGTTTTGCTCGTGTACCTCAGGTGAAAGTCCCCTATGCTGCAGCAGAATCATGGTTCTTCCACACAACTGACTAAATATAGTTTCTGTATCACAAGTCTGGGCAGTAACTCCTGAAATCTTTGATTCAGGTTTTCCCCCTTCATCTGGACAGGAGGAAGGGATGTCTGAATCCGTGACTGAAGGGCTGGTTGCAAAGCAGATCCTGCTTCTACCTAGCAACACAGGGAAAAAAACAACCAGTCCTATCACTGAAAAAAATCACCAAGGCCTCATTTAAAATGTGCAATCAACCAAATTTCCTGAGCAGGGTGGTGGCTTTGTCAGTCCTTTAAACAAATAATGCAGACACTCTCTCTAACTCCCACCATCTTTCACTGGGCTGAGGGCAGGGAGGAAGGAGACAAGAAAAGCAATGGAACATCAGATTGGTGTTCCGAGCCTGTGGCCAGGGCACGGGAGCCACCACAGCTCACAAGGATCAGTCCTGTTCCTAAAGGCTGGATGAGCCTGGAAGGGGGAACACATGGCTCATGTTAGGGGGGACACTCCTGAAGGGAGCTGGCACCATTTCACACTGAACATCAGAAAAGACAGATGAGGCTGTGAGGAGGAGGAGGAGGCAGAGACCAGCCCATGGCCACCCTCCTGCTGACAGCTGGTCCCTGCCTGTGGGCAAGAGTGGGACCAGTGCGCAGGGGCTACTGCTGTGGTGGCCCCGCTGGCGCTCCCCGAGGCTGTGCACAGACAAGTCCTGTCCTGCTTGGCACGTCTCCACAGTGGGGTGACCCCACACGGGGACGATGCCCCTGCTGTGGGCTCACCAAGCACTGCCACCAGAGACTGCACCAGTGCTAGCGGCTGGGCGCCAGATCCAGCCCGGGATCTCTTCACCTGAGCCTGAATGAAGCCACCTCTGCTGGAAGCCCTGCCTGTGGGGCTGGGCCAGCACTGGCCATGTTGGCGAGGAACAGCATTTCAGCCTGTGGCTGACAGGAATGCACCAGCACGGAGCTGAGCATGTGGTAAAGCCACCACACACAGCCAGTTCTGTCAGGTGTGAGCTGCCACAAGGGCTGGTTTAGCAAAAATAATCCAAATCTTGACTGCCAATTAAAAACCAGAGTTACAGATTTCTTCCCATACATTTACCTCCTTAATTCAGGGCAAGACCAGAGGCAGGAAACTCCCGAAACATTATGAATTCTGGGTGCCAGTAAGGACCTCTGCTGAGTACAACCTCAAACAATCTTATTTCAAGTCCTTGATGTAAATAGCAATGAAGATTTCTTTAGCAATAAAGAAATGCTGGGATGCTCAAGTTTGCATGTCCTTTTGTCATTAGTGATTCAGATGATCCAGTATGACTGAAATCAGACATGTATTTTGCATGTACTATGCAAGTCTGAAAATCAGATATTAATTTTCAAAAAAATGTGAAGAAAATACATTTGAGATGCATTATTTCTACACTTGCTTTCATTTACACCCGTGTTTGTGTAAGATCAACAAACTCGATGATGCACTAGGAAAGATGTGATTACATTATTATTATTTTTTTAACAGAGGTGCAGAGGGAAGCGTAAGGGAAAGATAATCTGCAATTTGTTACCCAGGAGATCTTCAAATGGTTTTCAAAAATGAAAATGAGGTATGAAAGTAAAAAGCCACCTACTCAATGTAAATGCAGGCAAGTAAACACACTATTTAAAGCAAACAGATTACATCACTCACCAGCAACATTCAAAATCTGGAAAACAAGTGGGCCAACTATTTAATCTGAGAAAGGAATGCACAGCTAGCCTCCCTCTTTTGGAAATATAAAGAATGATAAATTCACTGGTTGCCTGAAAAGAACGTATCTCAGGAGCTGTAGAAACACTGATTTCCTTTTTTGCCATTGTCTCTGACAACACGCTCTTTGAATTACACACCTGCCTCCAGCCTTCATTATTTCTGTTTCATTATAATGAAGATTATACTTCTGACTTCCAAGGCTGCTTGCTTTTGACAAAGCCCTGCAAAACCTCCCTTTCCTTTGCAATCTGACAGTGCCATAACAAAAACCACAAACAATTCTACCACAAATAGGGTGTTTTACCCATAGCACCCCACCCTGCCACCACACAAAAAAGGAGTGCTGTGGAGAACCCAGGTGCCATCTCTGCAGGTGCCACCACTGTCACTGATATCAACAGGAGAGCTCAGATTGGAACATCTCAGTGACCTAAGCAGGGAACAAACAAGTGGGGAATGTGAACTGCTTAATCGTAGAGTATATTTGCACCAGTAAAAATGTCCAGAACTGCTGAAATATCCAAAATGGCCACTTTTTAATTCAAATATAAAATTTTTTAATGAAATCCATGTGAAACTTTAATTTAATTCCCTCTCACTTTGAGTCATATAGCCTGTGTGGGGACTCCCTGCATGACTGACATCACGCAAATGCCAGCACTGTGATGCTTCCATGTGGCCCCGTGCAGACAGTGCTCGTGGTGACAGTGGGGACAGGACGCCAATGGCACAGCAAAGGCCGGGCTGTGACCCCCTGTGTGTGACCCCCTGTGTGTGACCCCCTGTGTGTGCTCATCACCCTCTGGCCCACAGCAAGGCCCGGCTGGCACCCGCTGATGGTGGAGGTGCTCTGGGTGTGCAGGTGCTGGCAGGTGGCACTGATGGCTCTGCGCCAGGCACCGTGCGGCACAGCTGGATCTGGGCTGGGCACCGAGCCGCACAGCTGGCCCTGACCTGGACATCGGGCAGCACAGCTGGCTCTGCACTGAACACTGGGCAGCACAGCTGGCTCTGCAGCAGACGCCGGGTGGCACAGCTGGCTGTGCACTGGACTCTGGGCAGCACAGCTGGCCTGGCATCGGATGTTGGGCAGCACAGCTGGTTCTACACTGGACGCTGTGTGGCACAGCTGGCTCGGCATCTGCCCCTGCCAGACCTGTCCCAAGGTACCAGGCGCCCTGGACTGCACCCAGGGCTGCTCTGTGCAGCCACAGCTGCTGCTGGCACATGCTGAGGGATGGCTGCTGGGCACCAGTGAATTTTCAATGCTGACCTTCTCCTGCTGTTACTCAAGGCTTCTGCTTCTACCTGCACTTTCAAACAGCATTTCACCTGAGTTACAATCTCCAGCACCTGTGGCTTCAACAAAAAATCAGTAGGGCTGCTGCTGTTTAAAAAGAAAAGCAGCATTCAACTGTTTTGTCAGGAACACATTTTACCTGCTGAGATGTGCCACTTGGTCAGACCAAAGGAGGGACCGTGGCAAACCCCTGGAGTTCTTCTGGGCACAGTTTCCAAAGCTTTCGCACATGCCTGCAGTCCTTATTCATGTTGAATTATATAAGCTCTCTTTTTTTTCTCTTCTTTTTCTTTTTTTTTTATTCAGCTATTCATGCACTCAGACAAATGTTAAAAAATTAAGTTTCTGTAAACACAGTGTTATCTTAATAAGTTCAAATATTATTAGACTATTCCCGAGGGGAAGAAAAGCAATATGTTCCAAAGCAAGTGGCTGTATATTTTGCAGAAGGTGGCTACTCTGAAATTAAGAAATGCAAATGACTCTGCAGTTTATGTGCCTCAAAGTAAAAATACTGATATTAAATTTTAAAAAGGTAGCATGAGACACTGCTGCTTACGCCAGAGCATCGGGAAGATGCCAAGGGACCCAGAGCGATCCCGGGTCTGGGGTTTTCAATGGCACAGACTAGTGATCACAGGATGCTGGTGATACTCTCCAGTTACCCCTGGCAACCCTTCTCAACTGTAACGATGCTGCCCCACAATAGCTTTCACTGGGCAGCTTTCTCTTCACTTAGCTGAATGCTCTGGGACCATCTGTGTCGGAAAGCATAAAAGGCCAGCCTGCCTGTGGGCCCGTCACTCTGAACACCACCTCTCTGACCCCGATTAAATACAACTTTCAATCTCTTTTGTCCTCCCTGTTGACTTCTCCTATTAAGGGAGCCCTTTGACAAAGAAAGCGGAAGAGTGGACTAAGTGCCCCCAAGAAAGGTGATGTCTGATACTGCTCAACACAAGGATTAGCAAGCCAATACATAACAAAAGCAAGTTTGGGGGAGGGGTAAAGAGGAAAAGAAAAAAATGGTTTTATACAGGTCTTTGACTAATTCAGTAGGTACACAGTTCAACAAATAGCTATACAAGAGGCCTGCTCCCAAAGAAACAACTACCAGGGAACAATAAATTGAGGAGATACCTTTCAGCATGGCGACACAAGGCCGTGACATTGACAGGAGCAGTGGATGTGTCATTTGCTACCCATGGGTCTTAAGCTGCATGTGGTCGTGGGGACAGGTGCCAAGAACACTCAAGAAGTGACTTTAAGGACAGACCTTTTCCTACAGAAAGGTCTTGCAAAATATCCTAACTTGGGTCATTTGAGGTAACTGTAATATGGGAGTGGGTGACAAAAACATGAACAAGATCAACAGTGGCTGGAGAAAACCTAAATACTTGCACATCAGAGCTTATTGTTTCCAAAGTCATGTACTAAAAACTATCTGCTTTTTCGAATATGTGAAATGTCTTTGTCAAAATGAACACATAAAACTTTGCAGGCAGGCTAGCAGTAGCCACGGGTTATCCTAACGCAGCACAGCCTCTGACACTGAAACCAGGAGTCAGCACTGGGGAGTGCCCAAGTGGATCCCAGGGTGCAGAGGCAGGGGGACAGGAGCAGGGAGAAGAGCAGAGTGCCCACTGCAGCCCTCATCCTTGCCCAGCCTCTGCAGAGGGGACCAGCCTCTGGGACAGCCACAGTGATGGATGGACAGCAGAGTGGGAACCTCGCTGTGCCCCCCAGAGACAGAGAACAACACCTCCCAGGGCATTTGTCCAAGGTGTGGTCCTGATGATGTGATCACCACAAAGAACAGCCAGGAAGCACCTGGGTGCAGAGGATATCTCCACTGAAAAACCTGAGCCAAACAGAAGGTACTTCCATAGAGCAAAGCAGCAGGAGGGACGATTGCGGATTTTATTTCCATGGAAAAAACAATACTGAAGCAGAGCAGACGATTGGGGATACAAGGATACAGTATCATAAAGTCACCTTAGGACAAGTGATCAGAAGAGAGAAACAATAAATGGTAATCCTAAAAATAGGATGGATAAACAATAAATGGAAATATACAAAGCAAACCTTACTAGAACCCAAATGAGTCCAGGGTGTTTTTAATGTCAGCAGGAATTAGGCCAGGGACCCAAGCAGATCAGGTTGCCCTCATGTCAAAAAAAAGGCAAATCTACCCAGGCTTCTCATTCAGAATATGCTCACTGTACCATCATAGCACACAATCCCACTCCCAAATAAAGGTTAAAATTGTGCTTGTGTTAGGGAAGAGCTGTATGAGACTCAAGGGATGACCAACAGTGCTGACCATCACCTGGCAGTCAGTGCCTGTAGCCCCAGAGACAGGTCTGGACCCCTCCAGGACAGGCTCTGCAATCCTCCTCTGCCATCAGGCTTTTACTGACAGCTTTATTACCATGAACTATCCGCCTTGTACATGTTCTTTTGAAATTTAACATTTTATTTGGCACAGTCAATTTAGACTACAGATGCATTTCCTTCTTCCTCTTTCTGTCTTTTTTTGAGAGGGGGGCAAAAGACATCAGTAAAGTTCCCAAATGGGTGCCACTGAAAATTAGTATTTTATTATGGACTCCGGAAAGTAATAGATGGGAACCTGTTTCTAATAGTTTTACTTTCTGTGTTATCTGGAGAAAAACAGATTCATACATACAAAGTGGACTGTTTCAGAAGATAGTGCTGTGAAAAATGAAAGGCTGTTCCAAAGTAAAAAGTGATTATTTCAGAAGAAATGAGAAGCTCCAATGTCAACCCTACTGCCTGAATCAGCAAAAAATCAAAGCTTTGCATAGAATAGGAAATTGGAGATTTTTCCTAAATTTACATTTCTTTCTGCTGAGCATATTTTTGCTTCAACGTGAAAGAACTTCTTAGAGACACTCCTAGTTTCAGACATTGCTTTTTGCTACGGTGTTGTAAATGCTGCTGCCTGGGACTAGAATTCCATTAGTACAATTGGAAGAATTTATGTATGAATGCTAGATATGAGCCACAACAGCCATGGATAACATCATGTAAATGAAATTTTTTTTTAAAATATCTCCTCAGTCATATTGACAATTGTCCAACAGAAAAACCTAAGCCATATAAACTAGAAAATTAAAATTGCAGTTTCTGCTGGCAGAATCCATCAGAAACATTGGCAAAATATTCCCATATATATCTTTGATATTTGGTGCACTATTACAATACATTAGGAAAAACTAACTCTAGAAATGTCATCCTAAAGTGTGCTGTACTGTTACTAAAATCTAAATGACATATAACATTTGTATTCTATATATGTATCATCACAATTACACAAGCAACAACCATAGTTTTGATATCACAGTGTACCTAAAAGAGGTTTTTTCTCAAGACTGTCCTTGTGATCCTAAGCCCCCAAAAACCTAAACTGCAAAAAGTAAAACTGACTCTGTAAGACACGCAATTTTCAAAAACAAAGTTCAAGAAACAAGGCAACCTCAGCTGGCATTCTGAACCTGACCTTTTGAAAATAAATCCTTTTCTTACAGAAATTGATTTTTGCTGATAACCATTCCTGAATTATCTGCTGAGCTTCTGGAAGACACAGCAGATCACATGGGACGTTGCCACGGGGGGCTAGCTGGCTTCTGAGTCGTATGGGACTGCCTTGGCATGTGAGCCACTGCTCCCTTGAATGAACTAACCCAGCAATCCTTCAGGACAGAGAATATGCTCACATTACACTTTCTTGAATAGATAAATAATTTACAGAAAATACTGTTGTATGAACTGCTGATTCATCCACAGAAAATACCCACAGTGGAATCTTAAACTACAGGCGTGAAACCTCCTAGGTTTGCCCAGACCTCGTAAAAACTCAATGAATAACCATTTTACAACTCAATCAAAATTAGTCTGCTCTGTATTTCCTTCTTTACTTCGGCACCATGTATATTAATTGTGTATGATGATCTCCAGATCATGGCCTAGTCTCTTGCATTTCTACCAGACCGCAGGTCACCAGCGTCTGCAAAGCAGATGAAAAATCCAAAAGGAAAGTCCCAGGCAAAGAGCAAAGTTGTTACTGCAAGAGATGAGTGGAAGGAACATGCACAAAATAATCAGAACTATGAAAAATATGGCAGCACCAGAGGTGCTAAAAGTGTTGTTCCTGATTGTTGCCATCAGAAGTGTTGCATTTCGTCAGTGAGTGACCTGGCTGGGGTTTTAACTCTAATTAACTCGGCTTTAACCCCCCACACAAGCCAATGTATTCCACCATGCCTAATATAGAAACAAATAACATTAAACACAACAGACCTACATGAAACTGCCACCAAGACATTCTTCTTATGACTATATGTCCATCTTTGTGGACCTAATTTGTATCCAAACAATATGAACTCAAATAATATAAAATACTCCCTTTAGATTACTATTTTACGAGTACCACAGTGGGGTTTCCAGAACCTCCTCAGGAAGGTTTGGTCGAGCCAGAGGTGAAGGGGCAGATGTAGGGGCACAGGACAGACTTTAGCAGGGAAGCGAAGGGATGTCCTCAGCCCTGTGGTGGCTGCATGGCCACCTCTGGAAGCACCTCTCTGGCTGTGAAGGACACAGAGAGGAGAACGTGTGGCAGGACCACCGGTCCCCTTGCAGCCTCTTGTGCCATGGAACTCCAGTCTGCCGCACCACGGAGAGCAGGGCTGAGCCAGGAGCATTGTGAGGGGCTCGGAGAGACACAAATACTGGAATCGCTGCACATGAAGGGAGCTCACTGAGGCCCAGGCTGTATTTAAATATGGAATTTGGTATTTAATTCAGCAATTAAATACCTAACTAATTTGTCCAAATGCAGAGGAGGATAAGCAGCTTGGGGAAGAGATAGCAGCACTGACTCTTGAGTCACCAAGCAGCAGATGACACAGAGGGACACGTCCATCCCTCGGGCCTCCTGCAGCACCCCTGGGCAGGAGCAGACCCTCGCTCTCGGGTGGATGGAGCCGCAGCAATACATCACCAGCACATAGCTGAGCTTGGTCAAGGGAAAATTACACTCTGCTTCATGAACAGGGACAGGAAAGAAACCAAAAACCAACCCCCAAACCCAGTTGTGCCTTCAGCCCCCGATATCTGAACCTAGTGAGTGGGATTTTCCTCCACTTTCTTGTCTTCCAGCCTCAGAAACTCCAAGTACTCTTTCCCAACCTGATCAGCTGAGCTCACTTGTCACTTCCCAGTCCAGAGTGAACTCATCTAGGGCCAAGCCACATCTCACACAATGGCCATGGTGCTTGGAAAACTGTGAGGACATCAAGTACAGAAGAGGCTTCATCACACACAACACATTCCAGCAGCATGACTGCCAGTGCACCAGGGTCCAGGTTTCCACGATTAGGCAACAAAAGACACAAAAGATATTTTCATGGATGAAAATTTCCTTTTTCAATTGAATTTTTATACACTTTAGTTCTCTGCATGAGAAGGATATCTGACAGGAATTTGCTTCCATGACACGTGCCATATCAGGAGGGAGAGGGACAGAAGTGTTACCTGTGATCTGGCTGAGGACAACGATGGCTGGAGCAGGACAGCCTGAACAGGCACGTGCATGGCCCATGCTCAGTATGTGTCTCCGTCCACCTCTTTTAAAGGTAAGTCTGCACTGCACACACCTCCAGCAAGAGGTGGTGCCACCTGTGCCACCAGTCACAGAAACTCTGATCCTGGCACCTCGCAGCTGATGCTGCTTATTGCTGTGTCCCCTCAGCAGATTTATCTCTGTGCCCTTTATTCCCACTTACTCTTATCATGACACATGCTGGAAAGAAAAGACAGCGGTGTAACATAATTCAGACATTTTAAACTTTTCTCTCAACTGTTTCTGAAACATATCAGTTCCATTCAGGCTTAGAAAAGGAGCTTCAGTACGGGGTGAGGCGTGTCTTTTGTCAGCACTCCGTCTGCTCCCTGTGGCCTCGTAAACAAGCTGCTTTCTTTAGAAATACACCAGACCTCCAATTTAAATTTATGGAAAGGCTGAACCAGAGGAGCCCACACTCAAATAATTTTAATAACCTATTAAGTTGCGACTTCAGATTCATTTTATAACTGTGTTCCTCAGGGAACAGCACTATCAGGATAAAGATAGAGTTTTTTTTCTTTTAAAGATAAATAGCATCATTAATCTGCAACATTTCTTTTCTATTATCTTTCAAAATGAGGAGTTATTTTGTTCTGATCTTGAGGTAATTAGCCTTCATTCACTAGCCAGAAAATGTCTGTGTTCTGAAAATTAAAAATGTGTCATTAAGTGGAATTTACCATAATGTCATTTATCTTTATATAGTTCATCAGTGACAGCAATGGGCCTGGGAATCCATCAGCTTTTACCGAGGAAGCATTAAAACAAATTGAAAAACAGAATAATCCCAGGCACTCTTTAACACAGTCAAAGCCATTTGGGTAATTAAATAGTGGTATTTAAAGTTTTAATTTAGATTTTCCCCTCTGTTCATCAGCAGTCAAATGAGATGTTCATATTCATAACTGTTTGTAATAAAGGGTTTCATAAAGCAAACAGAATATCAATGCTGTTAAAATTAAAGAGAACACAGAGAAACCTTTCAAGTACAAACAGGGAGGTTCATTCCTGCTGTACCTTATTTTCTGTGGTTACATTGTGAATAAGCCTTCGCTGTACCTGGCTTACCCTTCACACTAACAATGCCCAAATTCTGTGATGTCTGTGCTCCTAGGGGTCACAGACACCTTCTCTCACATTCCTTGTCTTTGGGTGTTTTGTTACTCAGGAAAGCCAACTTCCACAGTTTGCCTCCCACTTCCATTGTTTTCCAAATGTTTGCATATTAATCTCAAACATCTTTTATCTTGTATATTCAGCTCTGGAGAGTGGATTGTTCTGTTGTGTTCCTGGAGTTACTGCGATGAGACGACGTGTGCCTGGGAAACCCGAATGCAGTATAAATAATGCCAAAAATAATTATTTAGGAACGCAAACAGAATGTATAAAAGCTTTCTAGCACCACTCTTGCTAGGAAACATTAGGCCTTCCACCAGCTTTTGTCAAAATTAAACTAGAGAGAAAATAATAGCTAGTTCTTTATGAAACACTTTCAACTGAAATGAGTCTGAATAATGACACCTTCAGTACATGTACATCCTCACTAAAACTCTGTTGGCTGGGATGCAGTTATTTAAAATAGGGAAAAAACATTCACCTATGCTCTCTTCACAGTGCAGCTGGACCTACATTAGACTAAAACAGTTGATAATTTACTGTGCAACTTTTGTTTTCTTGTTTAATGTAGTAAAAAATGCCACAGGACTTAAATGTGTTTTCAAATTAAAAGTCGAACAATTTTTGTTCGCTTTCTTTTAAGTAAAGTATAAACCCCCCAGATTATGACTCCATTTGCAAGGTTACAGGTACTTAGACAGACATTTTCCACAGAACTGCCTGCAATGTTGTTTTTTTTTGATCCTAGAGCAGCAGGCTATATATTAGGCAATAAAAGAGGCTCTTCTACAGCCATCAGGAACCTGAGTGCCGTTGTAATTTTTCAGGTATGGAGTGGAACAACTCAGCGTAGTATAAATCATGTACAATGTGACATCAGCACAAGTTTTACAGCTCAGTAAATAACAAGACACTGATGATAAACTGATGATAATCTGTTTTTATGGACACTATTCCAGCAATGTTTAGGTTTGGGTTTTTTTTTTAAATATATTTTTATTTTATTTTATTTTGAAATTTAACCACATGCTCTTGAGCCAGTGCTATACCTTGGCCTCCACTGAAGTATGGTCACAACTGCTGTGGAGATCAAAATGAACCCTAGAGGTGACAAGATCAAATCATATGTGAACACAACCTGCACTACTTGCCAGGATTAACTGATTCAGGCTGCTTTTTAAAATTAAAATTGGGTTATCAAAAGCCTAGAATGGACAATTTTTAAAGGCGTATGTGGAAGGATATAGACAAGAGGGTGCAAAATTATGCCCGCTACGTAGCACCAGAATAATTTAATAAAGAAGCGGCTGGAGACATTCCCTCTCCGTGTGCAGAAACCCCTCTGCCTGCCAGGGGAAGCTGGAAAGGAGCAGAACCTGTCTGTCCTGCACCTGCCAGGACAGCCAACCAGGATACACTTCTACTGGGAAAACTGAGGAATCTGAGCATTTCCAACAGCGCCAGCAAAGCAGCATCTGTAGCGTCACCCAGGTGAGCTAACGGCAACTGGCAGCACAGACAAAACAAATGCAAAAATGTTCTTTAAAACGGTCTTTACACCGCAATTCTCAGCGGCAAAATACAATTGGCAGGTTCAAGTGTGCCCCTTGCCCCCTAAACCACCAGCTACCTATTGGGGCAGCAAAAATAGCTTGGCTTTCGGTAATGTGAACCCTATTCTTGTAATGTTTAACTTCACTTCCTGTGTCTTTGTGTTGCTCGAGGAAGTGAAACTCATGCATTGCATGTTTGTATTATTCCCCGTTGTAGCAGACCTGCAGACAATGTCTGCAGTGGTCTGGAGCGATAAGAGCTGCCTCCAGGACACAGATTCTCCTGGGGATTAGGCAGCACCATCTGGGGCCTTGTGCTGATCTGCAGCAGCTGCAGCTCAAACACTGGTGCAGGGTGAAAATGGGTGCTGCTCCTGCAATGCTTAACAAGTTGCTGCAGCTTGGTTTCAATTACAGTTTGCTGCCTTTTGAGAAAAAAAGGGAGAATAAATAACAGTGACTCCCCCTCTTGTGAGAGCAGTGCCAGTGGATGCTCGCTGCAGCTCTGCAACCCTCTGTGCCACTCTCCGTCCCCACAGAAAACCCCGTGTCATGAAGGACACGGTGAGCTGGCATGGTGCAAAATCTTCAGAAAATACCGGACATGACCAGCAGAACTGCTGTTTTCTATACACTTGCCTCTTGGCACTCACTGGAAAAGAAAATACCCAAGTATCTAAAATGGATAAAACAAACATTGTGAGGGGCTGCAAGTTTAGGTACCCCAAACGTAGTGTTTCCCTGCAGGTAAGGAATCAAAGGTAGCTGCCAAAGGCACCTAACTTGAAGCATATCACAGTCCTGTTGATGCCTTTCTCTGGTCTTAGGAAATGAAAGCCAGACACGGTTAGAGGGTGAGGGAGTTGTTTATCTCAGTGTCTTTAATAGGATCCCATGGATGCATCGCTTCACCAAGGTGGAATGCATCGCAATGCCCCCCCACCGTAAATCACGTATACAATTTATAGACCTTACACATTAACATATCTAATAAGGGTGCCCAATAAGGGGGCTTGGGCGGATGGTGCAGTATTTTTCCCCATCTATGGAATCCTCCCCACCCCGGCCTGGGCGGGCTAATCTCTAGTTTATGGAATATGTTCTAGAAGGGGACCTTGGTTCTCCAAGATAGTAGACTGCTTGGTCTCCTGGCCCTACAGAACACTAGGACTGTGCTAAGTTATCAGACTTAAAGAATGACAAGTATGCATGCTAATAGTTGTGGATACACAGAACTGTGTAAAAGGTACATAAAGGAAAAAGCTAAAATCATATTGGCATCATAGTAGGGATTTCTTTCTAGGCACCAAGAAGGAATGAGGGAGCTGGCAAATCACGAGCACATAGGTTATCTGCTGTGTTGGCCAAGAGAGCCCCTGCCTAGAGATTGTCGTCACTTTTTTCTTTACCCACTCTTTTCCTCCTTCACTGATACTCTGCTGCAGCTGCACCTTGCTTTGTAATCACATGAAGCAAACCACAGGGCACTGCTTAAAAACAATAAATCTCATTAAAATAATTAAATTGATTTTTTAGGAAGTACTTCTGATGAAAAATCTACTAAAAAGACATGGAACAAAACAATGAGCAGGAAGAAGGAAAAATTTTGGTGTGATCTCCAGGTATACCTTTTGAAGTTGATACTTCAGCAATGCTAAGACAGCTTTGATTTTGGGTCAGATTATTGATGTTTTCCTGAACTCAGCTGCAAATCTTCACCATGGTCTGTACTGAGGACCGGGAGACGGGATGGCAAAGCCACCAAGATAAATTGGCCAAAGCCAGGATACACCCAATCAGCAGAAAATAGTTAAATACCCATCCTGATGCCGGAACCAAGCACGCAGCTACCCCACAAATGTCCTATGCAGAAGCCAGACATCTTAGGGGTGGCCCTGAACACCTCACCAATGCTGAGGAGATGCTGGGTGCCTCTGTGATAGATGCTCAGCACCCGTCTGTGCTGGGACACAGGTGCTGGGAACTACATTTCTACATCCATATTAAACTTTTAAATAAAGCCAGGTCTAACTACAAGACTGATTTTAGACCCTTTGTTTCTTTTTCATCTTCTTTTTTTTTCTAATTAAAACAAACTGTGGATTTTTGACATTACAGCTGCCAAGAGGAGCATCCCATCTACCGTTTTCCTATCCAAAGCATAGGTACCACGCGTTGTGCAGGAAATGTGACTGAAGGAAGAACTGACCTGTACTCCTTCCCAAGGGCCTGGAGCTGTGACTGAAGGCAGCACACGCAGGGCCTGAGGCAGGATGGAGCCCCGGCTGGTGCAGGGCAGCCCCTGAGCAGCCCCCAAGGGTGTCCCTGAGTCCCCCCGTGGTGCTGCCAGCTGCTGCCCGCCCCCAACCCGAGGTCATTCTGCAGCAGTTCCCGCAGCGTGGCTTGCTGGACCAGGACAAGCAGCACTGAGGCCACCAGAGGGGATGAGCCCACAAACCACCTGCCCTCATGGCCGGTGGATCTTATGGCCCTCACAGCTCCTCAAGGGTCTTCTGAGCCCACCAACAACTCATGTCACAATAACGACACGGAGCCTGCCCAGAATTTTGTTCCGTTTCCAGTGGACACTGCTGGGGTTCTTGCACTGAGCAAACAACAAAAACTCTTCACCTATTCTCTTCACACATACATATTACACAGCCCTTCCACCACCTTCCCACTGTCTCTGAGGCCTCGTTTAACAACAGCAATTAAAAAGTATTTGAGGCTGCCACAAAGTGCCACATCTATCCTGTTTGAATGCATTTGCAATGTTTAGTTTTGTGTAATGACAGCATTTAACATCATAAATACAGACACAATTTTAAACGCCTGAAAATCAGCTTCCAAACCCAAGAAATACTGATGTACGCAGTACTCTTTGCTGATGGCAAAACAAAAATAATTTCATTTCTGCAACCAATAACCCATATGTCTTACCTTCTTACCTGTCCTATTCTTGCCAGATAATCTGGTAGTGTGCCAAGTTAAACACACTTCTGATGTACAAGTACAGCTCAGGAAGATCTGCTAATTTTGCACTGCTATAATGAAGATTATTATATTTGACACGTAGATACTAACAACTGAGTTGAAATTCTCTTGTGCTGGTAATACATGAGGTTTGGAAGAATAAGAACCAGCACATCCACTGGCAGTTCCCAGTACATATGCTGCTCTGCTCTGGCCTGAACAGACTCATTTTAAGAGCATTTTCATTTACCATTCCCGATGGACCATGATTTTGCAGGCAAACTGGTGATGGTGTCACCTTTATACTATTGATAAACACTTTCATTAGTTTATTTTCAACAATTTCCTCCCTACTTGTGTACCATTTCACAAGAATAAAAGGAGAACAGGTAGAGCTGAAGAGCTGGCCATTGGGTTTCAGCACCAGACGCTTCAGCACTCAAACATGCTGCACTTTCTAACATGTTGTCATAGAATCACAAAATCACAGAATATTCCAAGTTGGAAGGGACCCACAAGGATCATTTAGTCCAACTCCTTGCCCTGCACAGGACAGCCCCAGGAATCCCACCATGTGCCCGAGAGTGTTGTCCAAATACTCCCTGAGCTCTGCTTTTGTACTGTCTGTGACTTTAAACATTTTTATAAAACCATGAAACACAAAGGTCTCCCCCGAGCAAGCCACAAACACCTCGGGTTTGTTACTCCAGGGACAGACCGTGGACACCCTCAGGGACATGGTCTGCCTCAGCCCACGGGGATCAGTGGCTCTGTCCCCAGCTGCAGATGGTGTCCCCCAGGAACCCCGGGTGCCCTGGCGTCCCCCTGCTCCCTCCCCTCTCTGTGCCACAGCCCACGAGCAGGAGTCTCCTGGCCCCTGGGGACCAGCACTCCAGGGGACGCACCCTGGGCAGCAGACCCACTGCTGTCTGCGGGCTTGAATGCCCCCTTGGACACTCCCGAGGCCAATGAAGACATGCTGGAATTTTGCTGGAAAGGGTTTGAGCAGCCAGTAAACAAATGGCTCCCTGCTGCGCTCCTAAGAGAGACAGCAGCGCCGTACAGTGAGATCAAGAATATGCTTGGGGAGGTTAAAAAAAAAAACCAAACCAACAAAAAAACTCCCAAGCATGACAGCTTTAATGGGAGTGAAAGGCAAGACACAGGAGGTACAGGAAGCTTTGGACATTATTTTACCAGTCTAGGGATCTAAGTAGACAATTATATGCTTAAATGTTAAGATTCCCTAAGCTGGCTTAGCAGTCTCCATAAAATAGTTAGAAGGACCTGTTTTACAAAAACATTGTCCATTTAGAAATTGAAGAATAAAGGGAACAGAAGCACGAAAATAGTTTTACAGAAAGCGACGATTCTTCTTCAAATAAGAAAAAACAAGGAGTTTGCTTTTTTCCCAGACGAAAACAAGTTTATCAAAATAATTATTGAAATAAAATTTCTAAATAAAGTTTTAATGCCTTAAAATTGCCTGCTATGCAAAAAAAAAAAAAAGGGCTAAGTAGGCCTTCCCATGACTAAATGGATTAATTCTTTAGTACCACACAATTACTGCTCTCTACACAGTTTCAGTGAACATCTAAATAAACACCCAAAGCTTGTTTCACACAAAGAAAAGATCCATTCTAAGGAATAACCCAAACGCTAAAAAGTTGACATTTTGTATAAAAAAATAAAGAAAAGCTGTATGGGAAGGCGGGAGAAAGAAAGGGACATTTTAGGTAGGTTTGCGGGCTGACATTCACCGACAGACAGATCTTTGTTGGAGCTGCACTGCTCACATGCCAGCTCTGCTCCTGGATGTCTCTCTCCCAGCGATGTTTCCTGGTGCAGGGCAGGAGCCCAGCCCAGCCTGTCCGGCCCCTCGGGGCGATGAGAGGCTGCAGCACACGGCCAGGAGCAGGACATGAGGGACAGGAGGCTGAGTGGCCATGCCAGGGTCCACTGGTGCCACAAGCCCCCGGACACTGGGCACGGAGGTGGTGGCAGCTGCACAGTGACGGGTGACACGATGGCCCTGCTACTGCCACCACAAACGTGAATGCTCTGCATCACATTTTGGTGCAGAAATGGCTCTGATTTGGTTCTTTGCAAGGCAGGCATTTGACATCCGGTGCTTTTGACAAATGTATTACACAGTGGTTTTTTTTAACAAAGGAAACATTGAGGAGCTATAAACCATACTGGATTCTGGAAGAACTGGAAAAGTTATCCCCAGCTTCCAAATTTCTCTAATTTCTTCTGGTTCACAAAAAGGCCTGGTTCTGCTTCTCTTCTCTGTTTGAAGGGCAGCAACCAGCTCTTGGTGCAGGCCAAGCCCTGGGGATCACTACTTCCTGGCTCATCATAACTTACACTGGATTAATGTTGAAACTCTGTTTTCCCTCTCACAAGACACAGCTTGTCATCAACACAGAAATTCTCCCATCCCTCTTTCTAAAATATTCTATTTTTCAGTAGACCAGCAGCCCTTTCATGATTGCTCAATATAGACTTTAACAGGGGAAAAATCAGCACTGTGTCTCAAAATTGGTGTAAAATTACAGCCTTTGGGTGTGTAATGCCTGATGAATTGTTATGAAAATACAATGATGACACATCATGGACACCAGTCACATTTCTCCTGTTACCACGGAATTTTTAACAGTCTGACAACCAGGTTCAGTCCAGCCCACAGCTGTTATCAGGTAAAGGTGTGTCACGACAATCTATGCCCCATGCTGAACTCGACACAGCAGAACCACCAGAAGGGTGGAAGGTTTCCCTTTCTGTTACACAACACAGCACTGACAGATGAAGCACCACCTCATCTCCTTTACTTGCTGCCAGTGACTGCGACTCAGCACAAAGTGAACGTCCTCAGGATTTTGTTAAGGACAAGAAATGCCTGGCAAGAGCACCTGGCGTGTTGGACATCCCTGACCAGCCGCAGGAAAGAGGGGCACAGCTTCCTGCATCCAGCCAGAAATAAGGGAGGCCCAAAATCAGGTCTACTGGAAAGTGCCTATTTTGGGGTGGGTCAATGACGTTCTGAATCCCAGGTAAAATTAGATTCTGCAGAACCTTATCTCTGTGTGATATTTGAAGGCTAAAAAGCAAACTAAAAGGATGTATTTTAAAAGGCATGAGATGATAAAGGAATGCCTAGAAGCATTTTGCACTGAGGAAGGGTGCAAAGCCCAAGTCCACTTGACTTGGGCTAAGGTTTTAATACTTATTAAAAGTACTACACAGTCTGTCACAGCACCCTCTGCTTTAAATGCTTGGTCTGACATTTCTGGGCACTTGTACCTCCAGACTATAAAGGAGATATTACCTATTCCCAAAACATTTAGCTTAGAGCTTTGTATACCACAAGATGGTTAAAGCATTTTAACTCCTCAGGTTCAAGAAAAATGCCATATTTTCTCTGGCTAACATGGCACTTTCTAGATCGCTTTTTAAAACACATCCTCAGGCAGAGCAGCTTGCTGACATGGAAATAGAAACACCCTCCACATCTAATAGAAATTTTCCTCAAACCAGGACCACCTTATCCTTCAAAGTAAGATGGTGAGTCCATTGGATTTGTGTTGTACAGTGAGAGTTATTTCCATTAATGCTGATACAAGAAACAAAAGTTCTGCAGATCAGCACATGTTGCTTGTTGTATGTCAAAGGCAAGCAGTGGCCTCTGCTAGCTGTGCTTAACGTGTATGCAGCACCATAAAGATTAAACATAATGCTATAAATCCTATTACAGTATATAATCTCTAAATTACATTCAAGTGGATAAAAAATACACAGCTTGCTAATGAACTTTACATTTTCTTAACACCATTTATGCTGTGCAGAAGAATTCCACTAGTTTGGATAAAAAGTGTATGAAAATCCATTTCTTGTAGCTATTACACATATCATATGAATACATTCCCCTGGAAATGTTGGCCTCAGACAGGGTGAGTTCCTCACCCAGCTCCTTTTTACCATCTCTGGGCTCTCACATGCCCCTGGCACAGCAGCAAGGAGTACAGAGGAGGTGGCTGCTCTGGTGGGCACTGAGCAAAGCCCCAGGGCCCCTCCAGTGCTCCTTCCCCACCCATCTGGGGGGGCACCGGCAGCACCAGGTGCCCCAAGGATGGCAAGGGGTGGCCAAGTGTCCACCATCACCAGCACTGCCTGCCTGGCCCCATCCCAGCTGGGTGCAGCCTTCCCAAGGGACAATGGTCTGTCACTGTGGACCAGCCAACGCCAGGGCTGAGCACAGCACTACTGTGCGAAAAGAGAAGAAAAAAGTAACTTTGTCATGGTCACTCAACATGGGGGAAGCTGGGGTTTCAGAAACATCTCTTCTTGCCATGGATGAATGATTTTTTTCCCGATGTCCTATAAATAACATGTAAACTAATGAAAATCTGTGGAGTCACGAAGCTCCACTGGTGTCTCCTGGGCAGGTTTTTAAGGTAGCAGGTTGTAATGCTGCAACTTTCTAACCAACAGCAGAAAAAGTGTAATTTTGTCTGAAGAACCATGTTTACCAAACCCCATCAACTTTTTGGAATAGTTTCACACTGACTGCACAAACAAACCTTAAGCAGTAAAAATCAGCAATTCTGAATATAGTATATATTTAGGGGATCTCATGCTGCTTCATGAGCAAGGGGTTGTAAAATCCCGGTAAAGTTACTTTTCCTAGTAACATTGTTTAAAAAAAAGTAAATAAAATTGCTTTCAAACAGATGGCAAGACTGCAATCACTTTTCTAGTTGTCAACACGCATTAGTATCGGTAAAAAACGGACTATATAAGGCAAACCGCAAGAGGAAAACATCCCCTTGCCAGATCCAAACTGCAAAACAACAAAAGGGTATACACAGCAACCTACAGCTACCTGTTATTGCAGTACATCCCTTCTTACCTTGGATGTTCAGGTAAGCATGTTCACCTAAAGAAATTCAAACTACATAAACATTTACTATAGTACTACTGATGTGGATTAAAAGAAATGGCGCCACAAAAACAAATCAATGGAAAAGCACTTGGTAAGTGACATTTTAACAAGGTCTATCATAACTGAGTTATGCAGCCATGAATCGTGTTCCCCTCACCCTCTACACTGTAATTTAGGGTATAAAATCAGTGTATAAATTCCTGTCATCACAGCTTTAAAGGGTTTGAAGGACCTGGCCTTGTCGTGTCTGCAAGGAGATGATTGGAATGTGAGAGTTAACAAATTCATCTCAAATTCCTTAACTCCACAGGTTAGAGATTTAATTTTTTTTTTCTGAGAAGCCAAGTAACTCAGTGTTTCTCCACAGAAAGTGCAATTTTGCTGCTCCAAGACCTTGATCATGCTTTGTCCCCAGGCAGCTGCCTCCATCCTCCCCACACCAAGGATGTTGTGAATGCCCTGGCAGTAACACACAGAGCTGGGCACCACTCTGAGGGAGTGATGCTGCAAGCCCCAGCCTCCTCTTCCAGCCAGCCAAGGGAGGCACTGCCAGACCACCACTGAGCACGGCTGCTGGGCAGACAAGCAGGGCCACGAGCAGCAAGGAGCCCCTCCAACCTGCTGATGGGACCACCAGGACCTGGAGTGGACGGCGTGGGCACAGCCCAGACCAGGCACAGACTGGGCCTGTGTCCAGCTGGACTGCCAGCTCCTGCTCCTGCCCGGCCCACCTCCCCCAGCCCCACGCTGCAGGACAGGCAGGTGACAGAACTCGGTGCCACACAGGCTCCAGGGCACTGTTTTCACCTGCTCACCTGCGCATGGGCTCTGTGCAACACGACCAAACCATTGTCTTGGCACCTGGATCTGACCTTCCAGCTGGAGTCAAAGGAGGGACAAGAAGGGCATGAAGAAGGTGAGGGAAGGAAGCAGAGATGGGGAAAGGGGTGCCAGCAGTAAAGCCAGTCTGGGATTCCCTGAGAGGCTCGGGATGAAGCCAAACCAGTACCGAGGCACAGCCACATGGACATCTCCAGCAGAATGAAAACACTGATATGTCATGGTCCAACTGACAGTGCAATGGTTACAGAACTTTATGGTATGACTAAGAGATTGGGGGATCAAATTTTGACTCTGTCTATACGGTGAACTTCAGCTTTTTAACCTCCAAGTCCTATTTTTTGGTTCTGTGACTGCTCAAATAACTGTGTGTCCCACACACCTCTTGCCTACTAGCTATCCTAACGATAGCCGGAGGTAGGACCATGAAAATACTTTCGCAGGTCTGCTTCGCCTTTTTTCTCTTTTACAGGTAACTCTTATTGGCAGCTTTATGTAGCACATAGCTAGATTCCAGCTCCTTGAAAAAATAAAAAGTGAGGACCTCTGCAGAACATTTCTTCTTTGTGGCACAAAGAGGCTGAGGCTTCCAATTAAAATGAGAGGTAAAATCATATTTCCAATTATCCTTAGAGAGAGATGGCATTTCACAGTACCCACAAACAACTTCAGCTGCTGGGTGCAGCTGCAGTGACAGAATCCACACCTGAAGAACAACCTGGTCATGCCTAGTCACAGCTGTGACATGGGTCTGGAGGGCTCTGACATGAGTGGCAGATTCAGGCAGGCATCATAGAAACACGGAATCATGGAATGTATTGGGTTGGGAGGGACCTTAAAGTCCATCTAATCCAACCTCCCTGTCATGGGCATGGACACCTTCCACTAGATCAGATTGCTCCATGCCTCATCCAACCAGGCCTTGAACGTTTCCAGGGATGGGGCAGAGGCATAAGCACACAAGGAATGAGATTCCCACTCGAAGATAGTTACTGTTCTTTTCCTAGTGTTGACTGGAAAAGAAGGCACATGCATTTCAAAAGCTGATAACTGAACCACAGATACTAAACAAAAGCACTAATTACGGGCTGCATGAGGCTGCTTTATGTTTTAATGTCACTCTGTAAAATTAAAGCATTATTATATAAATCTAGTCAAATGGCAAATTCTGAAGTTTTTTCCTTCAGTGTTCAGTACACAATGTACAACACAGATGTACTTGTTTAACTTTGACTTTATGACTTATGCAAAGCGTCAGCTATTATTCCACTGCAAGTCTCCTTAAATAAACTTTTCTGAGCCACAGTGAAAATGGAGGTGGTGGATTAGCGGGCAGCGAAAGATGAGGTCATCTAGGCCCATTGAGGCTGTGTTTTGAGACCAACAATAGCGCAACTCCAGCAAATCCTCTGAAGTACACCCCCTTGTTTTCCACGCACCCTGGATTAGTCTTGAGCTTCTAGATCTGAAAATACAATAACCCTTTCACTCATATATAATAAAGAGAAATAGACTATACTAAAAACCCCCAAACCTAACAGGTTTATTTACATGCCCAGCACATAGAACTCCTCTGTATTTACAATACAGAGGGCAAAACAATACAAAACAAATGGCAATTCAAAAAGAAAGGTTTTTTTCCCAAACTGGATGTGATTTGCTATGTTCACAGAGGTGCCCAGTAAGATATATTCATGTCTCAAGCTGACAAATACGGAAGCCTCTGGTGGTATCAAGGCTGTATGTTATCAAACCTACATATTTAGGGGAATTATATAATAGTATAAAAATAAACAAATTCACATGTGTAATAACATACACCAAAAATTCCTGAAAACATGCCAAAGGAAAAGCTGAACACCAAGGACTGCTCTCCTAATTCAGGATTATATTTGTCTGAAAGTGAGGTGTGTTTGAGGGAGATGCCACAGATGGGAAAGGAGAATTGTTTTTGACGCCAACTTCAGTGACAGGAGAATTAAGCTGGTAATAGACTGATTTTTATATGTGTATTTGACAATTTAAAACCACTAGAAAAGAACTGAACTTATGATGTGAGTTTTCCAAAGTGTTACAGCAGCAGGAAAAAAAAATAACTTCCCCAGATAACCTGTGTATCACATCTGGTTTGTGAGGAAGGACCAGAGACTCCACTTGACACAGAGAATTACGTGGGGAAGGCATTGCCAGCCACACACAGACATTGACATCAGAGTTTTAGTTCCTCTACCAAGCTGTTGTCACTTTATGCTGTGGGAACAATGTAATGGAGTCTTGAAAGGCTGGGAATACCCAGGCCCAGAAAGAATAAATGAGAAAAAAATGCATTACTGCTTAGCCTGGGACAGAAACCAGGCGTGAACATGAGGAAAGCGTGGATCACTGCTGTAATTTACTTTCTTCAGCAGCAGCCTGAGCTGTAAGCTGCACAGCAAACCCACCACGGTCTGGAATCGAGCCACAGCAAAGCAGCTGAGAACGGGGAGCTGCAGGCCCTGTCCCTGGATGCTGCGTCAGTGTGACCCAGGCGTGCACAGTTCGGTTTCAGGTAAAGACAAGGCAAAAATTTTACAGCATTTTCCTCAGCTACCTTAATATGAATTGAATTTAAACACAACTTGATATCCACAGAAATATTTATTTTTTCATAGCTTTAGGAGATGAGTGAGATGAAGAGACTGTAGATCTTTCTATAACATCTAATTTCTGGATTAAAAAACCAAACCTGGAGAAACCAGTAGGAACACAGAGACACAACCCTGTGCAGGGGTGGGCACAGCTTTGCAACAGGCTGCAGAGCAGCTCCCCAGCACTGGCAGTGCTGTCCCGACCCCTGTTTTCTACCACATCTACAGGGAGCCGTGACTGCTCCCATGCTTTGGGGTGCAGCTGGCGCGTCCCAGGATTGGTCTCAGCAAGCACGAGGCTTCACGGGAGCACGGGGAGGAGCGGGGCTGGCAGGGTGCATGGCCTGTGGGCTCACTGAGGAGTGGGCACAGAGCAGGGCCAGAGCAGGGGCTGGGACCTGCTGAGGATGGCTGTGACTGGCCCACGGCTGATGGCAGCCAGGGACCAGCAGCTGTGGTGCCCCCAACACAGCAGGACGGTGCCACCTCCCCACGGGTCCCTGCCTGTTGGGGTTCAGACCCAGCACCCAGCGGGTGCTCCCACAGACCCCTCTGCTGGCCTGGAGTGCTGCTGGGATCACCACTGCTCCAGCCAGAGGGAGCTGCCCTGGCGATGCTCCGTGGCTTGAACAAGCCACCAGCTCACGAGCAGCAGCTGCAGGATCGCCGATGCTTGCCGGACACCAAGCACCCGCCACATCCTGCCAGGCACCAGCCAGAGCCTCCCCTCAGCAACACCAAAATAAGCACTGGAACTGGAAAATCTGGGAAATCTGCTCTCTCCGGCAAGGCACTTATCGCTTAGGAGTGAATTTCCCCGGTGCGTGCCAAGGAGGAAAGCCTTTTTCTATGTTGCTGGCAAAACTGTCAATCATCTTGATGAGCAGCAAATAAATGAATGCCCAATGATGGGATTCTATATTATCCTTAAAAAAGAAATCCATCAAATAAACATCAACAGGTAAATGTTTATACCCGACAGCCATCAATTTCAGCTATCCATGCAAAGAGACAGGTGAGCTGGACTGGTAAACCTCGAAATTAGAGAGGTATTAATCATCTGCTCCCAGCCAATATAAACAGATGTTATTTTTAAACAGGCAAAATCATCTTTTCCTCTGAAATTTATTTGCAACAGATAATGTTCTGTTACATTTTTAATCAAGCAGATGAAGTTACATTTAAATTGAAAATCTGCTGCACTCAACTAATCAGGCAAGTAAAATTCTGAGATGATTGAACAGCAGCACAGAGCACACCATTACAGCAGGTAAATTGTGAAATTTACCTGTCACACCACACGGCTCATTGTTCAGCCATTGCGCCTGCAAGTGAGGAGCACAGAAATAAGACAAAAAAAGGAAAGACATGTTCAACATATTCATAAATCCATCATATTTTAGGAACACACCATTAACAGTGGTGGGAAAAAAATAAGCTCCACCTCTTTCCTACAGAAATGCCAATGAAGATTTACAGATTACTCCTCTCTGCTTCATGCTCGTCTAAGTTGCATGTCTGGATATGCTGAGATCAAGGCACAGCATGAAAACCCTCTTGTATTTCTCCCATGATAAAATAAAAGGCAAGACCACCGAAAAATTTGAAATATCTTATGTAAGAAACAGTGTGATTTTTATGCCAGTCCATTTTCCAGCTCCCACCAATGTGCTGGGCCCTACCACCCAACTTTTCCACACCTCGGCTCACCCCTAAAACCGATGTCCAGATTCAGGGTTTCACTAATAATATGCTTATTTGTGTCAACACTGCTGTAGTAAAAGCAGCACTTGTCTAAATAGATGAAATACAGATTTCAGCTCCTACCCTCAACAGGGACACTCCAAAGTATTTTCTTACATGGCAGTGTCAGAAATGGGAATCTTTCATCTTAATTTTAAAATGAGATCCATATAGTCTTGTGCATGGCATTGATAAATTATGCATATCTACCTTTTTTTTTTTTTTACGTCACGATGAACACAAACTGACAGCAGACATCTGGAGGACTGTCAATTATTAAAGCTCTAAGCTCCCATGCCTTTTTGAACCCCTGTGCTGTCCTTTGCACCCAAACCCCATGTGCCACATATTAAGATTATTAAGATTAATTTCTCCTTTTTTTTCTCTAGGAATTCAATAAACAGGGTTTTTTCATATGTTATTGTATTTGCTAAACAATTATTCCTATAAGAACAAAAAGTTTAATGGTTCCTTTAGCATGGTGTATCTGGGCTGATAGTTAAGGAAAGGCAATGTTGGTTT
Organism: Melanocharis versteri; assembly: GCA_013397845.1. Classification (NCBI taxonomy): domain Eukaryota; kingdom Metazoa; phylum Chordata; class Aves; order Passeriformes; family Melanocharitidae; genus Melanocharis; species Melanocharis versteri. The sequence continues at coordinate 297,305 of VZTG01007868.1, read as the reverse complement.
TAAAAAACACAGTAATTTTACATTGCTATGTTTTAAACACTACAGTAGTTTGGACACCGCAGCAGCTTTTAAAAATCATAAATTCTTGAAGTCCTATGGTTCGCACCTGGTCCACTGTGGTCTGGTGACAATGGTGTCACTGCTGCCCTCACCTACACAGAGCCTGTGCTGCTGTCACCACCACACCGGGGCCAGGTGTTGGCTACTTGTGCCACGAGCTCCAGGCACAACAGTCACAGAATCCCACACTGGTTTGGATACGGAGAGACCCAGATCTGATCCAGTTCCACCTCCTGCCATGGCAGGGACACCTCCCACTGCCCCAGGCTGCTCCCAGCCCCAGTGTCCAGCCTGGCCTTGGGCCCTGCCAGGGATCCAGGGGCAGCCACAGCTGCTCTGGGCACCCTGTGCCAGGGCTCCCCACCCTCCCAGGGAAGAATTTCTCCCCAATATCTGATCTAATCCAGCCCTCTGTCAGTGCAAAGCCATTTCACCCTGTACTGCCCTCCAGGTGCTCATACAGAGTGCTGCTCCAGCTCTTCCGGAGCCCCTTTACATGTTCATACAGTCAAAGGAACACAGTATTCACATATCTTTCAACTGTTGCTGAAAAGATGGAAAAAATACGATTTTTTTAAGTGAGGAAAGTAGCTCTTCACTGGCCAGGTGGAAAGGTTCTGTCCAAATTTTAAAAAGAACTCTGCTTATGTATCTTAAGGAGTTTAAAGAGTATATGTCCACCTGTTAGAGAAATTATTTGAATAAAAAGAGAAACATTACAATATAGATCCTGATTTCACTAATATCACTCTGTATTAAGTATACCAAGCAGCCAGAAGAAAACAAACATTATTTCTAGCACACTACATTCTGGGCTTTATTCACAATTCAGCAAATGTGAAAAAGGAAGCATACTGCCCCAGACTGAAGTGCTGCCTGCTGTGGAACAGCTTCTGACAGCCAATGCTAGACAATGCCAGAGTGCCCCGCTGTCACCTGGCTGGGAAGGGTTGTTTGGAGTTGTTAGAATATTTCACTGGAGCCCTCTCACAAAACTTTAAACAAACAATAGGTTACAGTTTAGAACAGGACATCAAAAACAGCTTCACACTGACAGAGGGCTGGATTACATGGGATACTGGGGAGAAATTCTTTCTTGCCAGTGTGGTGAGGCCCTGGCACAGGGTGCCCAGAGAAGCTGTGGCTGCCCCTGGATCCCTGGCAGTGCCCAAGGCCAGGCTGGACAGGGCTTGGAGCAGCCTGGGACAGTGGGAGGTGTCCCTGCCCATGACAGGGGTGGCACTGGATGGGCTTTAAGATCCTTTCTGATCCAAACCACTCCATAATTCTGTGATTCTATGAAAAATTAAAACCTCTCAAGGCCTGTGCCTACTCACAAGGCCATCACAGGTCATCATGTAGAACACCTGGAGGTGCCATTTCCCGGGGTATGGCAGTACCAAGACACTGGCAGGGCTGCAGGGTTGCAGGAGGGTGAAATGTAGAGCAAATATTCTCATTTTCAAAAACTGCCCCATGGTCATGCTGCTCTTCCAGTCTCACGCTCTCAGTGTGAACCGAAATGTTCCTTGCTGCAATGACACGCCCACCCACACCCTGCAGCCAGGAGCAGCCAGGTGAGCTACAACCTTGGATCCAGAGGACACAACTCAGCAACTGAGGTCAAGCATGTGTGAGTGTTTTGCTGAACAAAAACCTCCCTGCTGTTCGCAGTGTGCATTCACCGCACACTGTTCAAATTATTAATTAAATGCCTGGGCAATTTTAACATTGGGTTTTATTGTTCTAAGTACTTTTTTTTCTTTAGTGCTAGTTGTTTTTGTGGGTTTTGTTTGTTCATCATTTTTTTTCCCCCAGGTTTTAAAAAACATTAACCTACATAACAACATCACAGGTATCAACCATGCCAGATGTATCAATCTCCATCCCACCCAGGCAGCTTTTAGAACCAAGTCCTGAAAAATATCTGAGTTTGAGACAAGGTATGCTATATAGTAACATTTATTTTAAAATTCTTCAGGAGTAACTTCCAATGATATATTGTAATATATTCTTTAAACCTAATGTCACATTTTCAAAGATAAGTATTCACTATCAAAACTGCCCTGCTTAACTTCCAAATACTTGGTTCTTCAATTTAGAATCTATACTAAAGATTATTCTGGCACATAATTTCTCTTTTAAAGGAAACAGAAGCTAGACAGAATTATTGAAAAAGCATTGAAATGCTATCAAGCTAGAAATTCAGATGATGTAAGCCCACATCTACAAGAAAACTAAAAATTCCCTTAAAATGATAAGCAATTATTTTCCAGTCTTCAATACATCTGGAAATATTGAAATACTGCATAAATTAAATTTTGCAGCTACTCTAATTTCCTTGGCATTTAACGTGCCTTAAAATTGGTTTCTCCCCAAAATCAGGAAATCAATATTGAAAACAACAGCACAGCGCTCAGTGACACATAAATGATGGAATAGAATAGAACAGAACAGAACTTTGAGTAATCTCAAACAGAAGCGACTGCTAGCAAAGTCTGCGAGTTCATTAAGAAATGAACTCTCTTTTTTTTTTTTTCCTTTTTGGTTTTTTAAATTAAAGGAAAGCTGCCATGGTGAAGACAGGAAACTGATCATAATTAAGACTTTTAGCTTCCAGAATCTGTGCTCAATTACAATAATAGACCAGAATATATTTGTCTAGGATTTTGTAGGACATTTTTGTACTGTGTGTGTCTGCTTTGAACTCACGGTTAAGCTAAGGCTGAAAGAACGTCACTTTAGCACTATTATTTCTTTCTGTAAGGAGTAGCACAGTACTTCTACCTCTCAAATCTGACATATTTACTTGGTTTAAGGGGATCTCTGCAATACAGAAAGAAATAGTAAGAACTTCCCTCAATTCACTGATTTAATAGTCTGAGCTATCATTAGACCCAAAAGAAACTGTTGTATTTTTTAATTATACATTTGTCACTTATTTGTACTGACCTAACTCAAGCATGGCAGCCAGGATTCCAGAAATAATAGCCAAAATGAAAGAAAATGGACACGTACTAAAGTCTCATTCTTGCACTACGTTTTCCTCTTGCAGAATAACAGAAGCCAATATGAGGCTTCAGACCCACAGGACAACGAACACCTGAACATGACTGCTCCTCAGGTGACCACCTGCACCACATCATGAGCAAATCCATCTCAACACACACCTGATGGGATCATGACAACATGCTGGGTCACAGAGCAGGTGAACACAGCCAGGAGCACATCGTACTCCAGGCTTTGACTGCGTGGGCCTCTCCTGAACTCACTCCAAACGAGAAATTAAGTGCCAGAAATTAGGTTTAGCCTTTGTAATTTCTGCCGTTAAAGTTAGTTTCTCAGCAAGAACATACTTTCTGTTAAAAGCTTTTCAAAGTTTTACTATTGTTTTTCTAATTAAAAAAAATAATAGAACCAGGTATTCAGCAGTGTGTGTTATGGATCTTGGCTAGACTTAAAGAAGCCGGGTCATTAAATAAGCAAATTCCCCTTTTTTAGCCATCGGACGAGCCAACACTGTTTCCCTGGGCGGGCTGGCGGGGCAAGCCGAGCGCCAGGGGACGCAGCGCAGCCGGGAGCGCTGCCGGCCGCTGTCCCCGGGGTCGGCTCTGCCTGTCCCCCGCAGCCCCTTCTCGCGGCTGTCTGGCACCAGCTCCCGCTCGGAACAGAGGTCTTCCCAGGCAGCTGAGCCGGGCAGGAGCCTGCTGCCCCCCTGGCACCCTGGGAGCCCCGTCTGCAGGCTGTGCCTGCTCTCTCCGGCACCGCACCCCTGTGCAGCACACCCCTCCCTGCCTCCCTGCCTCTGCCTCCACAGACACAGACGGCCAAATCCTCAGCATCCCCCTCGCTCAAACACACGCTCACATGCATTCTCGAAGTCCACCTAGTTAAAAAAACGTGAGCAAAAAACCACATTTGTGTCAGAGTTTACTCTAACATTTGCCTCCTGGGTAGTGCATTTCTCCTCTTCAAAGGCTCAAAGGCCCCGCAGCCTCCGCACGAGTCTGTGTGCTGCGCCAGGGACACCCTGCATTGCGGGATGTTAATTCTTGAGTAATGCCATCCTCGGGGTTACCTACACTGGTGTTCTAAAATGTCAGCTGCCCTGCAGAGATTCCGTACACTACAGGGTCATCTTTGTTTAGGAGTAAGGGTTCCCAGCCAAATACTGTGCCTTTCGAAGACTGAGGTGGATTTCTGCTTTTCCATACGTGTAAGACTGTGAGATCCTTGACACATCCAAGACCTCTTGTGTTCAAAACCCGAGGCTGAGCTGGAATGGCTTTTGTCAGGAAATTCACCAGTCTAATTTTACAAAGGTGTGAAATTTAGATGTCTTCATATTTACCCACTTCTGTCCTTAGGCATGACACTTTAGCAACCCACATAGGCAATACGCCCTAAACATCACAAACCCTCAAATTTGCTGACACTGAACATCCTCAAGCAACACAATTCAGGAGATGCTCTTTAATCAGCCAAGGAAAATAACTCATGCCTGCAAAATGGCACTTAATAGCTGTTTTCTTTCTTCTTCTTCGGTGTTTTGGGGTTTTTTTGTTGTTTGTTTTTTTTTTTAAATTGTGATAACCAATATACATTTTAAGGCTACTACACAGCTGGCTGCTTTCTAGTCCTCACCATAGTTTTCAAAAAGCATGAATAATTTAAAAATACGACATTGACAGTATTCCAATTAAATAACAACCTGACAGTATCTTTCAAACTATCACATGTGCCACCAAAGGTATTACTTGCATAATTCCAAAGATGAGTTCCCTATTACTTGAAATTATGTCAGGGGATTACTTTGGGGACAGAGCAAAAAGGCCAAGGAGTGTAATTTGAACTCTCGAAGGTAGAATTATAGAGCTTTTGGCAAGGTGGGGAGAGGGCATTTAATGCACTTTGGATGATATTGTAACTCGCTGGTAGAATTTGAAAGAGGTGAATAAATTTTTAATCAGAAAAAGTAGTGAGAAAAAGAAAAGCACACTAGAGAAACCACAGCAAGGTTTTGCCTCCTTCAGGATCAGAAATAAGCATTGGGATGGGGCACAGGACTGACTCTCTGCGGGACACGCACAGAGCCCAAGCACAACTTCCATTTATTCTTTCCTTTCCCGGGATTGAGGATTCGTCTTCAAGCCCAAGGATGAAACGTGGCGGTATCAAAATGAAGAGAGCACTTCTCCTGAGACCACACTCTAACAATAAAACATGTTTCCTAACACAGATCTTGTGACTGCGCTAAAAACACCGAAATGTTTAACTTCTCTGATACAGAGCAGATATATGAGATATTGGTAATTTTTCAGTTCGCAAAGTAACTTGTGCTAAAATCTATGTGAATTTCCCATTATTACTTGTTACCAAAACTCCCAAAGAAACAGTAGGAAAGCAAGACCTTTCTATTAAAGGAAAAAGTCATCATTACTGTGCTTTTTACAACTTGTAGTGAAACAAGGATTTTTTCTGTTTCCTTCCAACTTACTTGAAGTTTTAAAAATAATCATCATGTATTTTAAGGAATGTGTCTCCGAAAAAAAAAAAAGGGGGGGGGGGGGGAGGGGCAATCCGAGAAGAAAAAAAAAATGTGATTTTAAACATTTAACATTTGTGCAATTACAGATACTATACATGCATAAGAGCAAAGATTTTGCTGTAAATAAATATACAGGGATGAGTTTCATTAAATAAAATTTGAGTGTACAGAGATAAAAGGCACACAAGTAGCATAACTGTTTCTGGAAAGACACAATGAAATATTATTTTTAAGATCTATGTTTACACTATGATTTGTGTAAATATTAAAGAAAATGCTCTATTAGCTATGTATTAACTATTGACATTGGTCAATAATTAGAACTTAGAATTTTTAGTGTGGGACTGGTTGAAAACAGCCTGATACTGATTCCTTGATGTCCTTTTGATTTTCTTAAGTTTTGTTTTTTCTTTTCCTGGATAAGACCTGTTTGATGACTCTGATTTTTCATTTGTTTTGTACAGAATTGTGCCTCATGTAGCATTTTGTTTTATTAATAACCTTTGAAATTACAATAACAAAGCTAAATGTTAGAAAACAAACCGAAAAGAACTCGCTTTTAAATCGACTGTTTAAATCCCCCACTCAGGCTAGAAGAGCATTTTTTATGCTTTTCTGGTCCTTGAATGAATCAACATTTAACAGTAGCTTTCATGTTTTCCTTGTGGATGGTAAGTATAACACTAAAAAATAAAATTACCAACCAGATGTAATAAATCTCACCTGCACATCCCACCCGCCCAGTTGTTCCCTTTGCATGCTTATATCCTCAGAGCAACTACAGGAAAGAAGAGCAACACCTGAATGAACTGTTCTTGCATCTGAACATTTTCTGAAGCACTGACAAGGACTTTGGGGCATGTTTTCCATTTATGTCTATTTTTTGAGTGAGTCTCCTCTCTGTAAGACACAAACTGGAGTGGCAACATAAGAATATTGACTGAGAAATGGTCTCAGCCTTACTGATGGAAAAGAGATCAGGTATTTGCCAAACTAAAAAGAAATAAAATCTCAATAAAGTTATCCCTAATAAATGTTCAGCTTTTCCTACAACACTAAAATAAAGTGGGACCAGAAAAATTTTCTTTTGTGAAGAATTCAGTTCCGAAACAGCCTGCTTTCTCCTTCAAATTCCTGCAGATTTCAAGCTTCACAAAGCCACTCACGATTAGTTGAGCTTTCAAATTTAAAATTCCATGTGCTCCTTCTAATTATTTGAGTTCACTGGGAAATTATTTTCAAATGTGCATTTCCATAAAAGGGAAAAGTGTTTTTCAGCTTTTGTCCTTTGGAGACTGCACGTGTGTGCTGCAAAAAAAAAATTACATCACTGACATACGTCACAAACATGTCATTTGTGTTTAAAAACATAAAATCACATCACTGACACCTCAAAAACACATCATTTGTATTTTCAAGAATATTTTTGCTGTTGTTTTGCAAAACAAGTAATTTTCTTCACCAGTAACAGAAGGCTAGCCCTACAAAAGATTAAATTATGTGTAACTGAGCAACCCAGTCTGGGGGAAGGTGTTGCTGCCCATGGCAGGGACATGGAACGAGATGGTTTTTAAAGTCCCTTCTGACCCCAAACAGTGGCTGCCGGCTCCTTGCTGCCTCCAGAAGCCATGACAGGGACTGATGGCCCCCACCCCTGGAGGCAGCAGCCTTTGGGGCCCACTCACCACGTCCCGTAAGAGAAACCACAGCGAAACACAAAAGACCGTGACCTTCAGTCACCATTAAATCACTCCATTTTTAGGGAAATGACAACAAAAACGGCACTGCTTCACCTGCATGAAGCTGCTCCTCAAAATGAAAAAAAACCCTATTACAAAAATCACAAGTGAGCGACCAATGCTCAGCTTTTAGGCTTCCTTTTCAACAAAAGGGTATGTTTTAAATACTTGGGTTTGCTATCTGAAAATCTAAGTCATACAAACACATACCACAGATGCACCACATGAGACACACAAACACACACGCCACCAATGCCAACGGAATTGTCCCTCTGCTCCAACTGCTGACGTGGATTTCTTAGAGGGATCTCTTTTCTGTTCTTTTTATGCCGAAACAAAGCTATAATAACTAAAAATCTAGTGATTTTCTAACATCCCCTCAGCACACACCCATTCAGCCTAAAGTACAAATGATGCCAACTTTGCCTGTGTCCTGGGGAGCCAGCCTGAGGGGACAGCTCAGTTTTGAGCTGGGCTGTCACTGGCTGAAGCCTGTGACACAGACTCCAGGGCTGGGAATGCTGCTGCACCTCTCATGGGCGTGTTATGGGACACCACTGAAATTTCTGCTCAAAGCTGGCAACTTTCCCCCCTTTAGGTATCTTTGCCAATACATTCCATGGAAACATAAGGCAGGTGGAGATGCCAAACCTTCCCATACACACCTACCAACACATACACAAGCACATACATGCGCCTGTGCTTACACACGTGTGTGCGTGCATCACCGTACACGCTCAGGGGGAGCGTCTCGACTGGCTCCAGTGGGAGGGACGATCCCCCAAGCTCTGCAGGTAAAGTTTCAAAAGCACAAGACACAGTTCCAGACTTGGTGTCTTACCTTTGGGCAGCGTCAAGCCAGGAAGGGCAGTGCAGCATGAGGCAGGGACGGTCAGCACCGGGCCGTAACACACCCGCCGCCTCACTGCCCCTGCTCCAGCAGGGTACAGCAAGCTCTGGTGTTTCACCATGCACAGAGAGTTTCAAAAAGAGACCGAAAAGAGCATCTGGCAGCTTCCCCCCACGCTCCCCCCTCACTGCCTGACTGCTGAGGTTTTAAAGGAGTTGATGGAGGAAGATTTGTCCTGAGGATGCCTGGCTGTTCCTGGTGCTCCAGGGGCTCAGAGTAAGGACAGGCACACCACAACCACCTACACAGCACAATGTAAGACAGAAAAGTGCAGAGACATCTGCCCACCTAAGGCAAAGAGCTGCTTTTGTGACTGTCACTGGAATCTGCTGTCTCCAATGGGTCTCCTCAGGCTTTCTGAGGGCATTCCCTTCATCTACACTTCAAAAGTGTGAACAAAGGAACATCAACCACCACATGCCACACCTGAGGCTGTGCAAAGGCAGCAAAGGAACAGGAAGAACTAACACCAAACTGATGTCAGAATACACCCAATCAGTGACAAAACACACCAAACTGGTGACAGAAACACCTCTGCAGCTGCTTCTGTGCACGTGGCTCTCAGCAGTGCATGAGAGACGTTAGTCTTGGTGATCCACACCCACCAACAAAAGTCCAAGAATGGACAGAGAGCTTTGATTTTCTTTCCTATAGCTAATGATGCCATTGTCTGACAGGACATATTCTGGATAGCTGGGAATGTCGCATATGATTTGCAATCAGAGACGTTAGCAAAACCTTTAGAGGAAAAGCAGTCAAACACCACCACAACGGAGAGGAAGAGGCTGAGCCCAGCAGGTGGGAAACCTCGCCACTGATAAAAATTGGCATGTAAAAAGAAACAGCTTAAACCCAAATTCCATGACTGCAAAAGCTGTCATGCTGGTGGGAAGTGCTGCAGCGAACCGGGGATCCCCAGCAGAGGAGCTGGAGTGTGCACCCACACTCACCAGGGTGTCCCCTGCAGTTACAATTCTCCCCCGGCAAAGGCTGCTGCAGGAGGGTTGTTCCATGTGGGATACAGCCACAGCAGACACACAGCACTCACCAACATGACATCTGGAAATACCAATTATGCACACTACCAGACTACAAAGACCACCACTGCCATCACCCCAGACCTTGCCAGCCTACGTCACAGGCATGTGTGTACCTGAACACGCACAAGTGCCACAGCAGCCTGAGGAGCTACTTCTGCATTTCCTCCAGATTTAAAGGCAAAGGAGTGACCACACACCCCTGCCTCATGATCAGCATCACTGCAGCGGTGTTGCAGGGCGCAGGGTCAGATTTCTGTCCCCCTACAACTGGCACCTACACCCAGCTGCTCACCTCAAACTTTACTTTCTCCCTACGTCCTTCGTATCCAGTATAGTCTCTACCGAACTTTTTAATTGCTTAAACACCTAGAACTTCTCCTTCAAAAGGATGAAATCAGTTTCCTATCAGTGTTCAAAAATTCAGTTGCAGTATGAGAGCTTGTTATTGCCCGTAAGAAACCCAAAGAAACGGGGACAAGGAAGAAAGATCAAACTGATAACAGAAGAAGGGGGGGAAAATCCCCTTATAACCATCAACAGAACAGAGAAAAAAAAAGGTGGGAAAAGTGAAAAAAAGTCACACAGAATATATGACCATGTAAGCATGGGCAGTCTTGCAGAAAACCTAGTCAGCAATCCCAAGCCAGAGGAAATTTAAATGAGAGCCAGGTCCACAACAGCGACGGAATCTGAACAGATACAAGGGGCTGCTCAGGTTGCAGGCTGTGCTTAGCTTCAATCTCTTCGGATTTGCAAAAGAACTTTATTAGTTTTATTAATTTTTTTTCTTAAATAATCAAGAGATTCGAGTGTATCCACATTACACGGTGAAGAAGATTAAGATTTTTTCTTTAATCAAAATATCCATATGCATGTGTTGTATCTTCCAAGGGGTAGGTGGATTCCCACCGCTGATTCTCGCTCCAGGGTGCGTTCTGCTGCAGGAATTCACGCACAAACCACTCCTACCACATTTCCATGACGGCAGGGTTCCAGCAAGCACAAGGGAGAAGAAAACCCCCCAATCACATGAAAACCCCCCAAATCACAGCACTCAGCAGGGTGCAGTTCTAGGGGAAACAAGCCCATAAAGGGGTTCAGCAACACATACACAAGCTCACAAGAACTGGACTCCACTCCGCATGCAGCGGCGTAGCCTGGCACTGCTCTGTCCATCCCTCTAAGGAAATCCAGCCCCAGCCCCACGCGCCCGCCCGGCTGTGCTGGGGAGGGGAAATGGGAGCAGGAGCTCTGTGCTGGTGTGGGACAGGCACAGCCAGGGCAGGACACCAAGGACCACGGCTCTCACCCTCCTCTGGACACTCCTCTGTACCCAGCCTTGCTGCAGGCCACGGATGGCACTCCCCCATGTGCACGGCTGGCTCCCAGCACAGGCTGCTTCCAAAAAACATTGGTTTTAGAGCAAGACTTCTTTCCTGCGTGCTCTTCCATCATCTGGCCTGCGTGGCTCCTGGTGCTCACGCTGGGCCCCTCTGGAGGAGATGCTGTGCTCCAGGCAGTGTCACAGGGGGCTGAGGCCACCCCTTGAACGGGGACATGGCCACAGCCACCGCGTGTGGCCTCCAGAGCAGCAGCCTGCGACGGCCAGACGAGCCACCACAAAGCTACCAGGGCATAAATCCCTGCTCGGGGGTGTGGGTGACACTGAAACTGGTACACGGATCACAGCACGGAGTCCTGCTGCTTTTAAGAAATGCAGCATACACCTCTAGGTATTAATGGCAATACTTCTAGGTATTAATAACAAAAATATTTTGATTGTTAAAGGAATTTCCACCTAGAAATCTTTTTACTTCTGAAAGCAACTTTGTCTGAGATTGAATCCCGTGATTCCACAACTTGGGTATCCAATAAGCAGAGGGAAATGTGGTTCTTTACAGAGCTCTTTGCTGGCCTAGCAAAATGAAAAATTTATGGTAGTCATTTTTGTAGGAAAAAATAAGTTGTTGCTACAAATCACAAGACTCCAGAACAAAAATATACTGTGTCGTGCAAAGGTCACATTCAAAAGCGGCTGTCAGGGAAAAGAAGCAAAACACAACTCATTGTATTTCGTTGTTATTTTAGAAATAAGCTTACACCTTTTCGGCACTTAAAAATAAACTGAGGGATTTGAATATTAGCACACAGAGAAAAGAAATACAGATGTAGTCAGATTTTTGAGTAGTTTCTGCAGCGTCACACAGTTCAAATAAATTTAAGTTTAATGTCTAGAAGAAGCCATTTCAAACACTGATAGTTCACAAAAGGCATTTCCTTTTTGGTAATAAGTCAAACATATCGGAGACTGCTATTTCCATTCTGGCTCCACAAGCTGCAGTTACTACTACTAAACAGAAAACTCCTTCCTACATGATTTTTTAGGGAAGATGCAAAAAAGAAATGCTTTCAAATTAATTTTCTTTTCCATTTTAGGCATATTTTTATGTTTTCGTTCACTGAATGTTTAAACACACTTCTTTTTTCTCATTTTCATTGTACAAGCATTCTTTGGATTCAGAAGAAGCCATACACCACAAACTTGCCAAGCCCAGAGTGCAATCATACTCACACCCAGCCTCCAAGAAAGGGGCCAGGCAGGCAAAGGATATAACAGGGAGAAGATAAATTGCTTTTTGTACCCCTTAGTGGCCGGACATCAATGCTGCAGCTCTGAAAGCTGTCTTTCCAAAAAAAAAAAAAAAAGAGATTAGGATTGCAGCTATTCATGGGAGAAGAAATATGTTAAAAGGAAGGTTTTAATGAAGAAATGGATGAAAGACTTCCAACTACAGGAGATTAATTCTTATCATATAAACTCTTACTGCAAAGCGGAGAGAAGGGGTGGGAGGGGAGAACACTCTTCCAAAGACATGGAAACTCTCTGACACTGAAAATGAATTCTCTACATTAGTGCACGGCACAGTTTGCAATGATTCTTTTTGCACACTTTATTATGTACTCTTAAACTTTAAAAAAAAGGGTGTAGATTATACCAAAGACCAAGATTTGCCGAATTACCCATTTTTGAAACACCCTATGAAGAAGGTAGGACCCTTTAAACACAGCAACCAGCAGCACCATCGTGCAGTTTTTCAGTCATGCCCAGAAAACCACCAGCGGCAGGTGGAACACACAGGTACCTGGTCCTGCCTTTTGACAGGGAAACAGGAATGTACAGAAATACAGGCGCAGATATGCTGCGGCTTAGTGTGGTATTAGACAAGCAAAACCAAAAACTGAAAGGCACCAAAAGCCATAGGGAAGCAGAGAGGAGAGGGAAGACTCCCATCTATGTATGAACATTGGTACTTGTGGAGTGGCCATAAATCTGCAGGATGGCAGCTGAGGACCAAAGGTAAACCTTGATCTGCCACCAGGACCCAGAGCTCCTGTCCCACAGCAAAACACATCTCTTTCCATCACAGCACATGCTGGTGACTGGATCTGGAAAGCTGCACAGAGGAAAGACTCAGTGCACTAGAGGCACCAGGACAGCATTATCTGTTTACAGGGAATATTAAAAATAATAAGGTTGTTAGACAAGAGCAGGTTGGGCAGGTGAAGTGTAGGGGAGTGAACAGAATGAGGAGATATGCTCAGTTCCTTTCCTTGAGGAGTTGTTTCTGACGCAGTGGAAGCTCAGCATCTCTATTCAGGGACTCAGACATGAAAACAGACTCATCAAATGACTGACACAACCGGCTGCTCTCACGGTCAGAGGACCGTTCACATTTCAGTTCCCTTTTTCATGGGAAGTAAACCGGACACTAGACACACCAACTAGACACACAACACTGTCACGGGAGATCTGTCCAATGCACAGTCACAGGCAGTTCCAGGGGAGAAGGGAAAAGCAAGGCTTCGTGAGTCCTTACACGCTATGACCATCCCTACTGATACCGCTGGCCCAAGAATTTTAATTTACATACAATGCCATCACCAAAACACCTATCTATCTCATCCTCTAGAAACCCTGAAAACAGAACTGTGCATGTCTCAAAATATTTTAAATGAATGAGCAGAGAATATCTCTGAGAGGATAATTTGCCAATACACATATTTTGAAAATACATTTCTTTGAACTGAAAATTTTTATATTCATGTTTCAGCAGAGTCATTTACGGAATCCAAATATCCCAGAACGGTTTTGGTTCCAAGGGGCCTTAAAGATCACCTTGTTCCAATCCCCTGCCATGGGCAAGGACACCTTACCTTAGACAAGTTACATATTATAGTCTATAGGATGAGAGATACAGCTTAGTAAACAAATTACAGTTACTGTACCTTAGGAACATTCATGACTTCTCTTTCCTACAACTATTTGGATGCTGTTTTGGCTTTTCATTACACACACATACCTACAACACAATTTATTCTAAGCCTATGTCTTTGCAAGGGGATCATAGCATGTATTAGAAAAGGAGCAGCTGAACCAAACTTTTGTGCACCAGAGCTACTTGAATTCCATCCGCCAGAATCTGGAGGGTTTTGGAGAAGGTTCTGGCCTACTGCTGGGAATAAAACCAGAGTAGGAGAAGAGCAGGGGTATTTATGACCTCATATGACTGTCTTTGACTACCCACTAAAACATCTCAAAAACTTTATATTGCCTACACTTTACAATTTCAGTTCTGAACAGCGTGACCCATTCATACAGTGCGGGGAAATTCCACCCCTGTTGTCCGCTCTGGATGTGCCTTGCTTATTGCCAACATTCACGAATGGATCTATGAACCAGAAACACTACACTGTTTGTCACAAAAACATGACATAACTTAGCAAAAAACGCCCCCTGGTATGAAACTCCCATTTGATTTTTAACAGCCCCCTCAGTCAGCACTGGCACACCTGCAAGGCAATTCTTAGAAACTTTCAAAAGATTTATAAGAAGGAAAAAACTACATGACTTCCAAACATGGTGTGCTTACGAGGGCTTCTGACGCAGCGACAGAATGCTTTACATAAAAGTCTGTGTAGCCACAAACCATGCTAAGCTATGCAGAAACACACATAACTCCAGCAGAAGGTTATCAAACATTGATGGTCCTGAAATACGTTTCACCAAAGAAAAAGGCGAAGGCTATTCCTCAGCTCTTCCCTCTCAAACAGTGCAGCAGCAGCATGTGAACAGCAGCACATGAACAGCAGCATTGTCTATAGAGACTCTGACAAGAAACTCCACTGATGTCAGCCTGCAGATCAGCATCACCGAATGCTCCATTTCACCCAAAACCTCTTCACTCACATGTGCACCAAATAAAGTTATGGCATATGTTGTTTTTTAACTTCTTTTGAAGTGTGGTCTATTTTACTTTATTTATAAACTTCTCTTTTTTCTTTCTTTCTCCAGCCTTTGTCTGGGTCATGGTTTCCCTCAAGCTGGCAGGGGGGACACTGTTCCCAGTAATGGCCTTTGTGCCCCAGGAAACCAGTGAGCAAGAAAAAATCCTGGCTGATCATCCAGCAAAGTTTTCAGTTGCTGGTGACACAGTGTATATTACACACAACGGTCATTACAAACACTTGCCTGAACTCTGTCACACTCCCCACCACGTTTACGGACTTCCTTTGCTGAAATGTGGAACAGTGTTTCTCAAAACACCAAAATGTTAGACTTTAGCTTTAGTGGTTGGGGAGAAACCTCTCTGAATTATTCAGTGCAGAATCTACATGAGAAGAGTCAGTCGACTTCAGATGAACAGCCCAAACTGTCAAGAGTCCTGAGGGAGCAATCACCTGCTGAATTCAGGCAGAGGAAATGCTCAGGTCTCCCCTCCACCCCTGGCCTCCTTCCTGTTACTGTTCATCCCTGTCCTGAGTTCAAAGGTCTCTGGTCTGGCACACAGCAACTTCTTATATGCTCTCAGGAATACAAAATACATGGCAAGGTTGAAAAGTTTATAGTACAAATCATTCTGATATTACTTCTAAATTTCTACCAGGAAAGATGCTGGTTTTCCTTCCATATGTCATGCTGCTGAAATACAGGTATTGAAATGGTACAAATAACGGCCATTTCATTTATCACAGCTTTGCATCCATTGCCATGCACTCTTGTTTGCTTTCTGGTCATCTTTCAAGTACGACATCAGTGTCATCGCAGACAAATCGTTGCCCCCACACAAGAACAAACAAGCCAATAAAAAAAGCACTAACCTTCACCGACAGGAGTGGCACAGCCCTCAAGGTTCAACATGATATCTCCATCCCTGTCATCAGCACCAGCTCCCAAAAGCATCCAGCTTTCGACGTTATCACTGTCAGAGACCAAGCTCTCCTCCTCCGAGCTGTTGTCTATCACCAACACGTCGTGGACGGCTTGAGGTCCAGCAGAACAGACTGGGCGAGGCCTCCCACTAGTGCTGTTTCTCTGCCTTGGTGTGCCCACACTTGAATCAGCGGGGCACACGGCATTACATCCAGCAGCTTTGGTGTGATTTGGTGTGGAAGATACCGGGTGGATGTGTGTTTTACCTTGAGCTGAAGAGCATCTTGACCTCTTTGCCTTGCTTTTGTAGATGCTGTCTTCATCTGGTGTATCGGACAGGACGATGATCTCGGGCTCACCTGAAAGCTGAGTACCACCATCACTGAATTCAGTGAGTTTCTCATCTTCATCCTGTTTCTCAGTTAGACCTGAACTGCGACCCATGACTTCTGCAACATCAGCTTCTTCATCCATTTCCAGTGTGCTGATTTCTCCAAGATCCTGGGAATAGTGGATCTGGCTATACAGATGAAACTCCACCTCACTATCAACACCCTCCTCACTGGATGACTCCTCGGGGTAAAGTTCATCTTCGTACACTTCAGTATTCTCAGGATCATCGTACCCGGTAAACATTCTGGAAAGTGAACGGTCCATGTCTACAAAACATCAAATGGTTATATCAGAATGGTCATACATCCAAAATAAGCCCTCAAATGATACCTTTGGTCTTATTGAAATTGCTCAGGTGAGTTGTAGAGCTCTGCACACAGAACATCAAACTGAGCAGATTTAACAGCTATCTGTGCTCAAATGCGGAACAGCAAAAGCCACTTAAGGATGCATTTGCATCAACCATAACTACTACTTCACCTCAACTACTCTGGCTTCTGAAAGTGGCATTTACTGAGTTCTCCTCTCCCACAGGAGGGAGGTCATCTGGATGCTCATGGGGCACACCTGGCGTGCTGTGTACACCTCGGCCTCTCAAGTATTGCAGCAAAGGGCCACTAAAACCATTAAGGGATTGGAGCATCTGTTGTAGAAGGTCAGGCTGGGACTGCTACCGCATCGGAAGGGAAAGCTCAGGGGATTACCCATGCTCAGGAACAACTGGGGCCAGGGGAGTAAACAAGACAGAACCAGGACCGCAGGGCCCAGCAAGAACAGGAAAGGGAATGGACACAAAATAACAAATACAGGGACTTCCACTTAAATGTAACTCTGTTGCCCAGAAAGGCTGTGGAGCTTCCATTCCTGAGGACCTTCAAACCTCAGCCAGACACAGCCCTGAGCAAGTGGCTCCCAGTCACTTTGCTTTAAGTCAGGGCTGAAATTGCCAGAGGCTCCTTCCCAACTCTGCTATCCTGTGATCCCAGTCCAAGGGTGAGTGTGCTGAGAGCTCATAGCCTGCTCCCTGGCAAGACAGGTAATACAGTGACAATCTAAAGTCACCCTGCCTCCTTGAGAGACCCCATTACTTCATGTACATGACCACCCGATGCATGGAGTATAGGAAGCAGCGCACTTCCTCTAAAAGTCTGTCTGTATTTCTGTGTTACAGTTACTTCCATGGAAGTCATCAAGCTTCTTTCAGACATGAAAACTGCCAAATGGAGTTCACCTTTTTGGTGGTGGAGGAAGAGTTGCATGGTACTGTTTAAATTCATAGTCACACACACATACAAAAATTCAGATTTGTGAGCTTTGTACAGAAGTAATTTGAGTGATGATGGTATTTAAAGAACCCAAAGGTTCCTATTATGAAGGCTCTCCTCTCTCACCCAGGTTCCTAAGTAAACATAACACCTAATACGATAAATACACGAAAGAATGAGATGGTAATAGACACAATAAACCTACCTTACACCACTACCTAGTCTTAGACACTGTAGAAACGAAGACAAAGTAAAACAATGGCACCTGAATGGCTGTAGTTAGAAAAATATCTGACAGACCAAATTAAGGCCCCAAATTTCAACATTTTTCTTAACTTCACACGGTTTCAAACAGGTTCCAGCCTGTTCCTATCCACACAGCGAGAACAGAGCTCCAGTAAAGCACATTCACAATATTAACATGTGGTTATGAGGTGTGAGAAGAGACCTTCAGTAATGATGTAGGAAACTAACAAATCCTCCTGAAGACACTGCGTTTTTAGTGATGCTCCAAAAGCCAACTGAATCCAAGAACTCCTTCCTTCTCTTCTGTCACCCAGTGGATAAAGTCACACACAGTAAGCAGTGACCATTGCTAAAAACTTGCAGCTGAACAACACTGATGCCTCTCCAGCATCCAAAGAGCTGACTCATGGACACTTCACAGCGCAGGCAACAGCACAAACAGGCAGCCAGCACTACACTCACTTTGATCCATCCTTCTTAGAAGGTCAAACAACAGCTCCTCCTCCTCTCAGGTCCACACGTGACTGGGATAATGAAGGGCTCTTCCTCTTGCTCAGCATGCACACCAGGCCGCTGGGAAACAAGACACATCCAACATCAGCACCACAACATAATCTGAAGACTGTTGCTCATCATTCTCACACTCAGTCCACAGCCATGCCTTTCCTCTTCAGGAAAGAGAAACAGCCATGTCAGCTATCCAACACCAAAGCAGACACAAACACAGACTCAAGAAAATGGAAGAGGACCACGACAAAGCCTTGCTCTTTTTCAGATTGTCAAGCTGAAGCAGTCTCTCACTGAGTTCATACAGATAACTCAGAGAAAGACCTGACTGCAACTTAAGATTTCCTTTTGCCAGTGAAAAGCTTAGACTATGGGCAGACATTCTTTTCCATAGAATCATAGAAGGGTTTTGGCTGGAAAAGACACCTAGGGTCACTGCTCTCTCAGCTGTGTTCACCTCTAAGTGCCACATCTATCTTGCTTCCAGCTGGATGATCATAAAGACAACTCCTCACATCTGAGTGTGAAGAACACATAAAAAAATATTAGCCCTGCAAAGGCTACCTGATTTGATAGGCTGCAGAGAGCAACAACACACTGACACATCCTACTTTGGAACCAGACTACCTTACTTTGAAAAAAAACCCTAACTTCAAACCCCTGGCAACAGTAGAACCCCATCCCTTTATCAAGAGGAATCCCACTCCTACCTGAACCCAGAGCACAACCTTCCTCAAAAGCACATGACTGCTTCTCAGGTAGCCCTAAGTATGGACAGTTCAAGTGAAGGGCTACCAATGTTAAAATTAAAAAATCACAGACATCTGAGTTCCTTTTAACCATTTCCAAAAAAACCTGCTAACGGCTGCAGTTGGCAGTGATGGGGATAATTTTCAAACGCTGCTTGCCAGCATTTTTCATCTGGCCCATTAAAAACCTCACATCCCACACGTGATGCAGCAGCAGGAGTGGCAGCAGAACCAACCAGTCACACGGGAGGCGCCACTGGCAACTCGAAGCAGGGAGGAAGAGCAAGGCAAACAAACAAGAAATAACAAACAAGTCAATCAGAACACCTCAGCCAAAATCCAAAAGTGGGTTTGGGATGCTCAGGCCTCACCCATCTGCAGAAGGGACTTTGCAGGAAGAAGCTCAGGGCAGTCCCTCCCATGCCATTCCTGTTCACCCACCTCGACTCTCCCTGTCAACCCCTCCCTTCCACTGCTTAACTCCAGCACTTCTGCTGCTCTCACTTTCTCAACTTCTAACAGCTTCCAGAGCTCACTGTGCTTAACTTCAAATTCTGAGATTTCTTAAAAAATTTTAATAAGAACTAAATTACAGAGATTATTTCTTCCATTGCAAGTGACTTTTCAGACAAGTCTACTGTTCCCATCACAAATCATCAGCAAATTCCAAACATTTCCTTATTTATCTCATTCTCTTCTTGATCTCAGCAGTCAAATCTAACCCTTTTTGATAAAGGCTGCATTGAGAATAAAGAAGCAAACATGCTCTCTACTGCCTTGGAAGGCAAAGACAAAACAAAACCCTATTGTCAGGCTGTTACAGATGGGAACAACACAATGAAAAAGAAAGCTCTTCCAAGAAAATTACCACACTATCTATCAGAAGAGAAGGCCAGACACCAGGACAGGAGACAGACTTTTTATCAGCTTTACATTTAGTTGTATTTGTGATATATAAACTGCCTGGTGCTTCAGACTTTTGAGACACTGCAAGGGCACAGACAGTATGAAACTGACAAAGAACTTAAATGCTCTAGAGCATGTGAATGAAACCTTTCGTTTCAGCTGCTGTAGCTGCTTTTGCACCCTGCATGGCCTGCATTCCATGAGAAAATTATCATTATGAAGCTCATGACTGAAATGAAAATCATATCTGGGAAGGTATGAAAATGTCAAACCTAAATGTATTATAAAAAACCTACCCAAAGATATATTTATTACCAGAAGCCAGTGTTAGGAGACTGTTTTTCTTCCCCTGCTCTGTTTCTGCACCCAATGTGATTCCAACCTGGCTGTGCCTCACAGGGGCAACCACGAGGCTCTCAGAGCAGGTGAGAAAGGCACAACCACCATCTGCTGCCCAGGTGAGACTGCAGCCATCAGTCACCTGTGGCTGCCCCACCAGGAGTGGAGAAGCCCTTGCAGAGGAACATGGAAAAGTGTGTCAGGACGTGGGTTGGGAGCAGCCTCTGCCCTCATTTTCCACGATCTAATGGTGATTTTTGGCTAAATGCTGAGATGCAAACCCGATCCTTGTCCCATTTGCTGTTTGAGGAAACACAACTGTTCTGGACTTTCTTTAAGTGAAGTGCAAAGAGAGAGGCAAAGCTTTGGAGAAGAGGTCAGCATTTTTCTAGTGGCAGCTATACCTTCAGGAGATCACAGGAATATCTCTTCCACACCCGAACTCTGGAAAATAACAAAACATTTCACGTTTACTTCAAGCCTTTCAGAAGATTTTTTCTTTCCACAGCCATTTTCTGAATCATGTTTAAGAGTAACATGCTTTTCCTTGAGTCCTAGGGCTAGATGTGGTCTGGTGAGTGGGAATAAATCAGGAATGGAGACCCTGGGGAAGGGGAGGGAGATCCCGGGGGAAAGGGATGCACACCCCGAGCAGCGGCGGCGGCCGAGGGAGTACGCGGAGCGCGGGTCCGGCCACACGCAGAGCCCTCCTCCGGAACTCCAGGGCCGCTGGGGACCGGGGCTGGCTGCCGGGGCTGGCGGAGGGACCGGGACACGCCGCAGCCGGAGGCTGGGCCAGGATCACGGATACCGGGGCCGGACCGCGGGGCGATGCCGGTTGCGCAGCCGCGATCGGGACGAAGAAGCCGCCACGGGACAGAGAGGCCCGGGACCGGGCACTGAGGAGTGCGGCCTGCCGTGCAGGGCGGGGGGCCGGATCGGGCCGGGCGCCGGTAGTCACGGATGATACTCACTCACTGCCGATACCGGAACTCACTCACTCGGTGTCAGTACTGGGTACTGGGTACCAGGACTCACTGACCCACTCACGGACTCACTCACCCANCCCGCCCCGGGCCCGCCCCCTCCCCACAGCGCCGGCCCCGCCCCCAGGGGCCTGGGCGGGTTGAGGGGACGCGGCTTAGGGGAGAATTTACCGGAAATCGGGACGCGGCTTTGGGGAGGATTTACCGTAATCGGGTGCGCGGGGACGGGGGTTTCCGGAGTCTCGCAAGGCTCGGGGTTTGGTCTGCGCCCTGCCCGGTGGCACAGTCCCGTGAGAGGACCTCGTCTCCATGTGCGGAGCGGACAGAGCCCGGTCCGCGCCGGGCACCGCGAGTAGCGGGATCCGGGAAGAGACGGGCTAGGAAAGGGTCTTAAACTTCATCCAGTCCCACCTCGTGGCATGGACAGGGACAGCTTCCGCTAGACCGTGTTGCTTCAAGCCCAGTCCAACCTGGCCTGCAACATTTCCAGGGATCCAGGGACAGCCACAGCTTCTCAGGGCAGTCTGTGCCAGGGCCTCCCCACCCTCGTAGGGAAGAATTTACTCTTAATATCCCATCTAATCCTGCCCTCTGTCAGTGAGGAACCCTTCTTCTTGTTCTGTCACTCCAACCCTTGTCCAAAGTCCCTCTCCAGTTCTCTTGGAGCCCCTTTGGACATTGGAAGGGTCTCTAAAGTCTCCCAAGAGCCTTCTTTTCTCCAGCTGGACATCCCCAGCTTTCCCAGTCCATCTCCATAGCAGAGGTGCTGCAGCCCTGGGAGCGTCATATGGATATGTGCCTGAAAGTGCAGGTGCATACCTGTGTGTTTACACGCACCATAGCGGTCCTGCCATCCTGGCTGGACCATTCTGTCCAGCAGCCATGCCTGCCTGGTGTACCCAGCAGCACTTTGCAGATATATCTGCACCCAGCAGATCCAGCCGTGCTGTCTCTCACCAGTGAACTTGCAGAAGTCCCAGAGTCTCCAGTATTCCCCTTTCTGATGCTAGGTCCCACACTTCCTGGCCCACCTTCCAACCAGCATGGCTTTACAGTTGGTGCTGACTGCCCTCGCTGGTGTGTGACAGTTCATCAGGGACGTGCTGCCTCCCTTCAGGTACTGCCTCTCCACACACAGCTCCTCTGACCAGGGGTCCAGCTCCTCTGGCAAGCTCTGGGACCTCCACATACAAAGATGTGCACACAGCAGAGAGGGGCCCTTGCCCATGTAAACAGACACCCTGTTCAATACTGCCAAATGGGATCATACAGGAGTGTGTGTGGTGTTCTTCTACTTTTGTGAGCGCAGCAGGTGGGATGAACTGCAGCACATAGCAGCAAGGAGTCAGGCAGAGCCTCTGAGGGGCAGGAGAGGCAAGCGGGGATGAGTGAGAGGATGCAGGGAGTTGGGGGAGATTCCAGCTGTGTCTGCTGCTTCAGGGACAGCGGTGTGCCTGGCTGCCGTGCAACCACAGAGCTGCCCCTCCATGCTGCCCCACTCCACTGAGGCTGGCAGGGCTGCCTGTGCAGACAGACATATGTGCGCTGGCACATCCACTGAGCACAGAGCTTTCATTTGCCATCTCATTTTTTGTAGGAGACTTTGGGGGTTTCCTTAATGCAGTGCTAGTACTCTATTTTCAACATTACTGGCGTGTAATTACAACCTGTGATTTGACTCTGTGAACACTAGCACAAGCTGCAAAACTGTCTCAAAACGTTTAATAAAGTGTTTCTCTGATCCTCCAGGCTCTGTGTCCAGGGAGAAGTGAACACAACCAACCCAAAAGTAGGAAGGTTTTATCTTCTGGCAGAGAGCAAGTGGAACCTGACATAGCTGTGACA
This sequence comes from Melanocharis versteri, assembly GCA_013397845.1. NCBI lineage: Eukaryota > Metazoa > Chordata > Aves > Passeriformes > Melanocharitidae > Melanocharis > Melanocharis versteri. The sequence goes on along the minus strand of VZTG01007868.1, from coordinate 274,561 downwards.
CCTGGTACTGGCCACAGGTAATTTGCTCTGATCTTATGACACCTTTCAAAACAAAAATGTTTTATTGCTTCTGGATGTTACGCAACCTACTCAAATATATCAGATAATTAATTGCTGTAAAACATACACTGTTAAGATGATTGTAAGATGAGCTGGAACTGCAAAATGTTATGCAACTGTCAGGATCCTCAGGATAACACATGGAACTGTGTCTGTGTCTGAACTCAGTTTCCCAAATTACTGATCCTGACCCCTCTCTGCAGGCTGCCATCCTGCCGCAGCCTTGGCTTGTCCCCATCCCCATCCCCAGGCAGGTGCCTGATGCCTGGGGATGGGACTGCCCTCTCCTGGCTGGGGTGGTGGGGTGGGCAGTGGCCACTGGGCCCTGCCCCATCAGCCCCCACTGCGCAGCTACTGAAACGGTGTAAAATACACATTTGGAGAAAGACCTCAGGTCAGGTGCGTTTCCCCAGAGCATTTCCAGGAAACAAAATTCTCTATTTATAGAAACATCAGGAGAAAGATTAGAGCATTTGGATTTAGCACTGACTACAGTGGTATTTTACTCTTGCAAGAACACATTCTTGCTAATTTGCCCCCGAAAGGAAGTTCTTTTGGCTAGCATCATAGCAAAAAGTCAGCAACTGTCTGAGGCATCCATTGCCAGTCACCTGTCCTAAGGGACTCTCTCCCACACTGGCCCAGGGCCACCACAGCTCGGGGGACGCCATTCACCCTGGGTGGGAGTGGCACAGCTCCAGTCTGGCCTTGCTGCAAGGCATTTTGCTGCTGCAGAGAAGCAGACAGAGGTGCTTGCATTCAATTCAATGGGTCTGAGGAGTGATCCCCAGGCCCTGGCATTTTCACCCTTGTGCCCCTTTCTCTCTCAAGCCAGTTGAGTCCTGCTGCTACCTTTGCTTCTGACCACTATTTCTTGGTAGGAGTGATAAACTTCACCTGCTGCACACCTGAGCCCAGCCCAAACTGTTCCCCTCCTCCCCTGAACATGCTGTCTTTGGTGAGCCAGTGATTCACTCACTAGAGGAGAGGAGTTTGGCACAGAGCCTGAGGTCCTGGTGCTCACACGTGGCTAGGAAATGAGGAGGTGTCACTCCCTTGGGACCCCGTTGCGGGTGCTTAGTTTAGCTGAGGGGCTTCACTCCCTTCCCGGAGAATGTCCACTCTCTCTCCACAGCTCTCAGTTTTCTGAGCTGTTCAGGGTGGCAGGACTCATCTTCCTGCAGCCCAGAACCGGGCCGCAAGGCTGCAGGGAACCGTCCCGTTGAAGACAACTTTGTCTGCTGCCGGCCTGACACCATGTGCTGGAGCTGGAAGTGCCTTGTGAGTCCAGGCTGCCAGGCTGCGCTGCGGCACGGGCACCCTCCGCACCCGGCTCCGGGCAGCGCGTTCCCCGGGGTCCGGGGGTGTTCTGACCGCCACAGTACCACCTCCCCGCTGCGGTTTGCTCAGACCCACCAGAAGACCTGTCAGTGCAGGGAAAGGCGCATCCGTTCTCCACGGCCGGCGGCGCTGCCCCCCACCCCCGCGGAGCCCGTCCCCTCCCCGCCTGCCGGCCCTGGGCAGGGATGCCGAATGGCTGCATCACCCAGCAGGAAGGAACGGGCCCGCCGGGGCCTTCGGGCAAACCCATGCGTGTTGCAGGAACAAGTGGCTTTGCAGCAGCCTCAACTGCGTAGGGACAGAGCTGTGTCTCTTGCAGCCGCGGGTGGAGACAGTTCTTCCACCAAAACCTGTACGCGCTTAAAAAAGAAAAAGGAAGGAAGAGGGTTTCCCCGGGATGTAACCTGTCAGTTCGCCGTCCAGGTGCCGGCAGGTGGCACCCCAGAATGCGCAGCCTTTCTGCTAGCCTGATGCTGCTCACCGGAGGAATATTCAGCCTCCGCTCTGCTCCCAGCATCGAAGGACACTCGGTGGCTCTGACGCTGGGGCGAACAGCCATCGGTAAGGACCCCGAAATGATGATTTCCATTTGATTCTTTCCGAAGTGTATTTCTAAACGCTGAGGGAAACAGCACGAAAGAATCCAGAATAAGCCTCAGCAGTATTACACATTAATAAAATATCTGTGTCAGGGTGCTGGCTCCTGTTCCTCTAACTTTGCTAGACACCAACCCTGTGCGGTGAAACGGCTTATGAAAGATGCAGCTTCCCTTGGCATTCCTTGGAGAATTCACAGCTGGAAGGTGGCGCCCTGTCCAAGAGTGTTGCTGAGGAAAATCACAGGAGTCTTGGCCATGGTGGAAACGTTGGTTGATGCTTCTTCTGCTGTGGAGCAACATGAGGATGTGACTGAAAAATACAGGCATGCAAGGAGGTTAATTAAATCTGTGTGGGCAACGATTTCTTTTTAAGAGCCTAATTTTGCAATCTTGTCAAACATTTTTTTTTTACCTGGACTTGTTGAATCAAGTGGGCTGTACTTCTGGTTACCTGTGCCCAGGAGAGTTATCTTGGTCCTGCACAGGCTGTTTCCTGACAATCATATTGATTTCATCTGGAATGAAATCCAGATGAAATCTGCAGCTGATGGGTTTTTTTGTGTTGTGTGTCTGGGCACGTGAACTCCCTTTTTGTCTGTTCTGATCCAGCAGAAAAGAGGTTAACTTTGAGGTGATGAACCACTCATCCTCCTTGAAGCTCATAGATGGACCTGCCTCACTCTACCAGGCAGGAGCAGGCAATATTCTCTGCACTCACCTCATATGGAACCAAAACTGGAAGGGTGGCAGCTGCCGGAGGGCTGAAACGGTTCAGGAAATGCTGGGCAAGAAGGCAGGGAGAGGCAGGGCAGAGGCAGGCCATGAGATGAGGAACAGCTGAACCAGGACAGGGAGGAGGTGGCTGACATTTGCCTCTGCAGATAACATTTCCCCACCTTGCTTCCCATTTCATCATCAGCAAACTGCCTTGCCCATGTCACAGGAATGGCACTTTAAATGGACTTTACACTGAAATAGCTTGAAAATCATCAGTGCGGAACCCTGGCAGACCTCAGGTGCTGTGCCCTGTCAGGGTCTCCCTTCTTCATAGTGTGGAAGTGATGTGCAGCTCCCAAAGCCACTGGGGCTGGGCACAGACCATAGGGACATCAGTCACCACATGGTGTTTGGACCTGTGCAACCTCCTGAGCCACAGCCCATCACCATCCTCAGCTGTCTGCAGCAGGAAGAGGAGCACTTCAGAAGTTAATTAAATTCCCACCCCCCACCTGATCCGCTCCTCCTCTTCCCAGTGCTCCACTTTGCTGCTTCAAACCGAGCAGCGGGAGAGAGGAGGGAGTGTAATTATTTAGCTCCTTAGAGCCAGCTCTACAGTGCTTCAAAGCTTGTTAATTACAGTTTCAGCCGCATGAGTCAATGGAGGGCCAGAAGAGCATGTGGGGAGTGGGGGGCGTGGGTTGAGGGAGGGGAAGGACTCTGTGAAGTCAAAGCCACAAAAGCTGACAGTCAGAAGAACCAGGGTGAAATTGGGCAGAGAGCCAAGGGCATGGGCAAATAGGAACCTGGGAAAGAGCCACAGGGAGTGGGAGGCAGCTGGGAAGCAGAGGGAGATGGAGAAAAGAGGGGAAAGATGGAGCTGTGTAGGGGAGTATCATGGAGCATCTGTGGAGGGTGGCAGGGAAACAGGTTAGGCACCAAGGGATGCTGTGCACTGGTGTCACCACAGTGTATCCTTTGGGTCCACCTGCCTTCTCTGGCAGAGCAGGTAACTGCCCAGCCACTGGATCAAAGCACTGACAGTGCCATTGGGTATGGCAGGGTTGCTGGAGGACAGAGTGGATTTTACAACATCTTTATCCTTGTCAAAGGAAGTATTTCCTTTCCTCAATCACTTTCATTTTCTCACTAAATGAGCAAAATAATTGCAAAAGTGTTCTGCCTCTCTCCCAATTCCATTAGGTAAGAATCCCCAGCATTTTAAGGGCAAAACCTGTAACATCACTCCTCTGATGAAGAGAGGAGATAATTATCCTGCGCTCCTCTCACTTCTGAGGCAGCCTCTGCTAGAGGACAACACTTCTGCTGTTGTCCCTGGGCTGAGGGTCCTGGGATTAAGTGGAGAGGCTACTCTTCTGAACATCCACAATTTCTGAAAATAAGTTATTTGAAAGAGGGTGATGGTGGTAGGAATGTTCATATCCTCCATGGGAAACCATTTTGGGCTTATCTGCAGCTTCTGAAATGAATGTATGTGAATTTCATTTTTGACAGAAGCAAAAGGACAATTCAAAGCCAGAAAAGACTCTGCGCTTGAAGACATGATGCTGCACTGCCGATAGTTCTTAGCTTTGACTTCATGATTTCCATTTTCTTTTGGCAGGGCCCAGTCTCTGTTTCTCTCTTTTACTGGAAAATTTCCCTTAAGGAACCACCGGTGATGGCCCAAGAGACAGTGTGTGAATGCTTTGCATTATGTAATGCTTTGACATTTGGCATTCCCATGGCATTTTCCCCATTATCCCCCATCAATGTGAAATAAGCTGTCAGAGCATGAAATTGGTACTTTTACATATTCTTAATGTACAGATGTCAGTTTGAAAGCCATGCACAAGCGTTATGATTAAATTCTCTGTTTCATCCTTTTGCTTATGCATGGATCTCTTTGGAAGACTTCATTCCTTTTTGGGGGTTATTGGGAAAAGGCACAACCTTAAAAAGTAATAATCCTGCTTAGTAGCACTATCAGAAGGTGAAAGATAAGTTTAAGACACTATGCACTGAATGCAGTATAGACATATAAATCCAGAGCAGTAGTGTTCAATTTTTAGCACCTGTGTTCTTGGCATGGCAGCAGAAAATGAACAACAAGTACCAGATGCATGGAGGGAATATAATCAGTGACCCACTTTCTGGTGCCAAATACATCAACATGTTCCAAATCAGATCTGCTCAGAGTTTACAAGTTTGTCATTCTGTGTTAATTAAAATGTAAGAATGGCAGCGCCTTATGGGAGGATGATTATGCCTAAACATAATGTACATGGAGAGAGAAGAGGAAGGGCGTGACAGAGGATCCACCCAGGACTCCAGATTGCTTGATTTGGTTGGTTTGATCACAAATACAAAAGGAAGAGGAGGAAAGTCACCTGCTTGAAGTAAATCAGCTGCTCCACCCTCTGCTCTCAGCTGGTCTCAAGGATTTGCACTGCAGCAGCATTGCATATTGGTGCTAAATGAGACCAGTATGGTGCAGTCCCCATTGTTAGGAGCTCCCAAGAACAGGATGAGTAAAGAGCAGAGCATGCTGATCTGTCTCATAACTGGCCCCTCTGTGAGCAGAGGATTATCTAGAGAGTTCTTGAGGTCCCTTGCACCTGAATTGTCCTGTGACCCCATTCTCTGGTAGGCAGAAGGTTGGAGCAGGAGGACGTTGGCTTCTGCATGATAGACCTGTGGAGAGTTTGTCCAACCAGTCCTTAAGGCTGTGCGGAGGTGTATCCTGCTCACCATGCCTGGAAGTGTGTCAAGAGTCCACGAGCATCAGCAGGGTAACATCCCGCTCCCCCAGATTTCTAGTTTGCAGTCAAATCAGTATAGAGGATAAAGGTCTGATTTCTCTTCATGTAAACCCAAAACCAGCCCATGGACTACTTTTAGCTGTATTTCCCTAAACAATGAGTTATGCAACTGTGTCATCAGTCCTTGCTTGCTCCTCTTCCCTGTCTTGCTTTCCACCATACCAGAAGCTTGTGCTGTACAAGCCACCAGCTCCAGTCAGGTGCACTAGAGTGGTGAGGAACTTGAGTGGAATTTTGTTCACAAGGTGTAGTGGGTTGACCCTGGCTGGATGCTTGGCAGCCACAAAAGCCTCTCTATCAATCATGTCTGCATCAGGGGAGAAGAAATATAACAAAGGGCCCATGGGTTGAGATAAGGACTGTGAGAGATCGCTCACCAAACACTATCACCATCAAAACAGACAGTCTCTAACTAGAAATAGAGATAATAATTGAATTTATTACTAACAAAATCAGAGCAAGATAATGAGATGTAAAATAAAATCTTCATAACATCCCCCTCCACCCCACCCTCCTTCCCAGCTCTACCTCCTCCACCAGTGGCACAGGGAGATGGGAATGGTGGTTATGGTCAGTTCATCGCAGGTTGTTTCTCCCACTGCTCAAGGAGAAGAGTCCTTCCCCTGCTCCACTATGGGGGCCCTCCCAGGGGACATAGTTATCCATGACTTCTCCAATGTAGTTCCATCTCATGAGCCACCGATCTCTGCAAACTGCTGCAATACGAGTCCATCCCATGGGCAACAGTCCTCCTCAGACTGCTGCAGAGTGAGCCACTCTTCCACGGGGTGCAGTCCTTTGAGGACAGGCTGCTCCAGTGGGTGCTCCTCTCTCCACAGGCCTCCCATGTGGTCAAAGCCTCCTTTCAGGCATCCACTTGAGTCTCCTCCACAGGCTGCAGGTAGATTTCTGCATCCCCATGAACGTCCATTGGCTGCAGGGGGACAGCTGCCTCACCATGGTCTTCACCATGGGCTGCAGAGGAATCTCAGCTCCTGTGCCTGGAGCACCTTCTCCTCCATCCTTCTTCGCTGACTTTGGTGTCTGTAGAGTTGTTCCTCACATATTCTCACCCTGCTCTTCTCTGGCTGCAACTCCAACTGGGCAATAACCGCCTCCTCCTCCTCCTCCTCCTTCTCCTTCTCCTTCTCCTTCTCCTTCTCCTTCTCCTTCTCCTTCTCCTTCTCCTTCTCCTTCTCCTTCTCCTTCTCCTTCTCCTTCTCCTTCTCCTTCTCCTTCTCCTTCTCCTTCTCCTTCTCCTTCTCCTTCTCCTTCTCCTTCTCCTTCTCCTTCTCCTTCTCCTTCTCCTTCTCCTTCTCCTTCTCCTTCTCCTTCTCCTTCTCCTTCTCCTTCTCCTTCTCCTTCTCCTTCTCCTTCTCCTTCTCCTTCTCCTTCTCCTTCTCCTTCTCCTTCTCCTTCTCCTTCTCCTTCTCCTTCTCCTTCTCCTTCTCCTTCTCCTTCTCCTTCTCCTTCTCCTTCTCCTTCTCCTTCTCCTTCTCCTTCTCCTTCTCCTTCTCCTTCTCCTTCTCCTTCTCCTTCTCCTTCTCCTTCTCCTTCTCCTTCTCCTTCTCCTTCTCCTTCTCCTTCTCCTTCTCCTTCTCCTTCTCCTTCTCCTTCTCCTTCTCCTTCTCCTTCTCCTTCTCCTTCTCCTTCTCCTTCTCCTTCTCCTTCTCCTTCTCCTTCTCCTTCTCCTTCTCCTTCTCCTTCTCCTTCTCCTTCTCCTTCTCCTTGTCCGTCTTTCTCCTCCTTCTCCTCCTTCTTCTCATGCTCATTCTCATGCTCCTGGTCCTTCTCCTTCTTATCACAGGGGTGTTACCACCATTTCTGCTCAGCCCAGCAGTGACCAGTGGCACATCTGTCTTTGCATCTGCCAGGGATTGGCTCTGCTGGGCATGGTGGAAGCTTCTAGTAGCTCCTCAGAAAAGCCACTCCTGCAGCCCCTCACTACCAAAGTTTGGCCATGCAAACCCAATACTCAATGTTTTCACGAAAAACATCTATAGAGGGAAGAGAGAGGCAGGTTTGTGTCCTCACTGGGCACAAGGGTCCAGAATGGGATCAGCAAGGGTCTGTGTGGCCTCCTGGCTCGGAGGTGGCCTGGGACCAGCCAGACCACATGCTGCTTCTTGCATAGTGATGTTAGCAGGGCTGCAGGATGGTTGGTGGTGCTGTTGAAGGGTGATGGGGAAACAGGAGCTGTGACATGGTCACTGCTGGAGATATGGAAGTTGAACAGAAGAGGAGGTTGGACAGAAAGCCAGAGATGTGATGGGGAAAACTGGGTTTAATACAGTGAGTATGAAGTGAGTGAGGCAAATAGGGTTACAGGGAGTAGATCTTCAGATTTCTTCCATTAGTTATTGGAGAAATTGCTGATTGATAACATTCTTACTGAAAGTTCACTAGCATTAATAAATAGGTTGGCAGCAAGGCTGGGTTTTCAGCACAGAATTTGCTCCTGGAGATGGTTCAGGAGCAAATTTGGAAACAGGCTTCCAGACACAGACCCAATACAATACTAGAAGACTTTTAAGACTGCTTTATGAAGTGACCATTTATTATGCTACTAAATTCCCAGCTTTGCAACCAAATGGCTGGTGACAGGGCGTGCAACTGCTGCAAGGGCTGGCCAAATGGCCACTGCAGGGGCACTAGTTCATGAGCTCTGAGATTGTCTGCAGTCCCCATCCAAAATCTGTTGCAGTCAGTGGAAAGTCTGCTGCAGTCTCTTGTGCTGACAGACAAGCACCTTCAGTATGGGATGTTCACCAGCCCCAGGTGCATATCACCTGCCATAGCTCACCTGTTCATTTGGAAGGTGATGGAACATTTTTCACTTTCTGTAGGAATTTCTGAACCCTTAATTTCTGAAATAAAGGGTTGAGCAGGAACTTTCAAGGGAAGTCTCATGGAAGCCTGAAGAGGAGTTGCCCCAGGAAAGCCACTTTTTCCCTCAGAATGCATGTTTCTCTTCCTCTGCTCAGCTTCCAGCCTGAACATCAGTCTGACTGGGAAATGCAGCAACCAGTTTTCCAGCTGGATGACTTCCATCAGGTCTGTGGGGCTCACTGGGCTGCATCCAGCTACAGAGTCCTTTAAGCAGATAGTCCTTTGAGCCTTTAAGGGTACCTACCCCTGAGGGCATTGAGAGCAGAGGAGGATGATCTGCATGCAGTACCTCTGTCCTGCTGCTAAAGACAGTCTAATATGAGGTATCTAGATGAGTCTCTGCTGGGAAATGAACCAGAGCCAAGTAGTTTCGGTGATGTTTAATCAGTACCCTGGGGCTGTAGCAAAATCACTGTCTTGCACGTTTTGTCCAGGAAACAACAGGCAGGACAGCCTTTCACTGTGAGCATGAGATACAGTGACCCCCTATACAACCACAGGCTACCCTCCAGTGCACTTCACAAGGCTGCAGGTCTCCTTCACCAGAAAAAGACACAGATATGAGTGTATATTATTTTGTCTGAGAAAGAAAGACAGTCTGGACCTGGACCTTATGCATGCAGAGGTCTGTCACTGCGAGAACCTCGAGGTCTTGTGACCCAAGGGGTTGCAGGTCCAGCTACAAATATGTGTGTTGTCAGGAACAGGCCAGCAGAGGACAAAGTAATCTGGCAGTGATGGTAAAAGGCTATCCTGAGCTGGAGACAACTTTCATTTACTGCAGAAAATGTTTGTTTTTCTAAATAGGGGCATGAAGTTAATCCTCATAAGGAGAAATCTAAGTCCTGTGCTACTCTCTGCAGGATTTCTCCTACTTCATTAAACTCTGACATCTCAAAGGGCAAATCCACATTGTCATATGCCACTTGTGCTTGAATAAAATGTGCGTATCAGTGCTTAATACAAGCTTATTTTTCCTTCTTATTTTGCAAGTGTAATTGCATAGTAAATCGAACCACAGGCTTCTATTTACTTGTTAGCATTAAGAGTGTGCCAGGCCATATGTAAACAAGGGTATTAGCACAGATCTGGAGCAGAGTCGGTCTGTGTCAGCTGGAGGCATGGTCCCTGTCTCTCCATTTACTGGGAGGGGTTGAGGCAATGGGAAGGAGTGACGACTTTAGGCTGGTAAATACCCTGACTAGCATACACAGCTGTAGGATATTCCTGTCTGGTTACTTTACCACCAAGATTTTGGTCTTTTCTAACATTGCTTTTCCTGCAAGTTTTCTGTCTCAGATGATGAAATTTTAAGTGCTTGCAGAACAAATTTTCCAGGAAGTCTTGGCAGTCGCAGCTTTTGGTGGAAAATGGACTGTTCCTGCTGGGTGCCCATGGGAGAGATTTCTGCTTCAGACTGATTTAGCCTTGGCCCAAAATGCTCCAAATGCTGGGTCATGCTCTAAGTGTGTGTGCTGCACCGAGCAGCAAATTTCTGTCAAATTTCTTCTCTCCATGAAGGTGCTTACAGATAGTGCTTTCAATCTCTTGGACAACTCAGGCAGCCCATGCAGCCTGGGCCGGCAAGGTTTCCAGCCCTTTATACCCTGTGTGACTCCTCCCTGAGTGCCTTCCCTTGATCCCTGTCTGGCCTGGGCAGGAGGGCAGGATGGGACCCGTGGAGGTGGCGCAGAGCCAGTGCAACCCCTCTGCTTCTGTGGCACTGCCCATCCTCCCACAGCAGTACACGAAGTGTCTGCATGGCCTCACCGCAGAAGACCCCTCCACCCGATTCTCCCCTCTTCCCCTTGCTGGGTGCCCCCTGTTGGAAGAGGGTCTGTGCTGACAGCCCCACGGTCACTTGGCTGTGTCTCAGCTTTGTTTCTCACTCTCAGGTGATTCACCAAGCTCTTTCACTGCCTCTCTTCCAGAGATTCACAATTGTTCACATCACTCTCACTTTGAGAAGAACATCAGCAGAGATTTTACCCTATTCTGTCACAAATCTGGGACAAATATCATCAATCCATAAGCAGGAGCAAGTCCCCAGAGATCTCACTCCTGGTTAGGTGTAGGTTTACTTTTTGTAGTCCAGATGACCTTCCTTGAGTGCATGAGAATTTCCAGTTAAATCCAGCCCAGCTAGTTTTTTTGGCTTACCCCACAGTTGCTTCTGCAGCAAGGTGAGCCCCCGTTCTGTCTCCTGAACCCCACACCAGCCCTCACTTTGGCACTGGGCCCTGGCTAGGCCAGGGGCTGCAGCTGTGGGAGAACAGACCCTGACCAGCCCTCCCACCCTTGGTGGGTGCCACAGCCTCTGCCAAGAGCTGGCAGTAATTAAAGGGGTGGTGATGTAGGGGCTGAAGGTGGGGGTCCTCCAGAACACCAAGGCCTGATCAGGCAGCATCCAGGGAGTGAAATACAATCTGCTCAGGCTGGTGATATAAGCACGTGCCCCAATCCATGCAACTGCAGAACCTGCTCTCAGCACTGTGTTTCTTCTTGGCGGTCTTTGCAGTGCTTGTGTATGGGAAAAAGGTCCCACCAGAGGCTGCTCCTCTTGCTCCAAGAATGGCTAGACCAGGAGAGTGGTGCTGGGAGTTCAGGAAGGCAAAGTGAGCTCTCAGGTTCTCCTCTCTCCTGATACCATTCCTGTGGATGTTCAGGACTGACGACTCCCAGGGGCTATATGGTCTGCAGCCTCAGGTGAAACAACAATTCAAACAGAGACACCGGGACAAACCCACTTGCCCCTGGTGTGTCACAGCCCATGGCATGTGAGGCCTGACCCCTGCAGCACCCTGAAGAGCTTGGTCACTGTTCCTCTGGGCATTTGTGAAGCCATGGCTGATCTGAAGGGCCTTCAGAGGCAGCTGGCTGGGGACAGGGCCAGGCCCCAGGTGTCTCATGCAAGGCTTGCAGTAAGGAAGGGTGACACAGAGTGTGCAGCCAGCACAGGGGCAAAAACACCAAAAGCAGCCCAAGCTGAGCTGCCTGCGAGTGTGACAGCTGGAGCACTGCCAGCGCCAACAGTTGTTAAGATAGATTCAGTAACATTAGCCACGAGGCCGCTACAGAGCCCACTGCCTCTTCCTTCACTTTTCACTTCTGGAGGACAAACAGAAAAGGAATTATGTCTTTAACAGTTTCGAATTATTCTCAGCCTGGCTTCATTCCTCCTGCCTTAGGCTGTGCAGATACCTTCCAGGGGAGCTCCTGCCCATCACTGCAGAGCTGTGGGAGGGGCAGCTCATGATGGCATGTCTAGACACCACTATTTGGGCACAGTCTCTGGCCCTTGTCACCGAAGATCTCTGTATTCACAGTGTCTGTGCTGATTATGAGCATAAAACTGGCATGCAAGTGTGTTTGCTGGGCAGAAAGGAGCCTTCTGAGGTGGTGATGCATCCACATGAGAGCTGCTCTGTGAGGTGTCCACTTATGTCTGCCTTGGGGTAGTTGGTCTGTGTTACAGAGACTGGAGGAGCACATCCCTGGGGACACTGCAGGAGCAGAACACCGTGTCTCCTGTGAAGGGACATATTAAGCCTAGGCAAAGCAGGCTCAGGGCAGCATATCCCTGGGGAGGCAAAACTCTCTGCCCTTTGCCAGGGCAATGGAAAGCCAGCCCATGATGGCTGCTGCTCTGGCAGGAGGTATTGGGGGCACAGGACTGTCACCACTCCTGAGCTGATGGGAAGCAGGGTGGTGAAGACCTCTGCCAGCACAAGAATGTCATGGTCATGACAATGTATGTGGAGCTATTTTTAAACATTGCAATTTTAGCTAATTCCATTGCAAATGTAAGTAGTAGATAACTAGCTCAACATCCTGTTGAGCATCCAGTTGAGCTGCTACTTATTTCAGCAATGGAATTAGCTAAAATTGCTGATCTCTTCAAGGTGATCAAGCCTGTCCAGGTATTCCATGTAATAGGAGCAGGGTCATCCAGAAGAGCACAAGTGGCAGGATTTCATATGGCAGTGCTGGAGCAAGGTGACGGGAGGAGTTTTCTCTACTCGGTGCTATTAAGGGTCTTTTTCAACCTAAATTACGATTCTAGGAGAAGGTGGAGGAAGCAAATAGTGGATCTGTTTAGTTGAATTCCCCACACATAGTAGACAAGAAATGTCTCTGAAAACCTCTTAGGCTGCTCCTGTGGTGCAGAGAGACAGACTGGTTGCTTGTTAATGGACAGAGAAGCTGCACTTTGTGCTCAGAATATGACAGTCCCATGTTTAGGGAAGGATCTAAATTCTCTTGGCTGCTGAACGTTGCTTCCTTCCCTGGGAGGCCAAAGCCTAGGCCAAAGAATTCCCTGTTCAGGCCAGGCTGAAACACAGTCCTCTCTGACCTTAGGAAGGCAACACACAGCTGCACTGGTGAGAAGTAGGAGGTGGAATACAAGATGCTGCTCAATGTATGTGAGAATTTGCAGGTTTGAACAGCCAGTTGTCTAATGTCCACAGATCATACAGGAACCAGAAGTTCACAGTGTGCTCAAGCATGTACAGCTTGCTGTGGGGGAAGGTAGATGTGTCACCTGGAGGAGTCCCCAGACCCCAAAATGTGAAGTTCTCATGGCAAAAATGGTCCAAGCTGTGTTCAGAAACAAACTTATTGCGAAAAAAAGTTGTCTTAGGATTACACCAGCTATTGTCAGGAGTTGGACTTTGCTGAGCCTTGTGGGTCCCTTCCAGCTCAGGATATTCTATGATTCTGTGATTGTTATATCATTGAGAAATGACTACTTTTAATCAAAGTGTTTTCTAAAACAAACAGACCAGCAAACAGAAACCCCAAAAGGCAAACCACAGTCTGCGTCACATACACGATGTGGAAAATTTCAGCCCAAACTCTTACAATCTGGTGAAGGTGTCAGCAACTGAAGATCTTGTGGGAAGTGATGGCCATGCAGTTGGGCAGTGAACCTTGAGTCACCTATAATTAGGCAAGGAAACAAGTGTACCGGAAGCTATACAAACAAGTTATTAATAGCTACTTCGTTTTCACCACTCTCCATCTGGCAGTTTGGGCTGGACCGTCCTCGGAGCTGTGCTGGAGATGCTCTAGCACAATGGCCGGCCTCGCTTTGGCCCACTTGCCCTGGGAAGAGGTCTGGGCTTTGCCTGGTGATAGGCGGCTTTGTGCAGGAGGTTTACAGGTACCTCCTGACCCATATCGCAGTGGGCAGAGCTCAGCTTCCTTGGCTGTGAAGGGCAGCAGGGACCTGCGGCTCCTTCGGGACTGGCGGGTGCCCTCAGTGTTAGTACAGAAATATTGAGGGAAGATTACTCAGTCCTGTGCTTTGCAGCAGTGTGTCCGTCACCTTGTTACTGAAGTGTCTGGGAAATGTCTGGGCTTAAGTGGGAGTCCTGAAAAAAGGGCTGTTAGGACAAATCGTGGAGGTTTAGTTTCAGACAGCCACTGGAGAATCTTGGAGAACTGGGTCTTCCATGAATATCCATTTCTAGAAAAAAACTACAAATCTCCCTAGCCTTTGTCCTGCTTAGTTAGGATTCACTGGTTTTGGCTACTGTTTCAATATTTTTCTGAAAAGAAAGCAAATTTCCTGGTTTGATTGACAAAAAGAAGTGACTTTGATAGATGCATTTCATATGTGCAGATCTTTTAAAATAAAGCATTTAAGAATTAGTTTGAAATCATGCCATGTGGGGTGTCAGCTTTCTCTCTGTGGGGAGTTCACACAGTGCAGCCTCCTATTTAGCATACTGTCTGTTGAATCACCCTATAGTTTCCAGGATGTTTTCTGAGGTATTTAGATTTATTTCAATGTTTACAATGTATTTGTTGTTCATTAAACATATTTACCCAGGCTAACCCAACATGAAAGAAATTATCTTGTTTACAGTGGAACTTTGACAAAAATCATGCAGGAAAGATAGACAAACACACATAAACTTGGATTGCTGAGTGGAACATTGATTTGCTGCCACTTCCAATTTTTCTCATTAGAACTTATTTTATTTGAACATAACTCAGTACCCCGTGTAAATGTGAAGTTGTTAATCTTATTACTATACAGAAAACAAATTAATTATTATGCATGATATTGGAAATGGGTTGTTAGGTTGGCATTGGGAAAATTAGAAAAATACACTCATTACTTCAAATGATATCTGATATACATGTACAACTCTGTTTTTAAAATCATTTGTAATATTCAGATAGCAAATACAGCAAGTAGAAAAGCCCTTTTTTTTTTTTTCTGTGTGGTTTTAAAATTTCAGGCCTCCATCCTGAAGGTTGGATTAAAGACTGGAGTATACAGTTAGACTTTTATATTTTAAAACACTGGTATTGGACCAGAGAAAATGAAGTTGTTAGATTGGATTTCATCCAGCTGCAAGGCAGGATTCACTGTGTTCATATAATTAATTAGTATGAGAGCCAGGTGGCTTACCTGTACAGGACAAGGATCTGCATTTCAAGTCTGCTGTCCCACCATGACTTTTTCTGAAGTATGCTTTGATGGGTGGAGATAGCCTTCTAGTGGTATTCTTTTGGGAAAAAAAAGCAAGCCACAATATTAGGAGCAGGAGGAGTGTGTTGGTAAGGTGTCTTTATTGGCGAAGCTTGCACAGCCACTGGAGTGCCAGGAAGCCAGGCTGTGGCTGACATCTCTTGTTCCTGTGGCACTAATGACTTTGGTTAGTCAGAGTGGATTTGAGGAGGGTTGGGAGGAAAGGGGGGCCAAGCTGTCCCACTTGTATTCTGTCTCTCTGAAGCACATAATGTCCTTGCTGTTGAGGCAATGGTAGTGCACTAGGTGGGTCTGCTCCCCTCACCTTGATACAGGCAGTGCTGGTCTGGCGGCTGACTGATGCAGGGGACAGGCACACACAGGCTGGGCTCGCTCTGTCCTCTAGGATGCCTGTGCTCCTTCCTGACGTCCCTAGCCATGGCAGTCATCGAAACTTCTGCCATGCCTAAGTGTCTCTCCACTGCCTAAGTGGATAGGGCAGTAGAAAGGACCCTCAGCAGTCAGCACTGAGTCACCAGTCACAGGATTTCAATGTAGTTACCAGAAGTCAGTTTTTCCTTTTAACATTGAGCCCCGTTACTTGCTGTGAGCTTTGCATGCCCAGAAGCTGCCACTTGAATATTTTCCTCTGCAGTCCTGGCAATGTGAAATGCCTTGCTCCCTCCATAGAGAGGTGGCATCCTGAGGAGCCTCACAGGAACCAAAGTGGCAAGGCTGTCAGCAAAAAGTGTGTCAAAATCTGAGACAAAAGGGTGAAGTAACAGCAGTGGAAGGTTTCTGATCTTTGCCTTGCTCATCACCTAGTTCGTCCTGGAGGCTTTTTGTCTAGACCATATAGACCTGGCAGATCTTAGCACACATGTAACCCTGCCCTCCACCCTAAATGCCCACCAACACCCTCCTCCATGCTAGAGCCTATTTTTCCAGACTGAATCCATTATTCTCCTTGTGATTTCCCTCACTGTCCGTCCAGTGCAACCAGACCTCTCTTCTCAGGCTGAAACAGACCTACTTTTGAACAGTGCCATGGTGGTTGCTTGCCTGTTGTGCTCTCTGCTGGACCAGGCAGTGAGACAGAGAGATGGGAAAGCACCCATCAATCACCCATGCCAAGCTGCTCTGCACATACCCAGATGGGCTCAAAGCCCTCTTGACCAGACCAGACCACCTTCCTTCACCAAGGAGACAAGTTCCACCTGTCCTGTGGTGTGGGCGCAGTTGGACTGTGGTTTCTGTGTGTGGTGTCTTTGGAAACTCCTAGAGGCAGGGACGGAAAGAGAGAAAGGCAGGCCTATCAAAAAAACAAGATCTTTGTCACATTTGGAGTTTCCAGAGGGGTCTTCCAGCTGGGCAACTGGAATTGTCCTTTGGGAAACACATGTTTAATGACATCCCATGTGCCCTGCTGCAAAACTTTGAAAAACTTCCCCCAGATTGGTCATAATACTCAAAATAATGCATACCCCACAGGGCAAGAAATAGAGACAAAACTAAAATAGCAGCACTAATGAGCGAAGTAAATATCAGAGCAGAGCTGTAAGAGCAGTGAGGAAATTCCCCTAAAGAATGTTTTGTTCCGCTTTAGTGACGCTAAATACGAGGGTTTATCTTCAGTCTCTCTTATGCTATGAGGCTGCCATGAGCCATGGGGAGAGGACACACCTGGGCATTTTTCGGACACTGTTCCATCCCTGGAGCCACAGTTCAAACAAATCTCTGAGACTGAGAAAGTGGGGTGGTGGAGATTGAGTCCTTTCTTCCAATTTGGGCAGCTGAGTGTGCAATGATACAGCACTCTCCAGGGAACATCGTGGAATCATAAAACAGTTTTGGTTGGGAGTGATCTTACGAACCATCCAGGGTTCCACACCCTGCCATGGGCAGGGATACCTTCCATTACACCAGGTTGTTCCAAGCCTGGTTCAACAAGGCTTTGAAAACTTCAATGGATGGGGCAGCCACAGCTTCTCTGGGCAACCTGTGCCAGCGCCTCCCCACTCTCATAGAGAACAATTTCTTCCTGATATCTCATCTAACCCTGCCCTCTGACGGTGGGAAGCCATTACCCCTAGTCCTGTTATATCACACCCTTGTCTAAAGTGCCCCTTTAGATCTGTTCAGTATTCTTTCCTGCAGAACATATCATGAAGCAAATGGTTTTCCATGGTAGTTATAGCTATATATTGAGCAAACAGGGTAAGCGTTATCAAACCACTCCTTTTTAATTTTCTTCTTATTGATTTCAAAATTTGCCTAAAAAAAGGTTTCAATTACACGACAACATTTTTATATTTCACACTTGGTAATTTTCGTAGAGCTGTATAATTGGAGGTAAGCAGAATCTGGAGTTAATGAAACAGATTTCTGCATTGTTCTTAAAGTCCCCAGCTAATGACCATTTACAGTGTGATGAGAAAGAGCAGAGCTCTTTGTCATTTGCTCCAAACACAGCCCCCACCCCTGCAGAATCAGAGTGAATGCAAATAAAGAAAGAGAAATTACACCAAAAATACCTAAGGAGAGGAGAAAAACAATCTTGTGTGGTAATTATTCTCAAAGGAATGCAAGAACTGAAAACACCCTGACCTGTTGCTGTATGTAGCAGGACCAATAAGGGTGACTCACACCCTGCGCACCCTGCATCTACCATCATCCTGCGGGCCCTTTGTGGGACGAATTCCATGGAGAAATTCGATGTATAATTCCATGCACATGTCGTTCCCATGCTTGTGTGGGGTGTGGGGAGCAACAGCTTTGTGTACCACGGGAGGGGAGGAGCTCCCAGCTTTGCAAGACATGAAAGTGAAGGGATGAGGGATGCCAGTACAGAGCAGGATTTGGGCCCTCTGGAAGCTGCTGCTGCCACTTCGGACATTCTTCAAGGTCCAGTGGATTGAAATACTACCCAGAAGCATTTCCAAGGGAAGAAAGTGCTGTGTTTCATTGCATGTCAATGTTCGAGAGGCTAATAGCTTTGGAACAGATGATAGAAATGCTGCAGAAGCAAAATGGGGGAGCGAATTCTTGACAAAAAAAGGCAAGAAACCTTCCCAACCTGTTACAGTAAAATCACTGATAAAGTACAAATAATGAATGCCTATTTTAATTTTTTTTTCCCATTTGGTAACAGATATTTTTCTGCGCCTGGTGGTAGGCAGAGCAGTGCCCTGCCGAGCAGTGCGGTTGCCAGGCTGGCACTGACCAGTGCTGTGAGTACTGTGTCCAGTTCTGGGCCCCTCAGTTTAGGAAGGACGTTGAGATGTCCAAACATGTCCAGAGGAGGTCAACAAGGCTGGTGAGGGGTTTGGAACACAAGCCCTATGAAGAACGGCCGAGGGAGCTGGGGTTGTTTAGCTGGGAAAAAGGAGACTCAGGGGTGACCGTGTCACTCTCTACAGCTCCCTGAAAGGTGGCTGTGGCCAGGTGAGGGTCGGTCTCTTCTCCCAGGCAACCACCAACAGAACGAGAGGATGCAGCCTTAAGCTGTGCCAGGAGAAGTTTGGGTTGGACATCAGGAGAAAATTCTTCACTGAAAGAGGGATTGGGCACTGGAATTGTCTGCCCAGGGAGGGGGTGGAGTCACTGTCCCTGGAAGGTTTTAACAAAGCCCGGGCATGGCACTCAGTGCTGTGGTCTGGTTGATGAGAAGATGTTAGGTCAGGGGTTGGACTTTATGATCTCAAAAGATCTTTTCCAACCTAGTTCATTCTGTGATTCTGTGACCAGACATTGTGGAGTCACCCCAATGATGATGCAATTCACAGGGCCTGCCCCACTGTCATGATTTGGCCATTTCCGCTTTGTCAGAGACCATTCTAGGTGGGCCTGAGGATGATGTGGTGATGGAAAGCCTGAGCATCACAACCAGAATATGTGACCTCTGTGCATGCCTGCCCATCATTCGCTCCTTCCTGGCATCTGAGTGAGCCCGGCTGCAGGTGCTGTGTGGGAAATCCCCTGGCTGCCCCTGTGAGCTGCTCTGCCACAGCCCTGCACAACTTTTCACTGATGTCACACATCCCTTCCCAGGCATCCCTGCACCACCTTTCTGGTCCTGGTCCCCAGACACATGGTCCCATACTGTCTCTTCCAGCCACATGCCCCTTCCAGCAGGATCTGTGCTCATGGGCCAGTTCAAGGAGCTATCACACAGGATGGCCTCCTGTCTAAGGGACATTTGATTGTCCACAGTAGTAAGATGAACATCCTGGTTGCCTCTGGTCCACATTGTGAAAATCTAGCAAAATGCTGTTTGGAAGTCTTTGCTGTCCCAGTTCCTTATCACAAAACCCATTTTAGTCAAGAATCCAGCACCCCAGGGTGTGCATCCCCCTTCATGCAGCCCAAACCCTCCCCAGATCATGTGTCTAATGGGGCTTCTACCCAGGGCTGTTGTGAATGAGAAACTTCCTGGGCTGTAGCAGTGTGGCCTGGGGACTGAAAATGTACAAACATTCCCATCCCTCTTTCATATACTTCTTCTTTGAATACCTGCTGCAGACATCTAGCCGTTGATGCACAAAGGCCCGGGTGACCAGCAGGATTAAATGCATGTTTACATGTTTTTGCATTGATGCGCATGGTTCCTAAAACTGTGGATGGAAATCTTTCTTTAAGCCACTGAAAGGTGATGGTTGAAACACCTATCTAAAGCAGCTGATATGTAGTTTGTGGTAAATATTCAAGTGGAAATTTGAAAACTCTTCAGAAGCAAAATATGTTAGGATGAAAAATCCTTTGGCAGCTGGGATTTACAGTGGCATCTATTTGTGTGTGTGGCAGCATGTCAACAAAGAGTTGTGATTACTTAACAATCAACCTCTGGTTAACTAAGGACGATCAGGAGAATATTGTATTCAGTATCTGTAGACATTGAACACCTGATCTGGGAAGATTCTGGACCGTGTTGGACTCTGATGCTACCCAGTTTCTGATCTTCTCCATGTACTTGATTAGAGTTAATTATGTGTTTGGGGGCTGTGACCCACCATCCTTTTTTACAATCAGTAGAGGAGTATCAGTTTAATAACAGGAAACCTAATCTAAGAAAAGTATCAGCTAATACACAGAGTATGTCTGCTTTTGAGCCCCGAGAAAGCCTCAGATTCTTTAACATCCTGTCTTCTGCTTGCAATTTCTGAACACTTTTATGTCTAGCAATGGGCTCACTTATTACACTGCATTTTCTTCTTGGCAAGCAATTTTTGGAAGCACACTATTCAGTGATTTAAATTCCTATCTTCCGATCTACGTCTTCTCCCAGCCATTCTCAAAAGCAGAGGAATCAATTTGACCTTTTCCAACGTTTTAATAGTAGCAAGCACAAAAGTTACAGCACAGGATGAACTCACGGTGAAATTTTTGTTAAGTTTCTCAAGAGAGACTGGAAAAGCAAGCATTTTGTAGTGGAGTTGACTATTTCCAGCTAGAGCCCCCATAAAGAAACCCAAACCCAACAAATTCTTGGTTTGTTTACTTTGCAACGTAGTCATAATGGACCCCTCCTCTTAAAACGTCCGCGGGAGGATGCATTTAGACTGTGGGAAGCGAGGCTTATAACTGAGCAAGCTGTTCCGCCGAGCACAGCGGCCCACAGCCAGAATCTCTGTTGTGCTTGATGCAGAAGTGAGGTGACTACCTGCCCCCCCGCCCCGGGCATCTCACTTGCCAGGCACCCAGGGCCGTCGTCAAAGTCCGAGCGCGGTGACAAAGGATGGACTCCAAGGGTGCTATTTCGGGAGGTCCCTGACCTACAGCTGCGAAGATTCAATTCCTGCTCTGTGCTGTGCACAGACCTCTGCAGTCCCTAAGCACTGCTGGGCACCTTCCATCTAGCAAAGGGATCAACAACTTGGCCCTTCTCCCCTTCCCCTGGCCTGGCCGCTCTGTATGCACAGACACTGCAGAGAGCCTTAGGGTGTCTCTTTCATCCGCTGTGCATTCTGGTCACACGAGCAGCGCTCATCCCACCGCTACCGCTACATCCGAGCAAGCACATTTCCTCTGCGGAGCTGCCGAGCTGCCCCACCGGCGGCAGCCCTGCAGCGGATGGTGCGTTCCGTCACGCTCTTCCCCGGGTTTAAACGACCGGCCGCTGTGCAGAGGCCAGGGAAGCCCGAGCTGCTTGGCCCTCTGATGGCCCGAGCATCCCGCTGCGCTCCCGAGAGACCAGGCCCTGGCTCTACCGCGTCCCTGCAGTAACCTCAGAGGATACGGTGGGGTTTCTCACAGCTCTCAGAAAGAGGTAGAAGCCAGCACCTGGTGTGGCTTGGCCTCCCTTGGATCCTGGCTCATTTTCAGCTGTGTATGTAAGCATTTGACCAGGCAGAAGGTTCTGCAAAGTTGACTCTTAAAACCGTGTCTTTTAACTACCAAAGTAATCACACTCGAGATCAGTGAAAGTGACCGAGAGAGGAGACTGAAGTGCTCATTGCAGCCCTGAGACCTTTCACACTAGGCTGATGAGATAGGTTTGGGCCATTCATTGCTGTGATAAACTAGGTTTGCATTCTGCTTTGACACAGGTTTATATCCAAAACCAGGCAGGCCCCAGTCAGTATTGGTTGTTGACTGGAGAAAAAAAGTCTTAAGGGTCAGCAAAGGGAGCAGGCTTCCGAGTGCCAGACAGAAAAGCTCTGTGCAAGTCTTTTAGAAAAGCATTTCACCCAGTCATGGTGCTGGCAGTGACTCTCTCTGCAGAATACACCAGAGAAAGACCCCTGGGAATACACCGACAAGGACGCCTGGCTACTGGCAGGACATCTGAGACAGAAATTACTGGTAGGTGAGGGGAAAGAAAAATAGTAATGAATACTGGCTGAAAAAGAGAAGTCTTTCAGTATTTCCCGCCCTCCTCTCGCTCTCTTAAAAATAAAACCCGCTGCTTTTGTCAGCTGCGCCACCTCGGCTCTGGCATCTCTCTGTACTGACTAGACAGGACAGGGGGGAAGGAGTGCTGACAGGACGATCAGCATCTCCCCACGTTCATCTCTAGCTGCGAGATCATCGCCTGGGAGGACAGCGCACTTCCTCCGTGCGGACCGGTGCCTCCAATCCCTGCTCTCCTCTTTCAAACCTCTTTTTCTGGTGGCTTTTCGTGAACAGCTCTCTAAAGATCACTCAGGATATTAAAGTATTCTACCTAAGTGCTCTCAACTTTACAGAATTGCCCACCTAGCACCTTTTAAATTGCTTCGGTCTAATTAGCATCCCCATCTCAGAGCTGACTTTTTTTTCTGGGAACACACTGGGCCAGGATCGCTGATAGATCTCCTCTGCTTTGAATTTAAAACGACAGACGTCGGAGGAAAAAGAGACTGTAGCGCTGCAGAGGAGCACCGGCTNCTTCCCCCAATGCTGCCAAACCGGATTGAATTGGTAGAATTTGTAGTAGCGCTCCCCCTCTCCCGTGTTTGGTGTCGATGTGTTTTACAGAAATACGAGAAAATGCAGATAACTGTAAGGGTGACACGGGTCTTTGGATGCTCCCTGCAACCTGTGCCCTTCCAACCCCCTAAAATACGGGGAGAGGAGACAGCCCTAGGAGCAGCGCAGGGCGGTACCTGGGGAAGCGAGGCCGCTCCAGATGTGTTGGGTGACAGGTGTTAGGCCAAGCCCCGCGCAGTCTCGGGCGTTGCAGGACGAGTGTGAGCGTTGTAGGGTGCGAGGGCAACCCTTCACATCCTAACGTTATGCATCAGATATAAAAGGACAAAAGGTTGGCCCGGGTTCGTGATCTCCTCTCTTCAGTGAGGGCAGGCAACAACTGTCCTTGGAAAACTCCAAACCCAGATTTCTGCTGTGCCACTTTTTTCTTTTCTTTTCCCTGTCGTTTTACCCTTCCGTGTGCAGAAAGCACAGCATCACTCCAAAGCGTGGTCCGGGACATGCCAAGGTCGGGGGCTCTCGGCTGTGCTCACAGCGTCGCGATGGTCTGACCCCGAGACCCCCTTCCCCGGGGATTTCTGCCATGGCAAGACTCTGTGCTCGCTCAGATGCTGCTCTGGTGAGAGCGGAGGCATTTTCCAGGGACCGTCGTGGGGGGATCCTGGCAGCCCCCAACCCTGCCGGCTCTCGAGGCACTGCTCCTGCGTGGAGACAGCAGGGGCTTCTTCTAGGCGTCCGTGAGGCGTCGGTTCTCGCACCCGGCCTTAAATCCCACCCCCGGTCACGGCACCGCGGGGGTCGGTGCTAGGGCGCGACGGGGTCCCGCAGCCGCGCTCCGAGGGTCACCGCGCGGGGAGCAGAGAGGGTCCCAGACCTCCCCCGTGGGCAGGGGGCGAGGAGGGCCGCTCCCCGCGGGAGCCGCCGCGTTGTTTTCGTTAGCGCGGCAGCGGGGATGGCCGAACGAGGTCGGGGGCAGTCCGCGCGGTCCCGGCACGCGGCACCGTGGCTGGGGACGGCTCCCTCTCCCCCACCCCACAGAGCTGCGCACCCTGCAGAGCTGCTCACCCCGCGAGCCCACGCGGGTCGGTGCCCGCACGTCACCGCAGCCACTGCCGCGCTGGCACACGCGTGGGGCCTGGCCTGCCCCGCTGCGGCCCCGCCGCCGCCTCCCCATGCTCTCTCTCACGCCGTGTCGGGCGGCGGCAGGGGAGGCGAGAGACTCGCGGCCTGTTTTTAGGACAATAAAGTGGTTTTCGTCCCTTTCCCTGCATGAAGTCAGAAGAGCGCTCCCGGGCTGCTCGCGTTGCCGAGGCCGGCTCGGCTGGGAGAGACGAGGCGAGTGCCTGAAGAGACGAGACGGGACTAGAGATCTGCCATGCATCTGTGCCACTTCTGTGGGGCACCTCCTCCGGGGAAGAACCCCCTACCCCGGAGCGGCGGGTGGCGCGGCAGGTCGCGTTTTCAGGGCGAGCCGGCGGAAAGCTCCGGCGAGGCTATTTCTGTGTAAGAAAATGAGAACGAAGAGAGGTTGGTGGGGAGGGAAGCAAAAGGGAGAGAGGCCACAGTCGGCCTCGCTTTCGGAGCCGGGCGGCCGGGGGTCCCGTAGGGCCGGCCCCGCCACGGAACCTCACGAGGCCGCTGGTCTTAGGATGCGAGTGCGTCGAAGGAGGAGGGATGGCCGGGACGGAAAAGATAGAGCTTGGAAAGAGAGTTGCGTCCGTGTCAGCTCCCAGTGGGGGCCGGCGTGGCGGGGGTGGCGAGGCTGTGCCGGGCGAGGCAGCTGGGAGAGAGCCCCTTCGTCTGCCTCGCGTCCCTATACCCAGCACATCCCCCGTCCCGGCAGTACCCGCCCCGAGCGGGGCTCCCCGGGCCGCTCCGCTCCCGGGCAGCGGCGGTGTTCCCCACTCCCAAACCCCTCTGCCCCTTGTTCGATATCACGGCGCGGCGGCGGCCGTGGGGCAGACGGGGAAGTTCGGGCAGGGGAACAGAGCAGAGCCCACCTGCGACCAGGCCAGCGGATCGGTTCCGTGTCTCGGCGGGTTCCGTGGGAGAGGGGCCGCGGGCCGTGAGTGTGCGCGGGTGCGTGGCTGCAGGTGCGGGGAGCGGGACCGCCCGCCAGGCTCGGAGCCGAAATTTGTTTTGGCCTTTGGGAAGCGCCGTTGTTTCCCACTTCCCCCCCTCCCCCACGTCGTTTTGCTGAAAAATAAACCGATAACCCTGGGAGCGGTCGAAGCCTCCTGATTTTTTCCCTTTAACTCTCCCCACCCTCACCCGCGGCCGTGGGTCCCCACCCGCCACGTGAATGGGAGGTGCGGGGGGAGGAAGCTCGAGTGAAGCCCCCCCCCGGGCCGGGAAAATCCTGCCCAGGCCCCCCGCGCCTCCACTGGGCCCCTGTTCTCCGGTCCCCGCCGCAGTCCAAGGGCTGTCCCTCGTCGACGGGCGCGGGGCAAGAAAGGGCAGGGCAGGCCCGGAGGGATGCGGGCGCGGGGGTCTCTCCGCCACCCCCAAGGCGTCCGCAGACAGCTCCCTGTCCCGCCCCTGCGGCGGCCCGGCCCGGCGGGGAGCGCGGCCCCGGGGGCGGCAGCGTCACCCCCGGCCCGGGAAGGGGAAGTCGGTTTGCTGAAAAGTTAGTGACAGGCTGGGGCAGCGGAGGCAGAGCGGGCAGGTGCCGCCGCCGCTGCCGGGGCGGCGAAGCGCTCGGGGGCGGCCGGCTGCGAGCAAACTTTGATTCCTGCTACAGCACATGTCAGAGTTTTCCTGGGTTTTGGCTGCGTCTGGGGACATCTTGTGATGTTTTAGAGAACAGGACATGATCTCACATGGCGAGGAGCTCTTTAGTTTCTTAATCATTTCACGGTTCCTTCAGAGGCTTTTTTCCACCTAAAACGTTTAGTTTCAGCTCAGTGATCAGCTGCAAAAGCTCGGCGGGGAGCGGAAGAGTTGAATTATTCCAACCTGAGAGAGCCCCTCACAAAAAAAAAGGAAAGGAAAAAAAGAGAAAATAAAGAAGGAAAAAAAAAAGAAAAGAAAGAAGGGGAAAAAAAGAAAAGAAAGAAGAGAAAAGAGAAGAAAAAAACGAGAAAGGAGAAAAAGAAAAACGGAAAATACAAGAAAAGAGAAAAGAACACAAAACAATCAAAAGAAAAGGGGGAAAAAAAGAGGGAAAAGGAAGAGATTGCAATACGACGTGGAAACTTTTTCTTGCCTCCGTTTCCCCAAGTCCTGAAGAGCCGGAATGGAGCTGGAGAAAACCTACGCGACACCCCGAGCCGGCCGCACAGGTGGGATTGGGGCCAGGGGCTGCGGGGAGCCCGGTGGCTCCGCGGACAAGGGGGGCGCCGACGTGAGCGGGGACGCGAGGCAGAACCGGGCGGGGTGGGATCAACTCCCCGCGAGGCCGTCGGGGCGGCGCGGAGGGCTGCCGAGACCTCCAAATTCCGTGGAGAGGCCGCCCTGGTGTCCGTTTGCCCTGCGGCTCGGGCCAGGTGGACAATAGGACAGGGACTGGGGATTGGCGAGAGGCTGCGATAGCCCCGTCACGGCGTCCCTGCGGGTAGCGCGGCGGCGGCGCGGGCGGTGGAGGGCGCGGAGGGGGCCTGGCGGCTCGGTGGCGGAATGCAATTTCGAAGCGATCGATGGGGACTTTTATTAGTTAAATCGCCTGAATAATCGTTTAATCGATAAAGCATTTCATGGCGCGGCGGAGGCGGCCGGGAGCGGGGGTGGCCGCCGGGGCAGCAGCACCGACAGCGCTGCCTAGGCTGGGCAGGATGACGAGGACGGGCCGGGGGCCCCGGGACAGGGCGCTCCAAAGCCTCTGCCGCCTCTGGCCCCCGTGGAGCATTAGGCCCAGGGGTCTTCACCTCAGTGTCGGGTGAGCAAAAAGAAGGAGAAGGAGAACGGGACGTCTTGGCAGGGATGGAGGCCGGGCAGGATGTGAGCCGGCCCTGCCTGCCCACTCGTCTCCTCCGCGCAGGACGGCGCTGCGACCCCGAGCCCAGCCTGCCTGCCATCCCCGACGGCTGCCCCGAGCCGAGGTGTCGAACGGCAGCAGGGGCGGCCCGCCCGACGGACCCCGGCTAGGCTGCGGGGCTGCGCAGGGATCGGCCCTCGCCGTTCTCCGGCCGGACTCTGCGTGCCGACTCCGCGGTGGCGGCTCGGCCGCACCCGGCAGTTTCGACTTCAACGAAAACTCAGCACGAGCCCACCCGTCCGCAGCGGACGCCCGTCCCGCGCTGCCGAAGGGGGGGCCAAGGCACAGCCCCGCTGCCGCAGAGACCTAAGGGTTCAGCGGGGCCCGAGGGTCTCGCCCCGGGATGACTCGATAAGCTCTCTCGCACCCTCGTCCCCACAACGATCCCCGAGGGGGGACATCCGGGCGGCGGGGCCGAGGGCGAGGACGTCAGTTCAGCAGGGCGCTGCCATGCCGCCAGGGTCACCCGCGGCGGGGCAGTGTGAGGCGAGGGAGACTATCCCGGCCTCCTCGCCGGGTCAGGGGTCTCGGCCGGGGCAGCACGGCCGGGGGGCAGGACCCGCGGGCGCGGCGGCCTGAGTAGAAACCCGCCGCTTCTGGACGCGGCGGTCGCCAAGCCCCGGCGCGACCGCGGGCAGAGCGAGCAGGCGGAGACTCGCCCTGACAGCAGCCTCGGCCCCCGCGCCCCTCCGCGCCCGCACCCACGGCCCGTGTTCCCGGGGGGGCCGGGGACCTACGGTCCCGACACGCGCCGTCCGGGCGTCGGGGAGACCAACGGCCACGGAGAGCTGCGTCGATGCGCCGGCTGACACACGCCCCCAGGACGGGCTGTGCGGCCGTCGGGGGTCCATGTCCCCGGCCCCAGGGGCCCCCAGCCCGGACGGGGACCCACCCACGCACCCGGTCA
>VZTG01007868.1:68712-246768 GCA_013397845.1 Melanocharis versteri | reverse complement strand
CCCCCGACGGAGCCTCCGGAGGCTGCGAGCGGCGTGGGAGCCAAGCTCGGCCAGTGCTCTCGGATACCGCGACCCCTCTCGAGGCAGGAGTCTTCGCTTTTTAGGGGGTTTTGTTCTATTTAATTTTTCACATTTTTTAGTTATTTTTTCCTTTTTTTTTTGTTGCTGTTGTTTTTTTGTTTGGGTTTTTTTGGTTTTGTTTTTTTGGTTTTGGTTTTTTGTTTTTGTGGGTTTTGGTTTTTTGTTTTTGTGGGTTTTGGTTTTTTGTTTTTGTGGGTTTTGGTTTTTTGTTTTTGTGGGTTTTGGTTTTTTGTTTTTGTGGGTTTTGGTTTTTTGTTTTGTTTTTATTTGTTTGTTTGGGTTTTTTTAATTGTTTCTTTGGTTCTGGTCGCTCTCCGTCCTTTTTCACGGGCTCCCTCCCCCAGCCCGAAACCCGAGCGCCGCCGGCGAATCGAGATCAGCTCGGCGAGGTCGCCCGGCCCCGGACCGCTCCGATGGAAATACACTGTAAGCACGACCCGTTCGCAGCGATGCACAGTAAGTGGCTGCCCTTCAACTTGTCTGAGCGGCCGCGACGGGCTCCGCGCGATCGTCTCCCTCCGCTGGCCGAGTCGGGTTGCCCGCCGACGTTCTCCCCCCCGGGAAGATCGGTGCGACGGTGGACGGCCGGCGGAGGGGTGCTGCGGGAGCGAGCTGGTCCGGGGGCTATTTTCCCGTAGCGAAAGAGCCGATGTCACCGCGTGTGTGTTTCTGTACAGATGGATATATAAACACGTCTCTAGACGTGTGTACAGCCATCAGTACATATGGGCGCGCACTTGTGTACGTGGATGAGTTCATAGGTGTTACATATATGTGCATATATTTATTTTTCGCCCTAAATCAAATATCTGGGAAAAAAGCCGCCAGGTATTTCCAACGAACGGAAAAGTTTGCTGCACGATATTCTTTCTCTTTTTCAACATTTTGAAATTCGTTAACTGGAAATAAAGCAAAAAATATCCCTCTCAACGAAACCCCCTTAAACAAACAAACAAACAAATAGAAGCCCCCCCCAAACTCCAAACGAATTGAACTAATGAGAAAGGCGAGGAGCAGGGCAGGAGAGAAGATTTTTGTCTTTTTGAACCCGGAAGAATGGCGTCACGATCGCGGCGTGGGGCGGCGGAGTGGGCAGCCGGTGAAGTTAACAGGTCGTGAGCGATGGGTTCGCCCGAGATTTGTTGTGCTTGAGAGGTCGGGGAAGACTTATCCATTAGCACAGTGTTATGTGAAATGACATCTTCTCTCACGGTGAGTTAAACGCTGCATTACGGCGAGAGATTGCGAGGGAATTTAAGGTAGAACTAATCTCATTTCCCGGTGCACCGCGGCCTTTCGGCTCAAAGAAATTTGTTTGCAAGATAAACCACCGAGGGCCGGGACTGGAGATTCCCTCCCTCTCGCCCTTGTCCTCTCCGCGCTCCCCGTCCGTCTGCCCATTTCCTATCCCTCTTCCCGCCGTTCGGTTTCTGAGGTTGTCGGGGGCTGGGAAGGTGGCCGGTGACGGGCTCTGCCGGCCCCGTGAAAGCGGGCTTTCCCTCTCGCGGCAATGCAGCGTTCGAGCCCCGCGTTTATTTCTCTCCCGGCGTTGAACCAAATCACGTTTTTTCAGACGCGAACTTTAAGGTCGGAAAGTCCGCTGCGCGCGGTGCGGGGGCGGGGTGGGGGGGAATCCCCGCCGCCGGAGCACCCCTTGCCCCGGGTGGCGAGCGGACGTGCAGCCCACAGAGGACGGGCTCCCCGCGTGGGGCCGGACACCCCAGGCAGGAGCAGCCGCGGCGGGTTTCAGCGGCGCCTGCCGTCATTCGCGGCTGTGGAAAATCGATGTCGTCCTCAGGAATTTCGGGGCAAACAGAAGGAGTAAAACCAAAACGCTGGCGTCTTTTCTCCGGTCCCGATCGCGGCCGGGAAGCCTCTGGGGCCACTCGTTACCAAACGATTTCCGGACCCGCGGCTCCTCGGGGGCGTGAGGGTGGACGTGGGGTCGGGACCTCCATGCAAAAAGGCGGAGGAGGACGGAGGAGGCAGCGGGAGGAGCGGGGTGGCAGCACGGACACGGGGAACGGTGGCCGGGGCCGGGGCGGCCCCGAGCGAGATTTCGGTCCCTTCTGGCGCCGACACTGTCCCCGCTGCTTCCTCGTACCGTGTGGGCAGAGCCGCTGGCCGCCGCCGTCCACGGCCGTGAGCACGACGAGGCGGGCTGGGGACAGTCGGAGCGGCCCCGACCCGCGTCGGCGGCTCCCCAGGACGGCCTCCCTCCGCCTCCACTCGATCGCTCCCCTCCCGCCTCGGCTGCATCACGGCTCTGGGTTAGGTCCACGGACCCCTCATCGGGGCTCCCACCTCCCAAAATCTACCGAGTCTCTACCCGTCCCCGCTCCCTGCGGAGGCCCCGGGCTGCGGACAGGGGCCCGAGGGGGGGCGGCTGCCTCATGCCCNCTCCCTCCCTCCCTCCCTGCCTCCCCTCGTTTTCCCTTTTCTTTCCTCCTTCCCTCCTTCTCCGCTTGCCCGACCACCACCAGAGGATCTTCCCGCTCAAACTGAACGCACCGTGCGCGATTCCTTGCACTTTAAGCCTTGAGCAGCCCGAGGTCTCATTCCCTCCAGCCTTCCGGGCAGGTCCCGTTTGCCTCGCCCACTGAGCCGTCTCTCACACCCAGACTCGGTGTCCCGGACACCACGGCATCCATCTAGGCAGGAGTCCCAGCACCGGTGTCTGCTTCCGGCGCACGGGAGGGGAGCACGAACCCGCGGCTGGGCCGCTGGCAGAGTCTGCCTCTCGCACCGACGAGGCTCTTGTCTGCTCGCCTCTGTGTTTCACGTTATGTATTTCATGGAGGTTCGTTATGCGTCCTTACAGTTTTAAAAGGTGTTTGCAAAGTTTGACAGCAGTTTATCAGTAGTGAAATAACCAGACTAAAATAAAAATAGCTCTGTATAATATCTTTTTTTTTAAGACTGAGGCATTTGGCTTGCCAGCTTATTCAGTACAGTTCTAACCCTGTTCAAACAGAGAGATTTTCCGTATTATTTTTGTTCCAGAATTAGCATCTGTACTATCCCTGTGGCTTGTTTTTAGCTTCTCCACCCCTTTGTAATATAAGTAGTTGGATGAATAACAACATAAAGGTTAATTATATTACCCTCCAGTACGTGGGATTAATGGGGTGTGTGTTCATGGGGTTTACATAGTTCCTCCAAGTGGGTCCTGTTTCCCATCAGACATATAATTCACTTTGCTAAAGGATGAACAGTGCAAATCTGCTCAAAAAGGAGTCATATACTGGACTTGCCCAAGTGTTTATGTTTCATTCGTGGGATCATAATATCTGCAAGACTGCTGTCTGTAAATTCTAGGAGCAGAATCTTTCTTTTTCTTTCTTTCTTTCTTTCTTTCTTTCTTTCTTTCTTTCTTTCTTTCTTTCTTTCTTTCTTTCTTTCTTTCTTTCTTTCTTTCTTTCTTTCTTTCTTTCTTTCTTTCTTTCTTTCTTTCTTTCTTTCTTCCTTCCTTCCTTCCTTCCTCCACCTTCTTTTGCTTTTTCTCACTCTTTGTCTCTCTCCTCTCTTTCTCTCTCTTTCTTTTCTTTCTTTTCCCCTTCCCCCACTTGATTAATTCAAGGCGTCTAGGGAAAAACAAAACAAAACACAGCGTGTCTCATTTCAGGTATCTTTCTGTGCTTAGACAGAGGTACTGTGTGGGCTGAGTGATCACCCAGCCTTATTTTCCGCAGGCTTACCAGCCAGCGGCTCCGAGAAGCCTCCGCTCCATGGGACAGCACCGAGCTCGCCCTGGAGTTCGTGGCTGCGCCAACGCGACTTCGGGAGGAGGGTGGTCCGCCGGCAGGGTGCCGGACGTGACTGAGGGGTTCTTCGTGGCCATTTTCCCAGAGGGGGCCCGATCTGCCTTCAGACAGGAGGGTCCTCCCCTCCAGCAAGTGTCATTGCGGCAGTGAGGTCACCTCCCTCCTCCTCCCGGGGAAATCGGACCGATTCTGGGGAGGCGGTTCCCAGCGCCGGTGAGCGCTGTGGGGCTGGAGATTCTGCTCTGCAGAGACATCTGAGACTCTCTCACAGCTCTTCTCCTGCCCTTCTCCCCCTCCCCTGTGTGTTTCAGGACATGGAGGCGTGAATCAGCTGGGGGGTGTTTTTGTGAACGGCCGCCCTCTCCCAGATGTCGTTCGCCAAAGGATCGTGGAGCTCGCCCACCAAGGGGTCCGGCCGTGTGACATCTCCCGGCAGCTCCGCGTCAGCCACGGCTGTGTCAGCAAAATACTTGGCAGGTAAAGGGGGACGGCAAATCCTTCTGTGTCCGTCAAGAGAAAAGTGTCGGTGCCAGTCCCAGAACTAGAGGCTGCAAACAAACGGAGACTGGCGATCAGTCCAGTGAGGAGAGCGGCTTCCTGAGGAGTCGTGGTTTTATATGTCTGATGTGGAAAGAAAGAGCCAATATCCGTAGATCTTGTTCGCCCCTTTTACATTTTCTTGTAGGTAATTCTAATGCAAAGTGCAGAATGCCGTGAGTATTTGCTGTATACACAGTGTACGTCCTGCACTTGTCTGCTCTGAACAGGAAGGGAAATCTGGGAGTCATATTCAGCAAAATGTGAAAAAAAGGTAGAAGTTGTGGAAGTTACTTATTTTGCTTCCTGAATAGAACTCTTTTAAAACAATATTATCATGATATATTTCATCAACATTGTGGCATGTGCTATTCTGCAATGTGTCCCACTGTTTATAATTAAAAGTCTTTTTCCAGTCTTCTACTGGATTAAGAGAGCACGGAACACCATAAGTAACTAGTAACCATCTTAAAGATATTTTGGCTACTTTGGGAGTAACTTTCCATTCAGCCAAGAGCTGCTCCAAACACTATAGCACCAGGACATTAAACTCCAAATTAATATTATTTTCTGATTGCCTTTTAAAATTTGAAATAGATTCTGGTAAAAAATGCCTTGCTCGCTTTTTCCATTTTTTAAAAAAAATCTTCTGTGCAAACCTAAACCGAATTTGTGTAAATTACTGTTTTCAAATGGTTTTGAGCCCCAGGTTTTCTTACATACTTGGGGAACTTATATTAAGGGGAATTTTTTTTTTACAAAAATTTTTTTTTATCATTTGGAAAAGTAAATTACTGATCTGTTTGCTAAGATTTCACAGTTAATTTCATTGTTTAGAATTTTACAATTTTTATTTTAAATTTTATTTTCCAGTCCCTAAACAACATGTTTTCCTGGACATAGCATGGCTGCAAAGACGATTAAGGCATTTTTTTTGGTAGTATCCTACAGGGGATGTGTTGATCACTCAGTGGCCATATAAGTGTTCAGATTTGTCAGGGTCACAGGCCCCTGGTTTTGCAGCTCTTGTCATTGTTTCCTGCACAACCATCTTACCTCTTCTTGCCCAAACTCACGAGCGGCACCTCCCCATCTCCACTCGGCTTCAGAGCCGCAGTGTGCAGGCTGCACTCGGCACTCCTGCTTTATCTCTCATGCTTTCCCCACAGGGATATGCCTTCCCCGCAACCTACGTGCACTTCTCCTGCTGGAGTTTTGAGAACACAAATGCCTCAACTGGTTTAGAGAGGAAAACTTTCCATGGGCTTTATACTGCCCACCACGGGCTGTTTCATTCAGTTATGGCTCCACATGTGCAGTTAGTACAGGCTCCTGCTCCCTGCCTGGAATGCGTGGTTTGGCTGATGATGCTCACTGTTGCATTGGAATTGTCACCAATTCCCGTCAGGACCAACACACAGCTTGGAAACAGGCAATTTATCTACCCACCAGGCAAAAGTCTGATGGTTTTACTTTCGGCAGTTCAGGTGAACTGTTAGAAATATTTCCACTATAGAGCTCAGAAAGAGGTTCCAGAGCTCTGTCATTAAAATTGTCAACAATAAATTGGAATTTCATAGCTCATTATTTTCCTAACTAATAATTACAGTGGCTAAAATCTCTGTAATTGCATCTCTGTGTGTATATGTTTTCTCGTATGTGTGCATATGTGTGAAAAATGGGAATCCTTATGATAAATTCCTTGCATTTGGAATTTTATTGTCAGAATTTTTCAGTACTAGACGCAGCTTTAAAAATACATCCAGAGGCAGGTAACCAGCAGTTGCAGAGCAAGTGAAGCTCTTACCCCTTGGAGGAGGGTGTTGTGGTGGTGCCCACCCTACACCTGCCTTTGCAACTCTCTGCAAGGAAAAAGGCCCTGACCTGATGTGCATGAAATAATGCTGGCTGCAGTCATCCTTGCCTTTAAAATGGAGATGGGAGTCAGAGAGGCTGAAGGCATGCAGCCCTTGTGACTGCACCCAGATTCATTGCCAGGGTGGAGGGGATGGGGATGTCCATGGCAGTGCAGGGTGAGAACTGTCTCCATCACGGTGACCACCCCAGCATACAGGGAAGGGGATCTGGGCCCAATCCTGCACCTCCCATGCAGGGTGAGCCTTCCTGTGGGCTCACCTGTGCCTGGATGGGCCTCGAGGCCATGAGAGCAGGCAGGTGGGCGGAGGTTAAAGAGTTTGGGAATAGAGGTCTTGCTGTTCTGAAGACACCAGAGCTTTGTCCCCTGGTGAGCTCATCACAGCTGCAGTATTGTGGTGGCAAGGGCGCTCTCTGGTGTGGCTTTCCTGCCGTGGTGATCAGCCATGGGAAAGCAGTGGCTGGTCTGTACAGGCACGGCATCCTCTACTGCTGGGAGTGCTCCTCTTGGCCAGGCTGTCCTGGAGTGCAGGGCACCGGCCACAGGCACTGTTGGAGAAAAGCACTAAGAAATATTTGTGAAATCCATCAGTTTGACTAGATCTAAGAAAATTGTGACTTGTTGTCTGGTAGCATTTGTAGTATTGTCTGGCTGCATTCCACATCCTCCTCAAAGACGTGGTGCCAGCAACCTCAACCTCAAGGTTTTGAGGCCAGAGGTGCAATATTTTAGAAGGTTTATGGGCCATGTCTGCCGTTGTTTTGTCATGTCCTCGTGGAAGTGCGAGAGGAACTAAATTTTTCCCCTCTGCCCTAAAGCTTACTGCATTTAGGGGCAGCAGGAGAGTTAATCCCCCTCTGGCACTCAACACCTGCCATTATTGATATTGCTTATATGGCTCATGGAGACTGGTAGGCCTGAGTCAACATTTGCACACAGAGTATCTGAGAACATGTATGAACAATTTGGTGTCAGTCTCTTTAAAGGAACTTCATGTCCTGCACACAGAGCTTTCCCAGAAACACTGAGAATGGGTAGCCTGGCAAAAATTTGATGAACATGATTGCATGTATCAGTGAGGTAGACTTTGGCTGTGCAGACTGTTTGTGCTCTGCTCAGGCTGGAAAGATGGGCGAATTTTTTTTCATATAATGGTTATGTCAGATAGTTGCAGGGAAAATTTATTATCTTCCTGCTTGAGAGTTTTTTCTGAGCTAGAAACGTGGACACAGAGCAGTGAGCAGTTGTGTTTGAGCTGCTGCAAGCACAGCTCGATGGGCACCTGGTTGAAAGGCTGACAGAGTTGGGATCTGCTCTGTATGAAAGGGGTGTGCAGGATTAGGGCAGCTGGGGTGGTAGCTGAAGGTTTATTTTTCATCTGGGCGTGAGGAAATTCACAAGATACAAAGAAGTTCAGGGCTGTGAGAGAGCCTCCTGTGTGGAACTCCCTGACTGCAGCATGGAGGAACACAGTCTCATTCTTGGTCTCCATTCTGGCCCTCAGCATGTAAGATGTAACTTCTGCTCTTAGCAGCATGTTCAGGAATTTATTAAAGAGGGAGACTTGCAGGGCCCAGGGACTTCTGCTGCCATGTATTATGGCAAAGCTGCCAAAAGCAGTTGAACTTGTGTGATGTACATGTGAAGAAATCGGTCAGATTTATTTTGGTTTAGGGATCTCATTCTCCACCTTTCCTGGGGGCATGGCATCAGCAGAGCTGCTGTTGGTAGTGAAGATGCTGCACCCGAGGAAGCGCTGGTCACAGAAACCGATTCCTGCCTCAGCTGGACTCGTCCAGAGCATGAGCAGCTCTCTTTCCCTCAAAATTTGTTGTTGAAACTACTGAAAACATAATGATGAAAAGAATACATTTTGAAAAATATGAACTATTAAAACCATAATATGCATATTAAAATCATAAAACAGGAAAAAGATATGATGGTATATTTATTCCAGAGGTGCAAATAAAATACAATACCTACCCTTCATTTCACTCTGAATCATAACAAACTGTAGATAATAATGACAGCATTTCTGTAAAAACAGTAATTTACTACAAAAGAGTCCACTGCAAACAGTGGTCCTTGGTGTGATTTGTTTCTATTATTGCCAGTACTGCTGATTAATAACACACATTTTCAGTTAATTTTGGATCTCAGCATGCCCTTTAATCTTGCATTGTTTCTTTTGTCTTGCTATTACAGAAAAATATATATTGTATCCTGAGGCCCAATTCCAATTACTATAAGTTAATCTATTAGGTGATAAAGAACCACACAGGCAGAAAATGTGTATATGAAAGTGAAGATGTATCTCAGGATTTGCTGGGGTTTGGTTACCTTGAAATGATGTTCTCTATAAATCTCAGAGCATGTTCTCTGTCTCTGTGTGATAACTGAAGCTTTGTTTTGGATGTTGTCCCAGGTATTATGAAACCGGGAGTATTAAGCCTGGAGTGATTGGAGGATCAAAACCAAAGGTCGCCACACCCAAAGTCGTTGAAAAAATTGCAGAATACAAACGCCAAAATCCCACCATGTTTGCCTGGGAGATCAGGGACAGACTCCTTGCTGAGCGAGTGTGTGACAATGACACTGTGCCCAGTGTCAGTTCCATTAACAGGTAAAGCTCGATGTGGTTATGGGGTGGGATGCTCCATGGAAGCACTGGCACCATGTCTTCGTCCTTTAGTAGGACTGGGTGTTTGGGGCTGCTTGTAAGAAAAGCAGCTTCACCTGTTTTGCTAGGGCACTTGGGCCTGGGGAGCAGCTGCAGGCTTGCCTCGGTGGCTGGAGAACCATAGATGATGGGGGTTTCCCAGGAGTGGGCAGGTTCTGCTGTCAGCCTTTGCTTCTTTTCCATCCTTTCCCCTGTCTGTGAGCAGGAGTTCCGTGCTGGGAATGACTCTATGTGTTTGCTACGAACGAAGCCCCTTTCTGCCCTATGGGGTGGGGGTTCTGTGGGACGTGCTTTGCCCAGGGGAGAAGCTCAGAGGGCCATTGAGTAGGGTGGCAGTCATCTGGGAAAGAAAGGGACCCAAGGCATGGGTCTGAGGTATCATTCTGTCCCCTGACACCTGCTTGGTGTTGCTGACAGGCCTGTGTTCAGCGTGAGTATCAATGGGAGAGTTTGGTTGGTAGTGTCTGAGGGCTTCTGCTGTCTACTTTTTACATTGGGGAACTTAAGCGACCTTGAACTGCTTTTGTAAAAATGCAGGGGAATCTCATTTGGAGACTCAGTCCTATGTTTGGGAGTTTTGCCATGGCTTTGCAAGTCAGGGCTGGGCTCATAGAAGGCCCAGTTAGGGGCTCTAACCTATTACGTTGTCCATTACACCCTCTGTGCCCATAGTTTCCTCCTGAGTCAAGTGACATGTAAGGCTGGAAAAACCCAGTGAAATGTTACGTGACATCTCCAGCCCTGCCAGACCAACAGCCAGAGATGAATGCTTGGATAACAGAGCTCTTGGGCACCCATGGCCCTGGCAAGCAGAGTTCTTTAATTTTCACTCTTTTCCAGGCTTCCTTCTCACTGTGCTGGTGTGATGATTTTCACTTGTGCAACTGCATGCAAATTCTTCGAATGCAGCTCACTATAAAATGTCTCATTTGCGTCCAGACGTGAAATAAATTGATGCAATATTCTTTTATTGGCTATCCCAATCTGATTTGCATTCATGGAGTTGCCGCTTGAGTAGCCGGAGTGGCTTCCCCAGCGTTAGTGGAGAATGCAGTCTCTGCCTTGACAGACTCAATGTCGAGTCATATGTTTGTGGAATTAAAAGGAAAAATGGGTCAGTTCATGTGCGGCCTTTGCTGCTTGGGAACCCCTGTCTTGGAGGCTCCAGAGCAGCATGCAGTAACTCTGAGGACATAGTGTCTTCAGTTTTAAAGAGGGTTTGAGAAATATTACAGACACTAGGAAAACCAAAGGGAAATACCAAATAGCTAAGGAGAAGCTCTGTTTCCATCAATGTCAGTAAGTCACATGAGAAGCATGGCTGTTGTGAGCAGTCCTGTGCTTGTGTAGGAGAACCTCAAATGTCCTCTGAAAAACTACCAAAAAGGGCAGTCACAGCTCTAGGTAAAAGGGACATTTAAGTAGCTTCCTGTCATATTTTGAGCCAGTTTCCGTGTTTTTCTTGCTGTGTCCTTGTATGTTTCCCCACATATAATGCCCACACCCCAACGGCCCTTGTATCAGAAACCCAGTTCATGATCTGTCACCAAGGTTTTTGGCTGTAAATCTAATTCTTTCTCATCTGCTTGTGGCTCTGGCTAAGATCTTCTCCTTTTCTCAAAGGCTTGCAATCCCTTTTAAGAAATGCATGCAATCTATTTGGGTCAATCTGTTCACCCAGACAATGTTTTTTGCCAGCCTAGGAGCTCATAATGAAATCCCAAACTAAACAGTCATGTGACAAAGAACCTGGAATTCACATCAAAACACTTGGCTTTAATGATAAGTCCTACAGTTACAGCAGTCTGTGGGTTTTATCCTTATATTTAACACTGAGTGTATACTTTGGGGCTTTGCTGGTGGGGAAGGATGCAGGCCCCTGCCCACAATATTCTTGTTCACAGCTGAGGTGCAAATCAGGCGCTGCCTGGTCGGCACAAACCTGAGCCTACACAGATCTCACTGAGTGGTTCCTGTCCTGCTGCAGTTGCCATTTCTGCACAAGGGAGGACAGAGACACAGTGGTTCTCTGTCCCCGTCTCCACAGTGCAGGGGGTGTTCACTGGGGCTGTGCTGTTCCCTCCCAGGATGCTAACGCTGGTCCTGTGGAACACTGGGGTTTATGGTGATGGACTCTGTGCAGCTCATCCTGTTACTGAGGGGGTCTTTTAGCAGACAAGTTTGAGCTGCTGCCCCCATGTAAAAGCGAATATTAATAATTATTATTAATTAATAATATTAATGTTAATATTAGGCTACTCTTCAATAGCAGGAGCAAGTCTGTGTGATTAAGACTTAATTAATCACTGTGACTAGCTTTGCTCAAATCAGCTGAGAGCTGTCCAGCTGCTTTCAAGTGCTCCTGTCTCCGTTCCTTCAGAGATAAAGATGTTTATGTGTCAAAAGACTGGACATCCTTTCTTCACCATGACAGCCTTGTGCAGGGAGCTGTTTCCACTCTGGACCATGCAGGGTTCTGTCTCATTGGCCATGCTCCCCCACCAAAGCTGCTGCCCCAGCTTTTCCTGCCCCTCACACTGGGTGGGCTGTTCTGGGGGCTGTGCTGCTCTAACCCATCTCCTGGTTGTGCCTGACACCCAGCAGCTTCACTCAGGGGCTGAAAGATGGCTTGTGGACAGACCAAACCTCTGCCAGCCTCCATCAGACTCCTCCAAGGAATGGGAGTGGAAGCGGATGGCAGTGGGATGGCAGTGCATCCTTTTCTGGGATGGAGTTGGGCATCACCAGTGGTGGTCCCTGGACCTGCTTATGGGGGGCTTACCAGGAAGGACCTGCTGTGTATTCCTGCAAGTTCACCCCCAAGCCCATTCTACCTCTCCTCTCCTCTCCTCTCCTTCAAATTCATGGCAGGCTGGAATGGTCGGAGAGTTTGCCAGGCACAGAGAGGAGAAATGCTCACTCTGGCATTGCTGCAGTAACTGTAGTGCCGGGGGCAGGGGGATGTGTGTGAGCCAAGGGCGTGCCTCTTTCCAGCCTGTTCCAACTCTGCCGCAGCCTGAGGCGGAGCTCTGTGATCCCTAGAGGTATTTCTGACCCTGTCTTTTGTTTTTTCGTTGCACGTGGGCAGGTGAACAATGTGTGCAGCATCTCCCCAGAATCTCCCTTTGTAGCAGGTACCCTCTGTCCGGCACCACCACACACGCCTTCTGCTTTATCTGTACCTCTGAATTTTTCCTGATTGATCACTGTCAATCAGAGCTGCGACTGTATGTACCCAGTGATGATAAATACAGTCGTTCAGCTTTTAAGATTAGCATTTATTCCAACACTAAAAAAAAAAAAAAAATTGGGCTAAGATGGTCCTTTCCCAAGGTGTTCAAGTGCCTCTAGCCAAGTGAGTGCCATACCTCGGATGTTCTAGGAACAGCCTTGCAAATGTGTCCCAGCACCCAAGAGTGCAGACCACAATCTGCTGGGACCTCTGGGCTCAGAAGGTTCCAGCTCCCTGGGGACGAGGGTACTGGCCTGATGGTTGCCGAGATAGCAATGGATATCTGATTCCTGGGCAGTGAACGCTGGGTCCTCAAAGCCACCAAAGCACCAGACTCTGAAGCATCCTGAGAACCATCCGGATGCAATCCTGTTCAGTGTGCTCTGGGATGACCTTGCTTGATGAGGGAGGTTGGACCAGATGAGCGACTGTCAACTGTTGTCTCTTCCAACCTGAACCATTCTATGATTCTGTGACTCTGTGGAATGTCACCCTGGTGACTCTAATGGCAGGGGCTGGGGGCACAAATGTGGTCCTGGGTCCACCTGCTGAACTTTGATCTTTCAGTGAATGATGAGGGCAACATATGCAGAAAGGCATTTTTTGTATTGATGTAGGTGTCCTACACTGAAAAAATAGTGTCTAATGCCTCCTGCCATTGCATGCCTAATGCTAGCTAAGTGGTCATTTTTTTCCCATTACTCACAGGATCATACGGACTAAGGTGCAGCAGCCACCCAACCAGCAGGTCCCGGCCTCCAGCCACAGCATAGGTAAGGAAAACTTTTTTTAAAATACATTAAAAAAATCATAATGGATTACAAATATTCTGAAGAACTTTTAATCATTCTTATGGACAGATAATTCTGCATAAAACACTTCAGCACACGTGCTAATGTGCCTTCTTTGTCATTCTCCAAGGGCTGAACATAGTAAATGAATTTTATAAATACTGCTAAAAGGTTTTGAATTTTACTGATTATTATGATAAATAGCTTTCACCATGAGACAGAAAATTGAAATCTAAACCAAAAAACCCCCACTAATAGGGGTCTATAGAATGTCAGATAATTAAAGTAATAAATCAAGAAAGGGATACTTATTCATAACATTTTCTGCATCATTAGTCAGTAAGTAGTTTTGAATGTGTTTTTTTCATCTATCAACCATCCCTTCCATAGTTCTTTGTGCACTTGCAGTCTTGAGTGAAGAGGTAGCAAAACTTTCTGAAACTTTTAATTCAGCCACAGAACAGTGATGCTGCACCCCGAGGGAGGTGATGCTGGTGGAGGGTGACCCAGAGGAGACCCCCAGGCTCGTGAGACACCCTCAGCCCTTCTCCTGGCTGATGGTGTCTTTCTGAGGAGGGTGGGGGCTTCTGTGCTGCAATGCAGCAGGGATAGAGGGGCTCAGTCGGGGCTCAGGGCTGCTCTCTTTTTGTTCCTGTTCCATGAAACCTGTTAGGGCACAGGTCAGCCCTTGCTCCATAGGAGGTAGTGGGGGGCCCTAGTTTTTCTCTGCCTTTATGCTGTCACCTGGGATATGGTGAAATGCTTGCTGCTTCTCTCTTGGCAAGCATGTGCCAGCACCGGGAGAAAGGGAGTGGAGGCGCAGAGCTGCCTGCACTTTTTCAGCCTGTTAGAGGAGTCATACTGCAGACCCGGTGCCCTCAGCCTTTCCCTCCAAAATGCCAAAACAATCTTGGGGAAGACGAGCTTCCTTTATCTCACTGTGGTGACTTCAGTGCTGTCTCTTCTTGAGAATGTCAAGAACAGAGAAGAAAAATCTTGTTTCTCAGGGCTTGGATTTGATGGAGCAGGGATTCCTGACAAGGATTTGCTCCGTGTAAGTCATGTTTGGGGGTCTTTGGTGTGGTCCCACAGTGTATCGC
Organism: Melanocharis versteri; assembly: GCA_013397845.1. Classification (NCBI taxonomy): domain Eukaryota; kingdom Metazoa; phylum Chordata; class Aves; order Passeriformes; family Melanocharitidae; genus Melanocharis; species Melanocharis versteri. The sequence goes on along the minus strand of VZTG01007868.1, from coordinate 232,707 downwards.
CCTCATCCTGTCCTTGGGGTCAGCATGGTGATTTCTAGGATGTAGGGACATGGAAGGACAGGCTCAGCCTGTAAGCTGATGGAGGTGATGGTGGTGCTCCCTCTTCTGCCTGCTTCCATGAAGTCCTGGACACCCAGAGCATTACAAGGACAGTGTTTGCTGTGCAGTCTGGCACATCCAGACTGGTGTATGCTCTTGATGAGTGACCACCCTTCCTGGACACAAACAGTACCCTTTTCTGAGGGCTCTTCCAAAGCAAAATGGATTTAGGTCATACTTTGGGGAACCTCAGGGTCTTTCAGCCATCCATCCCTGGGCAAGCCCAGCGGTGCAAGGTCTCCATTGGCCAGAGGCTAGTGGCGTGGTCTAACAGGATGCAGACAGCACACCTAGCACAGCAAGTGCAGGTTGCTCTGCTCGCAGGTGTTTCCTGTCCCTGGTACCCTCTTGTGGCTGCTCCTCTCTCTGCATGACTGTGTTCCCAGCAAGCTCTGTCCACCTTGCTGGTAACATGGGCTGCTGTGTTACTGGAGGGCCTCTGCTGTCCCGAGCAATGAGCTTTTCAACCGAGCCTCATGTGAGATGGGGTGTCTGACTGCTAGGGAAAAGCATCTCCTGTCCCACAGCACACAGACCCAAGCCCTTGTGATGGGGGCAAGGGCTGACCACGCCTCTGCTCGCATCCCTGCACTGGGCTGCTGTGGCATGCTGCTGGATTGCACTAAGCATGGCTGGGGTGGGTAAGGGCTCTTCCTGAGCCAGAGGGGCCACAATGGCCAGCTGAGCCCCAGCCCACCTCCTTCAAGCCATGGGGTCCAGTGGCTTTGGGGTAAGCTGGTGCCCGTGTTGTCCTGCGACTGACTGCCTGTCCTTGTCTTGCAGCCTCCACGGGATCAGTCACCCAGGTGTCCTCTGTAACCACTGACTCCGCTGGCTCATCCTACTCCATTAGTGGGATCCTGGGAATTGCCTCCCCCGGCACTGAGAGCAACAAGCGCAAGCGGGATGAAGGTAGCCGGAGCTGTTTTCTGGGAGGGGGTGTGCATGGCTGCACAGCCAGAGGGGTGGGGTGGATGCGGTGTGTTTGTGATGTGATGGAGCTGTGGACATCCCCTGTTGCTGTTGACTGCAGTGCAGTTTGGTTCTGTTTCAGCAGGACTTTGCCAAGGTCACAGACAAGCCAGGGACCATCAGAGTGGCCAGGAGCAGGGGCTTGTCCAGGTGTTTTGGAAAGCTATGGCAGTGTGTCCATTTTGAGCCAGGCCCTCCTCCAGACTGTGGAACATTTCCCTCCTGCCAATGAATAGGGGAAGAGACACTATTGTGTTCACTCTGTGGCCACCTGAACAGGAAATATCTGCAAACTGACAGAAAATTAACTTCAGAGACATCTGCTGTCCTGCTTCTCTCAGGACTTTCTTCACCAGGGACATTTGCCAGTCTTGGAGGGTGGAAATAAGCACAGACTGGTTGGGGTTGGATATTGTTCATACACTCCTCAGATCCACAGGGAGTGTGGTCCTGCTTTGTTCTGAATCCTACTGAAAACAATGTTTTGGAGAGAAAGACACCAGAGATGGAGTGGAAGGTGAAAGAGGAGAAATTCTGTGTTGCCGTCTTTTAAAAGTACCTTTAGTTTAGAGCATTACTTCCATTTTGGAAGAACCTAAAGAGAGAAGCTGTGGACACAATTTGTCTAGCACAGGGGACACCAGAACTGTAGTGGGGCTTTTTCAGCTGTGGATGCAGAGGGCATGTGGAGGAGGGGTGACTGCCTTTCCTGCTGAGTCAGGCTCCTGCCTCTTGCTGAGGAGCACCCATGTTCCTCAGCTCCTGCTGCAGGTACAGGTCCAGCACTGCCCTGCAAACAGTGCAGGTCCGGATCCCTGAAGTGCCTCCACTGTCCCTTGCTGCCCAACCCCTCCTGGATGGAGAGAGTGGTGGGTGGGTGGGCTGAAGCTGTGGTGGCACCTCCCAACCCGCCCCCCATCCCCTGGGGGAAACAAAGCTAGAATCAGCCGCCTGGTGCCTGAGCTGTACAAACAGGGTCATGTGCCCGTGCATCCTTTAGTGGAAACACATGATAAGGTTGTGCAGTAGACCCAGATTTACTGAGCTGGGAGAAAAACTGCAAGAGGTTGGTGGGGTCAATTTGAGCCACATGGGAACTAATCTGATGGTGGAAGTATAAAACTCCTTGTGCTCAGGTTCTTGCTAAATAACCATTGTTACTTAACTCTGTGATTGTACACCTGACGTTTTTTCCAAATCCAGATCATAAATGCGTAGTTAAATATATACATTAAAGCAGGGAGGGTGGAAGTTTTGTATTTTATCAGCCAGGTCAGGAGAGAGGCTGTCTGTATTGACACCACATGGCTCCTGTGCCACAGAACCATTTTTTGGGTGCCTGTGAGAAGACTCTGCTTTAACTGCAGAGAAAAGGATTAAGTGTTTCCTTGAAAAGCAAAAGCAGTTCCAGAAGTAGAGCTGAGAACCTTCCAGCTTTTTTCAGTTCACATTCAGAAATGAGCATGTGACTGCTAAAGCAAGCCCCATCACTTTGGCAGGATGAGTCATGGCGTTTGAGCTCCTGAGCTGGACAATAATGCTGTCCTCAGCAGGCTGTTTAAACTGCTTTTATAATAGGCTCAGGACTGCAGGTTTGGAGAGGCATAGTCAGGTACTCCAACATCTTTGTCTGTTGAAGCATCCACAACACCCTCCCTACCCTGCTTAGCACAAGGTCCTTCTGGATGGGTGTGGGTGGGCACATTGTGCCCATGGAGGTGTCCCAAGGCTCTGTATCTGCTATACATTCCTCTGATGTGAGGAGGAGAAGCATGTCACCTAATTTTGGCCTGTATCCTGATGTAAATGCACAAGCAGTAGAGCTAATTTAACCATTTCCTGACTTTGGAGAGGCTCTCTCTATAGAGAGCCCCTCGCATTATGCCCTTTCTCTGTAGCTGTTGGAAGGTGAGTGCCTGCTGCTCTGCCTCCCTGCACACATTTCCTGGAGCCACTGACTGTGCGGTGCTGTCCAGATGTCCTGGTTGCCCTCGGCCTGAGGGTGAGGTGGGGTGGACTTGCCCTTCCAGCTGCTCTAAGTACTTGATATAATTCATTAATCAGTTTTGTTCTCCTCACTCTTGACATTTTTTAGCAGATGTCACCCGTATTTAACCCAGTGGGAAGCTTGCTGGGTAGCAACAGGGGCAAGCCAAATCAGACAGTGTTTATTGGTTTATGCAGCTGAAGGTGTCATTCTTTCCTGTGTTGTAATACGGACTTGGAGCAGATGTGCCTTCATGGGGGATCAGCTGCTTTCACTTTTGGTTAAAGGACATGCAACTGGAGACTGACATGAGGAGCAGGCTGTTCTGTAATGAGGCAGAGAGATACAGGCAGCTGCTGCAGCCTGCAGCAGTGGAGGATGCCGGGCAGCCACCTTGCTGTTCTGCCTGCAGATTGTCTCCCAGCTGCAGTGGCGGCAAGTTTGCGCAGCCCTACACCTCAGGGAAGGGTTGTAGAGGCGCAGGTGGGTGACAGGAATGCACAGAGTGACCATGATGGCATGCCTGCTCTCAATGGGGTCTGTTTTAGGGCAGCAAGATGCCAAGTCAGAGCAAGTTGAATGTTCCATCCAATGCTGACAGCCAGTGTACGTGTAAGGGCTGGTCTCACTGCACTACCAACAGCTGGTCGGGTGAGCGGTGGTGGTTTCGTGATGGACACCTGACATATTTTGGGAAGTGCTGAGCATCCCCTGTCTGGAAGTCAAAGCTTTCCGAAGTGGGGTCGAATAATCCTTGTTGAGCACTGAGAAGAGGGGAAAAGAGACTTTTGTCCACAGGTGGGTGCATAGGAGGCCAGAGCCAGATATGGTGATCAGGACATGTTTTGGGGATGAAGGTGGATGCTGGGCCGTAAGTGCTCTGGAGGATTCTCTGAGGATGATGAGGGAGGAAGGACCAGTGTACGGCAAGGCAGAGCCCAACCCTTCTTCTCTCTTCACTTCTCTCTTTGCTAGCCCTGGTCTCCATTCTGCAGAGCTGTGGTGTTGTGGAAGAGATGTCAGAAGGGCTCATGCTCAAGCATAAGCAAAACAACTGCTGTGTTTGTGCCATACCAGCTGAGAGGGATCCTGGAGCAAGCATGCATGCCTGAGGCATGAGATGTGCTTCTCACCTGGGATCTCCTTGTGAGCTAGGGCTGTCTCCGTGGGGGAGTGACATCCCTCCACCAAAGGACTCCTGCATCTCAAAGAGCCCAGGTCTGTGCTCTCTGGGAATCATGTTGTGCCTGCTGGTCCTTTCCAAGAGTGTCCACAGAGCAAGGGGAGTGTGTGTGGGCGATGCTGGCCACTGCGGGAACATGCTGGGTGTAGCTCTGTTGCACCTTGTGCAGAGCCCTCTGCTTACTGGTCTGTAGGGGGCTTGAGCTGCTCAGTCTGAGAATGTCTGTACAAAAATCCCGCCTTTGGTGCAGGCAGCTGCTGTTTGTGCTCTGCTGCAGCTGTGGATGCTGTCAGGGCTGGCCTGGGGCTGGGGGAAGAATCTTGTTGCTGTACTCTTGCAGAGAGATGAGACTGACTGCAGTGGGTTTATCGACAGACTTGGAAGACTTACAAGAATCTCCATTCTTGTGGCTCCTCCTTGCTTTGTGCAAAACACTAACCATTTCCCCACAGAGGAATAATGTCTTTTTGGAGCAATTGTTGCAGGTTGTGTTGGGGTGTGAATGCCTGACTTTCTGGAAGTATGCTTGTGCCTCCATGACACAGAAATGTGCAGAAATCTTTAATACCAACAGGTAATATGGGCAGCAGGTGAACGTGAACAGCAGCTAAGCCAGTCTGAAATCTATTTGCATACAGTAGTTTCTCTGGAAGTCCAGGATGTCCGTCAGGTCCCTAACATTACTTGCATGCTATTAAAATAGAGACCATCAATGGGCACAAATGTCATGTGCCCACCCTGCTATGGCTAAAATCACAAAATATCCTGAGCTGAAAGGGACCCACGAGGGTCACCAAAGTCTAACTTGTGGAAAAAAAGAAAAACAAAACCAAAAACCTACTACATGGTTATCACCACCCTGGCACAAAGTTAGAGTGTGCAAGCTGGCACCCTTTCAGTCAGTGGCTGCTAATGCAGGGGTTGGCACAGAGGGGCATCATGTCACTGCTCAGCTCAGGTGCAGCCACAGTGGCACGGAGGATAATGTGTTTCCTCTCAAAGACATGGGCTGTGCTAGACCAGTCGGCCTGTGTGCTTCCCCTTTATAGATGCAGCTGATTTGAGCAAAAGGCTCTGTGCAACCGTAAGCGCCTGATTGCAAACTGTCTGTGGCCTGGTCTGCCCAAATTCAGCAGGACATCCTCAACAAAGTGCCACACAGGATGCAAGTGTCTGCACCCCACCTGCCCCTGCTTGCTGCAGGAGAGGTTAGGCAGATTTAATATGTGCACCGAAGAGCTGCAGAGACAATATTTCAAATTCAATCCTAACAGAGACTTCTCAGCAGTGGAGGAGTTTGGGGAATTGAAAGCAGTGTGGCCGGAAGCTTCCACTTGTACCAGTTGTTTCATTTTGTTCCCATTCTCACCAGCTATAATCCAACATTGCTGTCAGCATCTGGTGTGAGGATGTAAGCACTGGTGCTTTCTTTTCTCAACTGAACTCTTTGATAAATGCTTTTAATCACAGACATGGTGGGCTCCCAGGTGTTTGGGTCACAGCCTTGTGTCTGAGAGAATAAGCCTCCAAGAGGGGCTGGGACACTAATAGAAATGAAAAAGAAATGAGAAAGATTGCACACAAGGGTGGGTGCAGCCCAATGTCTTGTAGAACCACCCCATTTTACAGTCACCATGTTTTCAAGAGATGCCCTGGGTTAGGCATGTCTGGGTATCCGAGCAAGTGCTGACCTGTGCACTGAAGCTGACAGGGATATTTCCAATGGCACCAGCACCGTGCCCACTGTTGAGATCAGCTGGAGAAGTGCTTGGCAGTGACAAAGGTGGACAAGAGCTTGCCAAGTCAGTGGCACGTCTGAGGACAGAGAGACAGAGAAAAGCAAAGCATATGACTCAGCATGAGTGAGTGTTTTTGTATTTTGTGGTTTTCCTCCGTACCAGGCCCATGAGCTATGTTTTCTCAGAGGGACCGAAATAAGAAACTACACTCACATCTAGGCAGAGGTTTGAAGGGCTGTGGGCACAAATGTCTTGGAGACTGCATGAGAGGGTCAGTGGCCTCCAAAGAGAGCCCAACATGGAGTAGGTGCTGCCAGGTTCTTCTGTCATCTCCTCTTGTGGTCAAGGGACAATGTGCCGAGGTATCAGCTCTAGGAGGCTGCTGGAAAGGCTTGTAGAAAGGTATTTTTTCTGCTTTTGTCTGAAGTCCACTTCTTTAAAAGTTGAACACCAGAACCACAGCTGGTGCTAAGCTTTTCCCAGAACAGCTAGGTGTGATGTCCACATCTCTGTGTCTGAGGTTATGCCATGACGTGCAGTGTGTACATGTGGCAGATGGATAGTGTCCAGGGGCATTCTGCTGCTCTGTCTCCTTATGGTGGAGACAAACATATGCCTGTTCTGCCCTTTTGGTCCCAGTGTCCTGTCTGTGACAGCAGAGAGCTCCCACCTCATCACTGAGCTCTGTGCTATGGCAAAGCCCTAGCTGGTGAGAGCTGCTGTGCCAGCCTGTAGCTCCCTGGAAGGCCCAGGGCTATAAGGAGAGGCCTGCCAGCCATGAGGATAGGAATGAGTGTGTAAACGCCCCTTTCCAGCTATGGCTTTCCAAATTTTCATAAAGGTAAAGTAGATCTTACTTTAGGTACCCTGGTAATAGAGATACTACTCCATCGAAAACCAGAATCTTTTGTCTCTGAGGGTTGGAATGTGGGACTTCTCTGTCCACTCAGACGCCCCTCTTCCTGGCAGTCAGTGCTGGCTCTGTATGTGCTCTCAGGGTCCTGCTCATCCCAGGACACCCCTAGTGAGCATCTGCTCTGATGTAAAAACCCTGTCCCGTCCTGAGAAGGTGTGAGTTCTCCACCCACCCAAGATTTATTCTTTGTGGATTCTTGAGTTGGTTTAGGCACTTTTGACTTGGGGCACTTGAGCATCCCCGTTAGGGAGGACTTGCTGAATGAGGGGTCATGGTGCTGGCCTAGGAATATGGATGGTGACAGAGCCCACAGAGGGGTTTGTACTGCCTGCCCACGCTCTCAGCATCAGCAGGAGAAAAACACATGTTGCAGCCAGCAGATGATGGAGTTCAGTGCATAAATTGACCACTGGTGAGGTCCAGTGTTGACATAAGTCCCTATTACTTGGCTCACTTCAGATAGCGACAAGAGCCTGATGGTGTTGGGATGCGAAGATCCCACTGCTGAGTCAGCAATAGCTAGAAAGAAGCAGTGGGAAAATGCATAAAAATCAGAAAACACACTCTGTACTGCAGGCAGTCAGGTGAAACAAGTGGAGACGTCCAAGCCCACGCAGAGGTGAAATAGAAAGAAACCCCCTCCAGAGTCCTCAGGAAGTGCTGGAGTTTATGTTAATGATTTCTAGCCCCACTTCAGCAGCGCTTAGCCACTGGAGCTGTCTTTACCCCAGGGAATAGGTCCAGTGAGATGAAGCTTTTGAAGAGAATGAGGTTTTGCAGGGTCGGCAAGTACTGATCTGAATTTCTCCTGCTGATTTAGACTGTCCTTTGCACTCAGGGTTCCATTCCCGGAGTTGCACAGTGGGTTAGGCTATTTGTCCCATCATTTCTTTATCTCTTCAGAAGAGACAGTTTTCCCTCACCACACTGACATCATCATTTTAAATAGAGTTTGGTGTGGGCTTTGGTATTACATTGCAATGATGGCTTCATCTGTGCTATATCCAAAAGCATTTACTTTTGGTGGAGGCTTTATTTATTTTTTTAACATTTCATTAGAAGCTCATTTTCCAGTTCTTGGACATAATTTCTGAGAACACTTGGAGTTTTCTTTCAGTTTTTGCATTTGCCTTTGTGTAACTTACATGGTCCATTCTGAATGTGCTGAAGTGTGTCGCAGGTTTGACACTGGCTAGAAGCCAGGCACCCACAGTGCCTGGCTTCACTCATTCTCCTTTGCTATAGTTCAGCAGAGGAGGGGGAAAGAAAAAAACTAAAAGGCTCATGGGGTGAGATAACGATTAGAAGAAAACACTCTAAGGGCAAAACAAGCTCAAAATTTAAACGGTATAAAGAAAAATGTATTAACAACAGAATTAAAAGAGGATAATGAGAATTATAATAAACCTTTAGAACACTTTCCCCTCCACCAGCCTTCCTTTCTTTCCCATTGACACCGCAGGGAGACAAAACATGGAGTTTTTAGTCAGTTTATCACTTCTAAAAAAACTTTTTTCTTCAGTTCACTTAGGGAGATGAGTCTCTTCTGCTATGCTGTGGGGTCTTTTCCACGGGACACAGTTCTCTGTGAGCTTCTCCAACGTGGTTTTAGTTTTCATGAGTAGCAGTCCTGCCCGACCTGCTGCAATGTGAGCCCTCCCATGAGCAAAATAGTTTTCCCGAACTACACGGTGTGTGGGTCATTTTAGTTCATGGGGTATAGTCTTTTAAGGATGAGCTCTTCTAGTTTGGAAGCAAGAGTCCTCTTCCTCTATCTCTAGACATAAAGGTCTTCTTTCTCTGTTTAAGTTTCCCACTAGATTACAGCTTTTCAGCATCCACGTGCTCCAGCATGAGCACCTCTTCTCACGGGCTGCGTGTGGACTCTACATCCCCCCATGCACTTCATGAATTACAGGGAAACACTTTGTTGTATTATACTCCTCATCACAGCTTGCAGAAGTACCTCAGCTCCGACGCTCGGAGCACTTCCTCCTCCCTCTCCCTCCTTTTTCACTGACCTTAGTGTCAACATATTGTTCTCCCTATGTGTCTTCACCTTTTCTTTTTTTCTGACTCAGGAGAGAATTGGTGTCCATAGGTTCGTTTGTTCTCAAATTCTATCAATTGAAAAGTTTTTAAAGATTTCTGTAGCACTGAAAGGTTGATCCCGTCCGGGCTCTGCATCAGGGAATTGCTCGCCATGACTTTTGCTGCTGGTGACATGGTCCCTGCCGGCACCGTGTGAGCCACACTGGCCGATGGCTCCACTCAGTGCCTCTCCTCATGCAGGGCACCGAAAAGGAAAAGCTGCTGCTGCCACCTCTGCCCTTCTGTCTGCAGCATGGCTGGCTGAGAGTGGCTAAGCAAATAAAGTTTATTGTGAGCCATGCTGAGATGGCAGCGGCTGTGTGGCGCTGCCCTGGCTGTGCTGCCCCGGCAGCCCCTGGCTCCAGCTGCTCTTGGCCTCGGCTGTGGAGCTGCCCCTGGCTGCATGGGCACTCTGAGCACTGGACCTGGCCGCTTAGCCTTGGCCGCATGGCCGCTCGCCGTGCAGGGATGGCCCCCGTCAGCATGGCCCAGTGGCCCCACCGGGAAAGGGCCCGGTGGCCCCCCCACCACCCCTCCAAGGAGAGGAAGAAAGAGAGTTCCTGCGTTTTTTTTCCTTTCTTTAATATGTTATCATAGAGGCGTTACCAGCTTTCCTAATTGGGTTAGCAGTATACCTATTCTCAGAGCCAGCCAGTGATTGGTTTTGCCAGGCATGGAGGAAGCTTCTAGCAGCTCATCACAGAAAATCACTTCTGTGGCTGCCGCCTTCACTCCTCATCAAAAATCAAACCATGGAAAACCAACACAAAGTGGCTGCAGGTCCTGGTCATACTGGTGATTTGACACCAGCAGTGATGATTTAACTCATGGATGATGTATTGACACCAGCAGTGACAGTGTCACATGCGGATGATATTGGTTTGACATCAGCAGTGAGGGCGTCACATGTTGTGGATGTCTGGAGGAGGAGTTTGACTGCCCCAGGGCATAAGAATTAAACCCTTGAGTGTTCCAAGAACCACCCTGCATCTATGAGTTTATTGGTGCTGATCCAGCCATCCCAGACAGTAACTGGAGCAGCTCTGCTGGCACAGGATTTCTCTTTGAAATTTCATTCCTCATGAAATTCTAGGGAAAAAGAGAATAAATGTAGGCCAGCTCAGATCTCCACTACAGTAGCATTAAAATAATGAAGTCTCAGTTTCTGAGAAAGTTATGCATGTCTAAATTCATGGAAGTGAAGCAAAAAGCTATTTTGGCCTCCAAACTGAGTTGTTCTGATGTTTGAGAGCAACATGTTTGCCTGAGCTCTGCTCAGGCAGGACAGTATTCTGTGGAGGGAAAAGTCTTCTTTCTCCAGTCACCAGGCTCTGCCCAGCCAGGTTATAGAGCCTGTGGGCTCAGATCCTCCTGGTACAACCTTCAGTTCTGTCAGACAGCGGAGCATTCCACGTTCTTCACTGTCAGTGTGTGTCCCAGCTTCCTTGTGATGCCCTGAGCTGCTGGCATGCTGGACACCTCAGTTTGCCTGCATAGCTGCAGTCTGGGGTTCTGCTGACAGGTCTTGACCTCTGTGGGATCCCTGTGGACATGGGCATGGCCGGGTGGATGGCAGTGGCTGGTGGACAGCTGTCCCCAGATGAGGATGTCCCCCTGCCTCGTGTCTGAGGGGTTTGAGGGATGGGCTGGTTCTGCCCTGGACATCAGTGACACTCACCTGTTCACAGCTCAGCACAGGAAAGCTCCCTGCCAGCGCAGCTGCCCTTTCTGAGCAAGCGGGTTACCAGCTGTCTTGTGTGCACATCAAACATGTTTGTCACTTTTCTTCTAATGCAGTCCCTGGGGCCCCTATTTTCTAGAGAGCTCTCCTCTGCCTCTGAGGTGAAGCCCTGCCAGTTTGCTACTGGCTTCAGTGGAGCAGGGATTTTCTCGGAGCTATGTTAATGAAAAGCACAGACTTCCACCACTCCTTACAGCCCTGCTGTAGCTCCAGCTGTTCTCATCAGGAGCTGTCGACTGCTAGATGCTTTTCAAGGAAAAACCTCTTCATATAGATTTAGCTAAAATTCAGTTTAGGGCTAGGTGACTTGTCAGATCATCCTGATGGTGCCAGTACTGGGCCTAGCCAGGATTCTTTTGTGGGAATGCATTTTTGAAAGAAGCAGCAGTTTAGTGGAAAAGCAGGGCTTGACAATTTTGATGGATGTTTGGTATAGATGCTAATATAAAGTAACTAGAGAAGTCATGAGCAGGATGAATAATTCTGATTTATCAAGAAATCGGTAGAATCCAGAGAGGAGGAAGTTCTGAGGTGCAGTCACAACGCATGTATGTACCTATGTCCCTGTACAGAGCATGTATCTATGTGTCTCTAATGCATCTATCACATATACGTATATACAGAGAGAGGTGATAAAAGTTTTACCTTACAATGGATAAATTATATTACTCACAAACTTTCACAATTAGTACTCCACTTTTTAAATGATGACACTGATTTTTGAGAGGTCTGAAGAACAAAATCGAGAAAAGATTTTTTGGCTTTTTGGTGGTTACTTTCCTTCGCATGCCACTCTTGAACAAGGTGTTTCTGTTAGAGGAGGGTCATACACTTCACACCATGATGTGTGATGCTGGATTTTCCTCTTTTCCCCTGTTTCTATGTCATTGTCTCTTGGGTCAGCATACATCTGCACTGTAAAAACAAATGCTTGAATTTCAAACATGTTTGAGATGAGGAGAGCTTAGGGGAGCTGCAGTGTCTCAGCCTCATTTACCCTGGAAGAGAGATTTGGCCAGTTGCAGGTGGTGGCTGGAAAGAGGCAGAGGCTATATTCCTACATGAAAGGTCCGACACCAAGGCATTAAGTGAATGATTTGACACCTCCGTCAAAAGCTCTCCAAATGTCATATATTTCTGTGTCAGGCTTTCTCTGTGCCCCTGAAGCAGTAATAGGTTTTCCATTGCCTTGTTCCATCTGTACGGTGGGGTGACCACCAGCGTGGGGGTGTGCCTAGGCCAGGGTCTCCCTCCTTCCCCCAAATGTGCTCCTGCCCCTAGGGAAGAAGTAAACAATTCGGCAGGTAATGGCAGGTCAGCTGCCTTCTCCATGGCTGCACAAAGTGCAGCCCTAGTACCAGGATTATCATGTAGGGACTGAAATCTGCTGCTGTTGCAGCTGGTTCAAGCAATTCAAGCTTCAAGGATTTTAAAGTCAGAATTATTTCCTTGACTGAAATGAGAGCCTCCTGAAATCCTGAATGATAGTGGAAAACCACTTTTTCTGTTGGTGCTTTGGGAAGCTCTGGAGTTAATATTGTAAGCTGTAATTGCTGTTGTTGCCAATCGGGAAATTCCCCATGAGCAGACAGAGCAAAATCAGTGAGACACAGAAAACGGATGTATCCTGAGACTGGCAGCTTTCTCCAGTTCAGTTTTTGTCTGCCATATCCTTTGTGTGTGTTCTTTGCATTGAGGGTTATTCATTGCTAGAGGTGCTTGTGCAGTATTGATTGTATCCTGCCCATTTTGGCCTCTCCTGGTATTTGCAGAATAGTCTCACTGGGGATTATTTGCATCAGACTTGGTGACTGCATTTTGCACTTTATGTGGTTTTTATCTAATTATGTAAATAGCTGGTCATACGAGTCTGCAGGAGCATCGGATTCATACCTGCAGGCTGTCTGTGTTTCCTAGATGTGCCAGAACTTGAGAAGAGCCTCTTTACAAATTTGTCATGGCATAGTGATGAGGACATGGTAGACCTTGGAAAGAGTTGTAGTACTTACAGTAGGTGGGAGTTTCCTTACTGAGTCTTGTGCTGAAGCATAAACCTTGGGTCCAGGCTTGCTTTGCCATGGGACAACAGATGGACACAGGAGAAGACATGCTTCTCAGCATACATGCACTGGCTCAAGCGTAGCCAGCATGTGCAGGGCATGGGAATGTGTCACCAGCCCCTGGTGCTCAGGCTGTATGCATGGCCTGCACCTCCTGAAGCACGGGCAGCCTGTGCCTGCCCAGTGGCTCTTGGGGGTTCTAGACATCCAGCAGCTCAGGCAGAGCAGCAACAGTCATCATGAGTGAGCACCAAAAGCTGTATTTTAGGGGCATCCAGATGTGCTGCAAAAAGCTAAATCCCTCTTCTTACTCTTTTTTTTACTTGAGAAGACTTCACAGATGGAAAAGGAAGTCCTAATTGGGAAAATCTAGAGATGAGTGTCCCTACCTGCTCCAGTAGGACGTATGAGTGTCTGATAGATGAAGTACTGCACTGATGTTTTGCTGAACTTCTGCAACAAGACTGATTGCAACTCGTTTCCCCATTTCATATCCATACAGTCACAGAATCGCAGAATGGTTTGAGTAGGAAGGACCCTTAGAGGCCATCTAGTTCCAGCCCCCTGCCATGGGCAGGAGCACCTTCAACTACACCTGGTATTCAATTAGATATTCAGCTAGACCTTTTCTGTTTAGTGTGTACTTCTGGGTAGTCTGCCCCAGGTGGTCTGAGCTATGTTTCTCTGCACTCCAGCTCTGTGTCATGACATGCGTGCACTCATGCTGCTGCACTCCACCTATAATGCTGGAGCAACTTTTCTTGAGCTCGGAGTCGATTTCAGAGCCATGGCCTTTGCTCTCTCCATTTTCTTCATGAGCCTCAGCTGGGGAGGTGCCTCCACAGCTTCTTCCTTTTTCTTGTGGATTCTTGCTTCTGGGGCAGTGGCTGCCCACATGATGTTGCCCATGACTTCAGAGATGAGAAGAGCAGTTGGTCTTCTGAAAGCAACCAATGTCTTTTCTTCAGATGACTATAAGATGTGAATGTGGAGCTTGCCAATGTTTTATCTCATCTGAGATTCTGCTAAGAGATATTTGTAGTCAACATATACCTATGGTAATTCTTGTAAGATTGTAGCTCTAGCTGGAGACTGATTTCCCTTTGCTCCTGCAGATCCATGTTACAGGTGGAGGTTAGAAACCAAGGATTCTTGGCTGAGATGTCTTAAATTGAAAGGAAATCCATCTAAAATCTCCTATCAGCTGGGCACCGATCTGGTTGATTCAAGCATGGCAAAAGAGATATCTACAGTGGAGGTCAGAGTATTGTAATTCTGTCAGGTACTAACATCAGTGAAATGTGATGGTTTTCTGATCACATGGGCACTCCATCTTCATAAAACTGCTTCCCTGTAGCTCTGTAACAGGGTGCTGGCTGCAATGAAACATTTGTAGGCTGCATCAGCTGCTCTCTGATCTTCTTTGGTCACAGACTGGTTTGGGATGTGCATCCACCATCAGCACTTTCTTTTGTTTAGAAACTTCCTGCAGCCCTGTCGTTATGGTTCTCTGACATCTTGCAAAATGGCACAAAGGTGGCGAAAAGATGTTCCTCACAGGACTCAGAATCATAGAATTGCAGAATGGTTTGGTTTGGAAGGGACCTTTAAAGGCCATCTGGTCTGACCCCCCTGCTATGGGCAGGGACACCTTCCACTAGACCAGGACTTCAGAGATGCTAATTAGCAGAGCAGGACAAGGTCTATGGGATGCTGCTCTTGTGGGAACAATGGCATCACAAGGTGCTTCTTTTAGGTGCTTTACATGAGTCATATCAACTTCTGGTCGAAAAAATATCACTGTGGCTTACAGTGAGGAAATATCTGTAAGAACAACTTTGGTTGAGTGGGGCCATCTCACACAGCAGAGCCTCATTTCCCCTTGATGCTGCAGTAATTGCTGGGGTGCTGGGTTTTGCCTGATGAGCTGTCACATAGCTCTGCTGGAAGCAGGCACTGCTCACTCCCACACTGCTGCATCTAATGGCCAGGATACATATCCTCTTCTTGCATTTCAGTGCTTCATGAGAAGGAGACGGCACAACCCTAAGAGAGAAGCTGTGAGCAGTTGATGCACAAGTGTGCACATCAAAGACTTCATGGTGGCTGAACATTTCAGGGGAAGACACCAGAATGTCTTATATTGGCTGAACATGCTTCAGCCTCCCCCCTTATAATTCTGAACAATTATTGTTGAACTTTGCGGTCAAGGCACTCCTTCTGTTTGCACTTTCCCCGCAATACAGTTTTTAGTACCTGCTGTCCCTGGGACATTTGCCTGCCAGACTATGCTTTGGAAGGTCTCAAAGTGAGCAGTTTTAAGGCTTGTGGGACTCAGCTGCCAGACTGCCCTGCGTACAGCTCCTTTGAGTTAGACAGATTTGGTGGTGGAGGCTTTTAAAAAACTCAAACCCTTCAGAAGTAGTGCTCATTTCTGGGCAGTCTGATAACAGGGCTCAGAGCACCTGAAGGCAGGCAGATGGTCCAATATCTTGCATGTTGCCTGAAAACACTTAAACAATACCTTCTGGCTGGATGTCAGAGCCTACGGTCTGAGGACCACATTCCCGCTCCCTTTAATCCACCTTTTCTTGGCTGGAGGTGAAGGGAAGCCCTCAAACCCACTGGCAAGTCATCTCTCAGAGACCATTTTTGCTATGTGCTTTGGCTGGAGAGTGCTCAGGAGCCTCCTGCTGTGCCAACTGGGCTCCTCTGCATTTCCTTCCATCCACCTGTAATGGATTTTACACCTGAGAGGTTATTTTTGGTGGTACAATTCCTATCTGTCCCAAATGGGATATTTTGCCTCTTGTTCCAATTCACAGAGCTAGACGGGGCTGCTGGTTTCATGCTGTGAAGCATCGACACATCATGCCCTTGTAAACATTGCTGTCAGCAGTGGCAATTCCATCTCTATTGTCCCAATAAGATTTCATGCTTGACAGTGCCTGACTTTTTTTGTCTGTACGTCAACTAATAAGAAATAGTCATGTAGCAGTCTTTTTCTTCTCTGATTCCTTGGGTTTCCAGTTGCTTCCTTGAGAATGAGCACCTAGCCATTCTCTCTCCATTCTCACACTGATTTTCTCCCAGGCAGGAGGGCACAGGAGTTGGCGTTTCTGGAAGAGGGAGGTTTTGTGATAGAGCAGAGCTTGTCTTTTCCTGCCTAGCACCAGTCAGGGGACAAAGAACAGTTCCCAACTATCATGGCCTTGGCTGGCAATGGGGAGAGTGGCCCAGGACTGTTATGAGCGCTCAGAGATGGGAGGAACATAACTATAGGCATGCCTGAATCCAAGGAAGGTTATTTTGGAACAGTTTAGGTGTCTTTGAGTTTTAAATTTGTGTAGCTGTTCAGTTTACCTATTCTCCCTCTCTTACACCTATATGTTACTTGTTGCAGCAGCATTTGGTGCCTGGTAGTTTGACCACCATAGCACCTTACAGGATCCGTTTACCTTAAAGAAGGATGTCAGGATGTGGGGATGCTGGAATCTGCCATGGTTCCTCATGAAGTTAGTGTCTGGTGTGTCAAATCAGTGTAAACCTCTGGAACCTCTTGGTCTTGTTTCTGAATGCTGAGTCATACTTCCAGATTCTTGTCATAGCTCACCCTTTCTTTCCCAATCTAGGTCCACCTGAGCTATTCCGATTTTGGTGGCCTTATCTACCCGTTCATTGTTTTGATGTTCCTCAGTGGCGTGACTTCTGGGCACATGGGCATCTACATGACGTACTTTCAGAGTCATGTTTTCTATCCGTGCAGCAATGTCCTGCCATAGTGCAGCAGCCCAGATGGGTTTTCCCCTGCGCTGCCAGTTGCTTTCCTTCCACTGCTGCAGCCACCCCCATAGGGCATTAGCCACCATCCAGGAGTCGGTATAGAGATAAAGTATGGGCCACTTTTCTCTCTCAGCAATCTCTAGGGCTAGTTGGATGGCCAAAAGAGACTGTAGTGGGTTGACCCTGGCTGGGTGCCAGGTGCCCACTCAGTCGCTCTATCACTCCCTTTCCCTCTGGGACAGGGGAGAGAATAAGATGGAGAAAAAAAACCACCAGCAGGGTATGATAAGGCAGTTTTATTACAGAAAAGGAAAAAAAACAAGCGGAGATTTTGCGCGCGCAAGAGCTAAAGTGAAAGAAGATCAGTCTCTACTTCCCATCAGCAGCGATGTTCGGACACTTCCTGGGAAGCAGGGCCTCAGCACGCGTAGTGGTTCCTCCGGAAGGCAAACATGGAAGACTCACGAATGCCCCCCCCTTCCTCCTCTCTTCCTTAGCTTATATATCTGAGCTGACGTCAAATGTTATGGAATATGTTGTCACAGCTGAAGCAAATTCCCAAGAATGCTTTCTCCTAGGATGTCATGGATGAAAATGGAGCTCTTGAGTTGATGATTTGATTCTGGAGTGTAAAACTGGTGCTACTTCAC
Organism: Melanocharis versteri; assembly: GCA_013397845.1. NCBI lineage: Eukaryota > Metazoa > Chordata > Aves > Passeriformes > Melanocharitidae > Melanocharis > Melanocharis versteri. The sequence goes on along the minus strand of VZTG01007868.1, from coordinate 215,486 downwards.
CACTCGGAGAAGTGGAAAATTTGTTCCGCAGTGGAGTATTCATGTGTAGTTCCCCTGGTCACCACTGGGGCAGAAACCTCTGGCCACCAAGGACAAGTTCTTGCCAAGCTTTCCAAGCTCTCTGTCCTGCCCCTCTCTGGGCAGGCCCAAAGGGAAGCTGGCATAGGGTAGGGGCTGCCCTTAGCACATAGCCACCATGAAGAGTGGACCTCTCAGGCAGTGGAGGAAGTGGTGATCTCCAGCCAAGCCAGTCTCACCCAGTGGAAGCTGTTGGCATTGTCCCCACTTCAGGAGTGACAAATCTTCCTGTGCAAGCTGTGAGCTTCCAGCATCATTTTGCACCACCAGCCATGACCCGCTGTGTACCTGTTTGTCACGTTAGAGATGAAAACAAGTCAAAATTGTTAATCTCTGCTCTGTCCTGTGACTTGCTCAGCCAGTAGCCTTTCCTCGCCCCGATATTTAAATAAAAAGTAATGGTGCTACTTGAATTTGCTTTCTGACACCCATGTTGAGCTTGTAAGCTGGTCGCATCTAACCAGTTACCTCAAAATTGATTCTGGAGCCTTCAGTTTAGAAACCTGCAAGGTACATCCCAGGCAATCATGCTATCTCCATCAGGAACTGAATGAACCAGTCAATAATCAACATCGCCACGGGTGAAGAGGTCTCTTCTAGTACCCTTGATTTTTTCTTTATGAACATCTCTACATAGGTTATAGCTATATGGATGGACAGATGGAATATAGATGGTCACTATGCATGTATATACATCCAGTGCATATATGTTTCAAGTGAAGAGACAGTTGTAGGTGTGTATGTGCACACTGGTGCATTCCTCATAGATTGTTCTCCTGCTCTCTGACTGCATTGTTCAAATACATAAGCCCAGGTTTTTAAACCTTGCTAAACCTTTGCAGTTTTGGTCCAAAACCTTGTTGTGAAGAAAATTGCCAATGCTGTGACAATTACCCTGGTACCTGGCAAGCCCCGAATAAACTCAGCTGCACTTCTCTAAATTGCCAAAGAATTTTTGGACTCATTACAGACAGTTGTAACAGGTAGGACTTGGCTGATAGGAGATTACAATGTGTTCAGTGCTTGCCTGGGTGAAGGTGCATGTGTGGCAATGTGTTTGCTCTCATGCTGCTCCCCTGCGTGCCCCTTTCTCTGCACCCATTCACGGGCCCAGTGTGCTCAGCACTGGGGAGTGATGGAGGTAAAGCTTTAAAGGCTGCCTCTAGAGAGGTTGTAGCTGATTTTTCTTGGACCTGTGATCTCTATTTTTTTCCTTGGTGAACCCATGCACTCTGTGGGAAGTCAGAGGCAGCATGGGCAGGGCTGGAGGAGTTTAATCTACTACTGTGCTGCTGGGTCAGGTGTGGTCTACATTTGAGCGTTCTTCATTGATGGTTGGCATTCTCCTTTTCATCCTGATTGCGTTTCAACTCTGCTTTACCTGCCTGGTTCCCCTCCAATTCTCAGTGCTGCTGTCACTCTCTGGCTGCCAGAGATGATTGATTTGATCACTTATGCTCACCTCAAGCCCTCCAGCCGCATTAGTGTAAAGTGGTCCCATTCCCTTTCTCTCTCCCTGCAGGCGTGGGCAGAGGTGCTCGAAGATATTGCGATGGGGTGTGTGCTTGCTTGTGAAGTGTGATGCTTTGGGGTCTTGTGCCTCCAGAGGTCTCCACTAGTTCTCGAAGGTCGCAGCAGTGAGGGGGTGACATCTAACACATTGCTTTGGTGTAGGTGCCAGCAGGTGCCATGTCTTGGTTAGACTTTCCCCAGGTCAGAGGAGACCAAGTGCTGCTTGTGTGGTGGGTGTGCACAGGTGCAGCCCCCATACCCATGACAAGGTAAGGAGAGCCCACCTGCAGCCACTGGATAGGCTCCTGCTCCCAGAGCTCACCATGTGTCAAAGCCCACTTGTGCACCTGTTTGTCATGGGAACAGCTTACAGTCTCTGGCACCTGTGGCCACCCTGTCACCTCCTGAGACACAACTGTCGGGGGCAGCAGCCTGAGCTAACAAGGGTCTCTGCCAGTGAGACAAGCAGAAATCTGCATCATCAAGATGATGAGCATCTTGGGACAGGAGGTGGCTGTGGCAGGAAGGAATGGGGTGGGCACACTCTGTGAGATCTGAAACACATTCAGCTGGTGGGTACTGGCAGCTGTTAAAAACAAATTATAAATGGAAATACCAGATACAATTGCATTGAGATGGCAGAGGTCCTGAGGAGTCCTGATGGGCTGGCGATGGTCGGTTGAAACAAATTGCCCACTGCTGTGATACCTCAGCTCCCAATAACAGAGGGCAAATGGCCTTCCAGGGGGAGATATAGATTTTCCTTTGAGATATGGAAAGGGAAATAAACTAAATTATGTTCGAACATAGGGTTCTCCCTCCCTCTCCCTCTCTCTCTGAGCAAAATAAAGGGAGAGAGAAAGAAAGAAAGAAAGAAAGAAAGAAAGAAAGAAAGAAAGAAAGAAAGAAAGAAAGAAAGAGGAGGGAAATAAGGGGAAAGAGACATAAAATAAGCTTCAGCAGGCATTTGCAGTTTAATTGATATTTGGCGGCAGGAAGCCAATCAGTATAAGTAAATTGACGTTATAAGATAAAAATAATCGCCTAATGGGATGCCTTCCCCCACGGCTGCAGCAGGCCAAATAAATATGGTATCGCGTGTCAAAGCAGCGTGGCGGCCGTTCCTGGGCACAGCCGCCGGCGGGGCTCAGCGCGGGCTGCGGATCATTTTTATGGCATCTGTCTCTGCTCCCTGAGAGCAGGCAATGAGGGGTTGCACATTGATTGCTGCTCCAGCCAACAGCGGCTGAGGGAAAGGCTGTAATTAATGGCTTTATTTGCTGGAGCACTGCTGAGAACAATTGAGTCTGTTATGGTAACAACTGGTGCCCACATTCCAGCGGCAAAAGAAGGTGTTGGAGCTGGTGGGTAGCCCCTGGGCACAGGGTGCCCTCCTGAGAGTTGGATACAGGGCATGACAGCAAATGGGATTCAACAGTGCTTGAGGGGCTTGGCTGGTGCAGGTGGCTATCTGGGGAATGATGCAGGTATAGGGTGCCAGCAGTGTGCTCCCAGTTAATCTCAGTGTTGGTGACAGAGCAGACCCTCAGTCATTGCTTGCCACAATACCTCCAGGGAGAGGAAAACTGGCATGGATGATAGTGGACAGATCCCTCAGTTCCTACTGGGGGTGTTAACAACCTCCCTGTCCAAGCCTCTGGCCGCTCCCTTGTGCAGCAGTAGCAGTTACATGTTACTGGTTTTATTTTTTTTCTTTTTCTTTCTTTCTAAAAAAAGGTTTCTTTCAGGGATTTTACCTAAAAGTAGAGTAGTGCAATCTAGTCATTTTTGTGAACCCTGAGTGGTTTTGTCTTGCCATCTCTGCTGTTGGCTGGGGTGTGGGGAAGTGGACATGGTTCTGCACGGTTCTGTGAAGAACATATTGCTACATGTAAAGGTTTATGTACACACACCTGTATGTATGTGAGGTGAAAGAAGAAACATTTCAGGCAGCATGCATCCTGAGTGTGTTTCCTTGCTTTCTGAAGGGAATAAAGTCAAAAAGAGATGGGGAAGTGAAACCGTGAAAAATTATAATGAACGTCTCCTAAAGATTCTGTAAATCTTCATAAAGGAAAAGTTCTTTCTTGTCTTTTACATAAATAACAGGGGTACCTGGTGGGTGAGGAGAGACTGGTGCCCGCCCAGGCTTGGTTAGTCATGAGGACCGATGGCTTACTTACATTTTAAATACTTCTAAATGTAGATGATAGATAGGTTGACAGGTAGATAGATAACTAATAGGACAAGGAGTGATGTCTTCAAACTCACAGAAGGAAGGGTTAGATGGGACATTGGGAAGGAATTCTTCCCTGTGAGGGTGATGAGATCCTGGCACAGGGTGTCCAGAGAAGCTGTGGCTGCCCCTGGATCCCTGGAAGTGTCCAAGGCCAGGTTGGATGGGGCTTGGAGCAACCTGGGATAGTGGAAGGTGGGATGAGGTGAGCTTTAAAGTCCCTTCCAACCCAAACCAGTCTGGGATTCTGTGAGAGGACGAGAGGAAATAGTCTTCAGCTGCACCAGGGAAGGTTAAATTGAATATTTGGAAAAAACTCCTCACTGAAATGGGTGTCAAACATTGAAACAGGCTATCCAGGACAGTGGTCCAGTCACCATGCCTAGTGGGATTTAAAATATCTGTAGACATGGTGCTTAGGAACATGGATTAGTGGTGGTCTTGGCAGAGCTGGGTAAATGGCTGGTCTTGACAATCTTAGAAGACTTTTCCAATGTAATTGAAGTTGTGATTCTGTGATTCCATATAAGCTGATTAATTTCTATTTAAGCACTGAAATGATTTTGAACTGGAAAACTGAAATAAATTTCATTTTGAAGTCTCAGGATGGGGTCTCTCGACATGTTCAGTATTTTCCCCGGTAGGGCTTTGTGTCACGCAGTTCTTCAGAAATGATGTCTGCTTGCGAACAAGATTCAGTTTCAGTCTATAAGTGCTTTTCTATAGAAGAAAAAGTCTCGAAAATTTCCCCATCACTGCAGCTTTGCAGCGCAGTGAGAGTCACATCCCTGCCCTTGGCCTCTGTGGCACCAAGCAAACACAGAGAGGCAAGATTGTGTCTGCCATGCCAGGCACTCACTCTCACACCACCATCACTGAGTCATGGAAACCACTGGTTTGCAACATCTGGCTGTTGGGAACAAAGAGGAAACATTGGATACAGTGGTCTTCCAAAATTATTTTCCAAGATCAAGCCACCTCTCTCTCTCTCTCTCTCTCTCTCTCCATATATATTTATATATACATAAAATTAAATAGGTGGAATATGTGTGTATGTGTATTTAATTATTATTTTTCCTGCAGCAGTTATCTCATTAGATGGAATGGAAATACGTGAGATTAGAAAAAATGGCACAGACATGAGGTCAGCCTCACCTGCTGGTGTGGTGAGGATGTTCCTGGAGTCTTTGTCTCAACTGAAGCTGCAGGAACAGGCTCTCCAGCTCAAGAGATCTTTGCAAGAATTTCTGTGATGCGGCTCAAAAAGTGATCCCCTCAGCCTCTAACTGAATGAAATCAGGTTTTGAAATAACACAAATACATGCAGGGAGATTCGCCCACATGTGCTTAATAACGGCTTCTGTGTGATAAGCACAGCATCAGGGGAGTTGTACTGTAGATTGCTAAGTTTACTGCAGGATAAATAATTAATGTTTAGATGACACTAATTAATTACAGCAATTAGAAAAGAGCTACACTATTTTTCCTTAAAAGTAAAATCTTGTCTGTTTAATTTTGTTCAGTCTCCAGTGTGTCAGAACATTTATGGCAGAACCATAAAATACAAGCATATACAGAGGCACAACATTTTTGTTGGGTCACCATCTACTTTTTCATATAAAATCCTAGAACACAAGGCTGGAAGGGGCCTCAAGCATTGTCTGGTCCAACCTATATTGGCAAAAGCACAGCCTAGACAAGACAGTCCAATACCCCGCCTAGCCAAATCCTAGAAGTGCCCAACACTGAGCAATCCAGCTCTTCCCTGCAGAGGTTATTCCAGTGGCTGCTTGCTCTCATTGCAAGTAATTTTCGCTGTATGTCCAGCTGGAATCTCCCCTGGACTCACTTGTACCCATTACCCCATATCTTTTCCATGTGACTCCTTGTAAAAAGGGAGTCTCCATCTTCGTTGTAGCCACACTTTTATTAGTGGAACATGACAATAAGGTCTCCTCTAAGCCTTCTTCTCTTAAGGCTGAACAAACTCACATCACTCAGTCTTTGCTCGTATGGCAGCTACCCAGATGTTGGATGATCTCTGTGGCCCTTCTCTGGACCCTCTCCAGCCTGTCCACATCTGTTTGGCACAGTGGTGTCCAAAACTGAGCACAGTATTCCAGATACTGAGTAGAGTGGGGCAGTGACTTCTCTGTCTCTGTTGGCAATGCCTTTGCTGATGCAGCCCAGCATCCTGCTGGGCCACAGCAGCACACTAGTCATTCTCACTGAATTTGGTGTCCACCAGCACCCTCAGGGTCTCTTCAACAGACCTGCTCCCCAGCCAGGCTGATCCCAGACTGTGATGCGCTCCTGGATTATGTTTTCCCAAGTGCCAGACTTTGCATTTGTCTTTGCTGAATTTCAGAAGATTACTGTGAGCCCACCTTTCCATCCTATAAGCTTCAGCTTCTCCAGGAGGAGGTGGTGGGAAACCATGTCAAAAACCTCAAAGACATTCAGAGAGACAGTGTCCACTGCTCATCCCACCAAATTTTGCTCTGCACACCCCATTCATTCACAGCATCTCCTGTGCCAGCAAACAAGATCTCCCAAATTGCAGTGGAGAGCTGGGGTGGTGACAGCAGCATTGTACCCTCCCTTCTGGATGCAGGGGCTGGAGGATGCCAGAGGCTACCCAGCCCAGGGTGGGTGCAGCTGTGGGGACCTCCCAGCAGTGCCAGTCCCTTGGGCACTGGTGGTGGCCTCCCTGACTTTGGGAGGTGCCAGACCATGCCACAGGCAGCAAACTGCATCGTGGTCGCTCAGGCACTCTCCAGCTTAGGGTCACCGTGGCAAGTGTGTCTGTGTTCAGGTAGACAGGAAATGCAGCCAAAGGACAGATGTGGCTCCTAAGTGTAAGAAGTACACAGAAATTTTTGAAGTGTTAAAACCACATTACCCAGCTGTGGAGGATATTTGAAGCATAATTTCTCCCAACTAATGCATGTGGATAAAATATACAAAAATATCATTAAACTTGCACTTTGTGTTACTTGTAAAAATCTGTAGCTGCATATTACATTTTATAATGGTGTTTTATTCCTGTGTATTGCATTATGGCTGTAAGCCATTACGGTGGCTTCATCTGTGACATTGGTTCCTTCTTTGTGTCAACATTTGCAGGTTTGAGACTACTGTTTGTGATTTTGTAAAATCAGGCAATATCTAATTTAGGCATAAGAAAAGTCTGCAGGTATTAACAACTCTTTGTTAGTGCTCTTTGTGGATAATTACACAGGAAATATGGATGGACACCTTTCCATTTGTGCGACAATGCAAAGCACCGCTGCTAGTCGAGCAAGTTGCATCCTCCACAGGCTTTTTCTCTCCTTTGCTTTTAGTAAATCCAGCCTCATCATATCTTGGTGGTACTGCTTCAATGTTTTGCTAGGAATTAGCATTTTAGGAGGAGTAGCATTGCTGTTTGGGAGTCCTCTGCACTTCTTAGGAGCTTTGCCTTGCTGGAAGGCTTCCCCCCTCAGGCAGAGCTTGCTGGGATGCAGCAGAGCTCTTGGTCCCGAGCTGGTCACTGTTTGTGCAGACCCCATTGGGCTGCCTGTCCTACCACCACTTTTGCTTTGGCTGTCAAATTTCTGTCTCCTGGTATCTTTCAGAGCTGCAAATCCTCTCCCGCTTGTTTGAAATGAGAGGCCATTTTAGCATTTGCAAACCTACATAGAGCACAGTTTCATCTGCAACCTGCATTAGTCCTTGTCACCCTAGCATACATAGAAATTATTTTTGTGAAAGAAGTGATGAAAAGATATGCTATGACATGGTATGGAAGTAGGTATAAACTATATTAAAATGGTGTCAATAAGCTTTTAAAAGCCATTTTAAAATGCCCTTTGAGCTGGAGTACATGATATAAAGTGCATGTCTCTAAAGCTGAACACAGCTTACAAAAATGGATTAGGAAAAGAATCAGTTTCACACAATCATTTTTTAAGGAACTTGTCATGACATTTTGTATATAATTACTGGAGTTACAGCTCACCTTAGTTACTACAGAGATTACAGAAATACAAGCATATTTCCACATCACACTGCAGTTGGCCAAGGAGTGCCATGACCCTGGGGGCTTTTCCAGGTGCCCACAGTTTCCTGAGAGCATGTTCCTGCTCTCTGCTGGCCAGGCTTGGGGCGTCTGCTCTGTTCTACTCAGCCTCTTCCTTTCAAACCTCATCTCTGCACTTCTAAATTCCCCACTGTGCAGGGGGGTATCAATGACATAATTTTTGCTGTTTTTTAAATATAAAACTGTGGCAGAAGAGCAGTCACAAAACTTCCAGCAGTTTCATCACTTCCTCCAGCCACTATTCTCAGGTAGACTCTGCCACATGGTGGGGCTGGTGCCCATGGGCATCACTGCGGTTCCTTAAAGATGCTGCGTGGAGGCTGAACTGACAGTTGCCAGGCTGTTCAGATGGTCAGGACACCAGCCCATGTTGCTCCACAAATTGCTGACTACTGTGTGCCTGGACGCCCACTGGGGTGGGCACATCGGCACATCTGGGGTCCTAGAGCATTGCAGGGGACAGTCCAAGTGGCTCTCCTCCACCACCACAGCCCTCACTGGAGCTGCTGGGCACCAAAACAACTCCAGGCCTGCTGTCAGATGCTCTGACCTGTGGGGAGTCCCTCAGCCCAGGGGCACTGTTTGCCCCCAGGTGCAGACTGTGCAGCATGTAGGGCTGTGTCCTGTATGTGCAAGGCTTGAGGCGTGAGCAAAGTCCACCCTGATGGTAGCCTGGGCAGGTGCACAAGCAGTCCAGCTCCACTCAGTGGCACTATTTGCACAAATGTTTGCTCAGATGTATAGGCTGTCAGATTCACAAGTGTTAGGGCTGCTGAGGTGCAAGGTCCCACCATATCTTTGTTGAATGTAGGATGGCGGAGATGGCAACTTTTTCCTAGGAGATATATAAAAACATTTCCATATATGGCTACTGTGGGATTAAAACAACTGTAGGAGGAGGACAGCTGTAATCTCATGGAAAATATATTCAATAAATAAAATGCACTTTGTTGGTGAGTCTCATAACCAGCCTCGTTGTGCAGATTTGCAGCAGTGCTGTGGAGTGGCATCTCGAGGGTGCACTGGCACACCTCCAGCTTGTACGTCTTGTGGGTATACAGCCTGACTCCAGCTTGTACATGAGGGAGGACCTCCAGCTGCCCTACAGAAAAGAGACAAATGTTCTCATGGTGGAGAAGAGCTCCATCACTCGTCAGTGAAGGACCAGAGGTGTCTGGTTGGTGATAAATTGCTAATCACTATGCTACTGAGCATTTTAGGAAGAGCAACACTGACAGGCCAATGACAGGGCTCAGCTCCTTTTGTCTTGCTTCTTCTATTCCCCAGAGCCAGTGCAAATCTGGTGCTGGATGTAGAGGCTCTAGCTGGACTTGCTCTGCAGCACAGATGGATGCTGCTGGAAGGAGTGTGGTGTGGTGAGGGCTCACCTCAGGGAGCTAGGGAGATGCAGCCTGGTCTGCAAGACTGTGCATGGGGTGAAAGCAGTCTGGGAAGAGCCAAGGATGCTCCAGTTCCTGCTGGCTGGAGTAAGGGCAGCTGGGACCAAGGTGGCAGTGGAATCCAAATAGCTCTTGTCTCCAGCGGTGCAGGGGACTCTGCAGGAGCAAAGGGCAGGAGGGAGGCCAGGCTAGTGGCAAATGGGATGAACTCAGGCTGGCTATACATTTAAATAGCAGATGAAAGATCGCTGAAGATCCCTTGCCTTCCAGTGCTAGCCACAGGCATGGTGAACCGTGGCCAGCCCTGTGCTTTGGGGGTGTGCAAGTGTGCTGGCAGCATCCAGCTGGGACTGTTCTGGGGACAGTCTGCCTATGTACTGGTAGTATGCACTGCTTTTGCTGCACACAAGGGCTGGAGCCAGATGGCCACCGAACTGGCACTGTCCCCGCTTGTCCAAGCACTGACCAGAGGGCAGTGGCCTTGGGCCATTCAGATTCCTCATGTCCTCACATCCATCCTGACTGCAAAGTTGGTAGAAAACCTGTAAAAACAGAATGTGAAGGTGAGAGTATTCACTAGTGCTCCCCTGAGTTTTTCTGAGCTTGAAGGCAGGACAATGCACTGCTGTTGGGAGATGTGGGTGTCTGTGTCTCCCGAAGGAGCGGAGCTGGTCCAAGTATATCTAACAGGTCAAGGCTTGAAATGAAGAAGCAATAAGCCACTGAAATGGTACTATCACCGAAACATGATTGATCAATTGAATTCTATCAGAGACAGTGGGCAGTGAGATTAACTCAGGCCTGATGGGTTCAATGAGTTAAAGCATGATGTTCATTTCAGCTTCATTTCACCAGTCTTTGCTTGTGAAATTGGTCAATCAATAGAGGTTGAAGATCATATATATATATATTGGTGACCATCTTATAGGGAATATAATCTAGTGTAGTCAGCTCCTGACTCCGGCTGCCTTCAGTGGGTAATGGAGACAGAGCAGAGACTCTATCAGTGCCACTGAAATGGCCTGATATCTTCTCCAAATGAAAAGTATTTTTGGATCTCTGATGATTTATCATTTTTTTTCCTTCTTTCTCACTTTGATCTACGATAAAACTCATACCCATCTTTGTGAAATGTAGTGATTTCTCTTGAAAACATTTGCACGGTGATCAGCTATATATACTTCAAAATATAAAGATCCTTTTCAGTGATATTGTCCTTCAGAGAAAAGAAATAACAGGGCTTAGAAAATTTGAATAGTGTAAATACAAAGATCTCTCCCCACATATGTGGTCCTGAAACTAACACTTTGCTGGGAAGAGGGTCCTGAGGCAGCTGTCTGCCAAATGTATACAATCTTGAAAAGGTGGTATGAAAATTCAGCTTACGTTTTAAACAAAACCTTCCATGTGGTAATTAAACGGAGTCTTTATCTTCTCTGGACTAATTTACAGGCATGCTACAAGAAAACAAATCACCTTTTTGCCTCCTGGTAATATTTCATTTGCTTCATAATGTTTTAAATGTGGTGAATAACATCCTCCCTAATTAGCCTGCATTTCCCTATAAGGTGGAGTAATTAAGTATGATAACAGGTAATGAAGTTGGACAGTACAAATTAGAGGCAGAAATCATGTCCTTTATGAATGTAGGCTGTTCATGGTACTAGCTGTGTATTTCCTTGATTCACCCAGTAAAAGCATATTGCTCAAAAAAAGAAAACAAACAACCTGAAAATCTGAAACCAGTAGATTCCTTTTATATCGTCAGAAGAGCACCACATCAGACGAATCTACCATGGAGATGCACACTTCATGGCACACCTTTATTATTAATAGCACTGGAAATATTAGTCCAGCTGGATTTGCGGTTGGCACCTGTTTCTCAGCTGTTGTTGCCTTGCTGAGACTCTCAAGTGGAACTGCACCAGGGCAAGGTCTGTCCCACACTATAATACAATATTTAAATAGACTCATAGAATCATGAAACAGTTTGTGTTGGAACGGACCTTTAAGACCACTTTGTCCCAGCCCCTGCCATGGGCAGGGACACCTCCCACTGTCCCAGAGTGCTCCAAGCCCCAATGTCCAGCCTGGCCTGGGACACTGCCAGGGATCCAGGGGCAGCCACCACTTCTCTGGGCACCGCGTGCCAGGGCCTCTCCACCCTCACAGAGAAGAATTTCTTCCTAACATTTAATCTAAATCTCTCTTCTTTCAGTTTAAAACCATTCCCCCTTGTCCTATCACTATCTGAAATTGTGCTGCTGTCCTTACCAGTATAAAAAAAGGTGGAGCTGAACCTTTTCTATATTTCAGTGCTTTTTACTGGTATTTCTATATTTTGCCTTGTTTTCATACTAAGATTTAGGGCTTTTAAATACGCTTTAGTGTTTTGTGAAGATAGTGTCTTTTTTTCCTCTTATTTTGGTCTGTAGTCTTAGAAACAGTATTTTAAATCAAGTGGGTTGTGTGGTGAGTATCGCTAAAATTCTGGTTTACTCGTATTTAGCAATTTCAAATCTTCTCCTGCTGCTTCAGAAAGCATGTCATGAAGGAGTATCTAACCATAGAAGTGCATTAGAAAAATGAGATCTCAATTTAGCAAAATCTTTAAACTGATCTTGCCATTTGCCTAGGTCCTCAGAAAATAACTTGCTCTTAATTAACAAAGATGTATTAGTTGCAGTGCCCAAGGACAGGCCAGACAGGACTTTAAGCAACCTGAATTGTGGAAGGTGTCCCTACCCATGGCAGCTGACTGGAACTTGATGGTGTATAAGGTCCCTTCCAACCCAAGCCATGCAGTGATTCCATATTTTCTGGATGATATCCATATCACTTAGGCAGTCTTTTGTCAGCAAGACTGTGGATGGTATCTCTTCTGAGAGGCAGACCTCTTTTGTGCCTAACTCTTACCAGAGTTTTCGTAGGTTGTTCAGACTTTGGCTAGCAACAGAAAATCTTTGCTTGTGTTTTATACCAAGATGATGTCCAAGGCAGGCCAGTTTCTTTAGCAGCATGTCCAGCTTTTGTTGTGAAACCACAGGTCAGCTTTCTGGGCAAGATGTGAACAGAAGGTGTCCATGCATTTCAGAGTGAGAAAGGATTGCATTTTCCCTGCCAAGCAAATGCTGGTCAGTGAGTTTGGAACCATGGAGAATGTTGCTCAGAAATATCCCCAACATGACAAGACTTCCAGCTGCAGGTTGCAGGTGGGATTGCTCTCCAAGCTGTGTGTACCTGTGGGAAACTGAGTCAGTTCTGAGCTGGGTGGGATGCCTGGGAGAGACTTGAATCAGATGGTAGGGTGGCTGTTCGAGCAAGCATGGCATCTGCTGGAGGAGCAGCATGTGCAGGCTTTCCTGGCGGCATTGTGACAGGTCTCAATGCATTGTATCTCGATGCATTTCATCAGAAGTAGTTCAGGAAACTGGGGGCTAATGGCATCATTTTATCCCATATGCACAATCTGCTAGAGATAAGGGATGGAATGTTTATATGGGAAGAATGTAATCTTTTGTACTAAAGAGAGTGTGATATCTGTGCTCTTCACTAGAACTTCTGGAAAGATGCCATTGAATTGGGAACTTACTGTTTTGCAGAATATGTATACATGTAGTGCTATTGTCACTAAAACATGTGCATGCAACTCTATGTGGATGCACTGATTATATGAAAAATGTTTTTACCACTCCCTGAAGCCTATTTATAATTAAAATAGTTTCAAACCTTCTAACAGTATTTTAATTATCGAAGCTATTCTAGTTAGACAATGTACTATGTTAATGGTATTATTTCTATAATGTCTAACAGCCAAACACATCCTGAAGACCTTCACAAACTCCTGTGTGTCATACGCAGTGTACAGGAAGTCCTTTAGTTCTACACTGGAATCCAGAACTTACTGGCAATTAGTCTGAATTTGAGAGACACAGTGCAAAAGTACAAGCTATTCCTTTGCTCACAGGATGTGGAGAGCAGGTGATAATGAGAGTGAGGGAGGCTTGGGTGGTTCCTTTCGTGCAGTGTCAGCCATCTCAGTCCCAGTCCTGTCCAACTCCTGCCCAGGTCCCTTCCTGTCACAAATGCTGCATGCATTATTCGTCATCCCAGGGCAGCCTGACTGCACTGGGAAGTGTGTCTTGGAGACTGATCCCATCTCACGTCCTCAGGACAGCATGTGGAGATGTTGGCACACCGGGGTGTACAAACAGCGTGAGTTGGCAGCCCATTCTGGCTGGCAGCATATCTTGTGCTTCCAGCAATATACCAAGTGCTGACCTTGAGACCAGAACCCTCCAGAGCCCCACTACCATTTCCACATGATTTCATACTTCCCTTGCAGAGAGAAATACCCTCCTCTTCCTTGTGAGTTGGTGGCAGGGTCATCCCCTGCCTCACTGCCCTTGGAGGAAGGGCAGCTGGGATAGATGCGTGGATGTGGTGGCACAGGCGCACGGTGGTGCCTTTAATTTCTGGATTTCACACTCTGGTATCTGGGGTGGGAGACCCCTCCCAGCACTACGCTGCCCGAGCACCTGTCCCTGGCTGAGGCTGCTGCCCCAGGCTTTCCTTTCATCGGCCTCCTCTTCTCCAAGGTGTTCACTCCCAAACATCTGGAGCTGCATTCCATAATAAAAGGGCTGCTGGTGAAAGGTGGGACTGCTGCTCCATTTTTAAATATGAGGGGATCTCATTATACTTCCGATCTCTGGGTGCACAAACAGTGCACAGACTGTGATGTTTCACCAAGAACAGTTTTCAGGTCATGCCTGTCTTGTATCATTTCACTCCCTTTTGTCATCCCCTTTATCCCAAACCTGCATAAAGCTTTAACTTTGATGCCAAATAGTGAATAACAGTTTAACCTGAAATTTAAAGCCAGCATTTCCATGCTCCAGAGACAGGGTCTCCCTGGCCCTCTGCTACCAGGCAGCTACCCACCAGAATTTTAATTCTATAAGCCATGGTTGACTAAACCCAGCACTGGGTCTATTAGATATTATTTGATTTAGAATAGTATGAAAAAAAGAAAAACAAATGATTTAAAGATACACTGCTCTCTTGTATCCCTCTGTACCTTTTCACACTCTGACAGCCTACTCAGACCACAGGGTCAGGTTTTTGTTTCCCTTTCTGTGTGGAATAAACTGATTCTTGTACTTTTCAAAAGCCAACATCATCTACCCTTGATAAAATTGCATGAATGTCTGTAAGAAGGGTAAATATAAATTTGTTGTCACTGAAATAGCTGATCTCAAATTAAGAAGGAAGTTTCCAGCACTAACTGCTAACATCAAATGTCTGTTCAGTATAAAGAGAGCTCTGATTAAATTCAGCATTAGCAGCTGAGGTTGAAAGAGGTATTGCCCTGTGTTGGTCCCCCAGTCTGAGAGCCCTGCCTTAAAGAAGCCCAGTTTTCTGGACAGACAGAATTTTCTGCAAAATCAATCTATGGTGAAGGATGATCTCATATCAATAGTCCTTTTGTGAAAAATCTTATCCACCAAGCATCACTTGTGTTACTGATGGCCAGCACATACTTGTGGACACAGCCAATCTCTACAGCAATGGGCTGTTTTTGTGCAGATCACCTCTATCAGACCACCTCTATACCTGCCATCAAAAAACCTGATGCAGAATCTGCCGCAGGAAGTCTAGGTGATGTTATTCCTCTTCAGACTTCTTGGATTGTAAGCAACTGCAGCACTCATGGAAATCTTGCTGTTCAGGATGCATTTGAATTCTGCTCCTCATAACTATTCTGGCAGCTAGATTCTATTTTTAAAACATTTCCTCCCTCTGTCTAGTTCGATGTTGCCATCTGGAGAAGAAATCTGATATTTACTGTTGTTCTTGGAGTTCCACCTCCTGGAGTCCTGGGAATACTGCAGATCTGAGTTTTCAGTGCATAAAAGATATATTTCCAGCACTGACAGGTGAAGGAAAAGTAGGAAACCACTGTGAATCTGCAAAAAGCAAATTGAAACAAGTCCCTGTATTGCAAGAGTCTTTTCAGACTGCCAATCAAACATTTTTCAAACTTGTCTCATGGCTTTTCGCCATGGGCAGTCACTTATGACTCCTGCTAAAAATCTCTGCCAAAGGGGAGAAGGAGGAAAATGTGCTTTAGAGCCCAGGCTTGCGTCCTGCCAGTAAGCTGGAGAAATACAAAGTGAATTGAAGGGTCAAGAGTGCATCTTGGACTGGGCCTTGCTGAGGGTATTGCAGTGGTAACTCAGCCCAGGGATTCCCCACCTTAGTACGATGCAGGCTGTGCTAGTGCTTTGGGGTCAGTGCCTGGCCAGTGCTGCTGATTGTGCTTCATAGAGAGTCTATGTTTCCTGACATGGGCATGGCAGAGCTCAGAGTTCAGCATGGGATGGAGCTGAGCAGGACTTGCAGGTAGCACAGGAAGGGGACAGAGCGTGTGGGTGGTGACAGGACAAAGCGTTCTGCTGGAGTTGACCCAAGTCGATTGTGACTCTCATCATCAGGCCATCTACTTATCCTGTGTTCTCCTGTATACAGACCATGAACCAGACAGCTTCCCAGGGGGCACAGTAAAAGTGATGCAGGCAAAAATGTGACCGTTGTCCTGTGTCCTGCCTTTAAATGATGTGTGATGTTGTTGACAGGTTAAGGGTCGCCTGTAATGCGAGACTGTTCAGTGTGTTTTCCAGCAAACCGTAACCTCTCAAAATGTCTTCATGGCTTCACTGTACTAGGTGAAGTATTCAAGGGATAAAATGAGACACTCTACTGTAGCTCACATCATTGAGATGACTACTTATTTTTCCTCTTCTCTCTCCTCTTTGAAAGGTATTCAGGAATCTCCAGTTCCAAATGGCCATTCTCTCCCAAGCAGAGATTTTCTTCGGAAACAGATGCGAGGAGACCTTTTCACCCAGCAGCAGCTAGAAGTGTTGGATCGTGTCTTTGAGAGGCAGCATTATTCTGACATTTTCACAACAACTGAGCCCATCAAACCAGAGCAGGTACTATTGCAAATATTTCATGTTTTCCTGATATGCTTTCCACTGGCAGAGATCTGTTTGGTGGACATCACCAAAGGCTTTTCAGAGTTTCAGTAGACAAATATGGAGACAGATGTCTTGTCAAGCTTGTTTCAGCCAAATCCATGTTAGCCAATAAAGCCTACTAAACAATCAAGGAAAACACTCATTGTGTAAAGATTAGCAAGTATTTGGGTGTGAAATTACACCTGATCTGGACCAGTTGCATCAAATGAGTCTTTAAAGAGCACCACAGCTTCTGATGTTTTTGTTAGATCAAAAGCAGGCAGTGCAGGTAACAAGGAGAAGACTTGCAAAACCCGATGCCTAATTTTGGTTCACAGTGAGCATGATTGTGGACACAAATCAGATTTTTGTACCCAGATATGGTTTATTAGACATGTAACTGGGCATTTGCTGAGAGAAACACCCGAGTAGTATGTGAAGGTAAATTAATTGCACCTCTGGATCTACAGTGTATTTGAGGAGGACTTGGCACTAATATTTTGGAAAAAATCCATTTTTGCAGGCACAGTATAGAAGCACATGAAAAAACTGATGAGCTATGTCTCTCCGTGTTCTTCGTCTTGGGTGGCAGTATTTAATTTAGCTGCTGAGAAGGAGGTAGAAATTAATATGTTGCTGTCAGCACCGATATTGGTCTAGCTTGCTACTTAATGATGTATTCAGCCATTAATCTTCAGTGTTCTTAATATCAGACATGCTTTTTAGCAAG
The DNA here is from genome assembly GCA_013397845.1 of Melanocharis versteri. Taxonomy (NCBI): domain Eukaryota; kingdom Metazoa; phylum Chordata; class Aves; order Passeriformes; family Melanocharitidae; genus Melanocharis; species Melanocharis versteri. The sequence goes on along the minus strand of VZTG01007868.1, from coordinate 198,427 downwards.
GTGGATGGACTTTTCTAACACTGATTCCCCTTGGAGGAATCTACATATTTGAGGGCCATTGGAGATTCTCTCATGGCAGCCTACTACCATCGTGGCTTCAGTTAAGGAATGTGTATACTTTTTTTCTTTTTAATTACTTATGCTGAAAGTCCTACAGTAGAATAGAAATTCCTCATTCCTTTAAGCTCATCTGTCATTTGTTATTTTGTTCATAGAGACATTTGCTTTTCACCGTCTTCTGCTGTTTTTTGTGTTTTCCCTGATTTGTGCGTGCTGAGAAACTCTGCAGATCTGAACTTGAGCTGGAAAGAGATGGGAAGTCACAGCAAGTGTCTCTGGGAGGTGAAGTGGCCTTCACGTACCACTAGATGGTGGTTATCCCATCCAAACACGGGTGATGCTGGAGAGGGCAGGCACCGCGCCCAAGGCTACAGCAAGCCTTTTCAGCACTGGTCACCTAGGAGTTTTGTCCTGTTAAATCTGTCCCTGCAAAAGCTTTACAGGCCAAAATAGTCACTGCAAAGGGAGCAGTGATGGGAGGGGACTTTTTATTTGCTTTTGTGTTCCAGAGCCTCTTAGTCACAGCCAGCTGCAGCTCGTGGGAGGCAGTCCAGCAGTGAGCGAACATTTATTCAGAGATAAACTTTAACTGGTTTTATAGGAAGAATGGAAGATTTGAATAAGAATATTGCTGAAGTGCTATTCCAATTATCAAATATGGGATATTTTGTTCCTCGTGGAGCAAAGGTCTCCCAGGGCCACATAGACTAGAATGGCTCTAAGCAGCCAGATTATTAAAATTGGAGATATGCTGCTATTAATTTGATGAACCGGATACTTCTTGCATGCTCTGGGAAGTCACGTAGGATGCTGAGAAATGTGGCATTATGAAGTTAAAAGTGTACTTTGCAGAACCATGTTGCCTGTCATTTTTACATGTAATTACAAAAAAATCTGTAGTTGTTTGTTTTCATATAGCTTGGAGTATGGTCTTTGCTTTTGGAAGGCTGGACCATGGTTAAGGGCTTGCAGCTAGCTGGGGTCAGCCTCTGCTTTTTGATGGTATGTGAAGGGTAACTTTCAACATGACCAGATGTGATCTGTATGACTTGTTGTGGTTCACAAAGACATTGTATGAACCCTAGCCCTGACAGAAACAGTCTTGTTTCGCCTCCTTGGTGAGTCAAGCAAAGCTGTCATGATGCTTAACCAAAGTGGAGAAGCTGTCTGCATTAATTAGTAAGGCCAAAGAAATCCATGAGAAATCAAATACTGAGGATATTAATGGCATGCCTTGGAAAACTGGAGTTGTCCCTGGATTTGATTGCTGTGGTAAAGCAAGATCTGCCTGTGACATTCAGCTGTCCAAAGTGCCTCTGGACCTCAAAGTGCTGCTTTAGGAGCTAAGTCAGTGGTTGATGTATGGAGCTTTAAGCTCTTTCTGTAGAGGAAAATATGGAAAAAATATTCCTCCCCATAGAGACAGGATGTGGGAAAAAGACTGGTATGAGGTGCTGACGCACTGTTTATCCATTTTATTAGAAATTTGATCCAGTAGAAGCCAGCTGAACATCACTAATTTTGCTTTGGCACAAAAACTTGTTGATATCCCAGTACTATTCACCTGAGGAGGGCTCCGGGTATTTTATGGGAATAATTGTTACTCTATAGACATTGTAGATCCTTTTTCCTTCCTGTTTTGTGGCTCCTCTCTAAGTCTTCCTCCTCACTTGTGTGCTGGGGGCAGGCCCTTGGGAATGGTGAGGGGGAAAGAAGTCCCTCCTGCACAATACAGTATTTGCAGCCTCATCATGCTTGGTTCCCAGATGCTGCCCAAAGTCCTCCTGATGCATTTTCTGCACAAAATTTGTCCTTACCTTTATGCATCCATTGCCTTTCATGTAGGTCGAGGGGCTGCTAGGCTGTGTGGGAGTGATTGCTCACCACTGTGTAACCCTTTGCATTGAGTACTTCCAATCAATTTCCTTCAGTTTCCCATCTTGATGTTTCCCTCAGTTAACCTGTATAAAATGGAGGGTCTTCAGTTATTTACCATCTTATGACACGGTTAGAGCATGATGCTAATAACACCAAGATTGTGGGTTCAATTCCTTACTTAAGAGTTGAAGTCAATGATCCTTGTGGGTCCCTTCCAACTCAGAATATTCTGGGAATCTGGGAATCTATGCTGTACTGTTGATAAGAACCAATTAACTTTCACATCTGCTGTAAGTTGTGGCATCTATGGAGAAACTGATGAGGAATGGATACTTGTCTTTGGGGAAGGGCTCATACCATGTTGAGAGAGAAGGCAACCACTGGACAGTGACAGGGAAATAAAGCATCAGACTGTCCCTTGAGAGAAACAGTGATGATTGTATGTGCTGGGTGAGGCAGGGATCCCACCGTGTGCTCCTCCCGTTAAAGACTGTCAGATGTTGTGCATCAAGGGGCAGAAGTAAGGCATCAGCTGTTACCTGCCTTGTTTTGCAGCCTAACACTCAGTGGTGCAGCTGGGCACATGTACCTGTGTGCTCTGCAGCACAGATATGTTTCCTGCATGTGTGGAGCATGAAAAACATCCAATGGCAAAGGAAGTCTAGCAGCTGGGAGCAAGGGGCTGAGGGTTGTAACAGCATCAAGTCCTTTCATGTCTATATGTTGCTGGGGAGGAGCCATGACATAAAGTCAGTACTGAGAAGCACTCTGCCCCACCTCCCCCTGACAAAGCCCTGCTATAAAAATGATTCTTCTGTTAAGAGAATTCATAAGAATGAGGGCCTTTCTCTCATGTTTGTTCCCTTTTGTGCTCATTTTCTGCAAACAGCCCATGACTGATTTGCACCGGCTGCAAATGTTCATGGAAAACTGATTTCACTTATTTCTGGGCACAGGTATGGAAATGGACATAGTGGTATGTTTGTACCACCAGTGTTGCACTGCCATTCTGTACATGGCTGTGGTGTACCAGCTCTGTGTGTCTTGTCCATCCGCAGGGACAACGCCTGCAACCATGTAATGCCAGACCTTGTAATTCTCAAACCTTGGAAAAAGAAAGCCTTCACAGCAGATTCCATTCTCTCTGTGCTGTGTGTGTATGTGGATGGGTCCTGCTGCTCCCCAGTGTGTTGGCTCTGCAGTGGAGCCTCCCTGCCCACAGGGAAGGCTGTTGGTGTGGCCAACACCCCAGATTCCCTTGGAACAAACCAAACTGATACAAGGAGTGGTTTTTCACCTGCCTGCCCTGGAGTTGTGTTGTGCACCTATACCTGTGGCAGACCAACATACTTCAGCCTGGCCTCTGCTGCAAGCAACCCCTCATTGTTTGTGGTCACTGCAGTGACAATTCAGACTTTATCTGGAAGTGGCACTCATCCCGTGCAGAAAGTTGCAACACTGAGTGGCATAGTTTTCCAGTGCCTATTGTCCATTAAGATCTGGAGGAACTGGAAGTGCTGGCTGTACTCAGCAAACCCCTCTGCGTGGCTGTGAGGGTGATGGTCCTCCAATGGCTTCCTGTGATTCCAGCCAGAAGGATGGAGGAGCCCTCCCCAGCATCTCTGGGAAGTTGTCCCAGACTGGCCAAGCCTGTGCCACCTGTTGTGTGAACTGTTGACTCAAGCAATTCTCCAGTCAAAGCACTGACAAAGACAGGAGATGTTCCTGGAGACCAAGACCCAGGAAAGTCAAGGAGACCTGGGGACTTCAGGTATGTGAGGCTGGACAAGTGCAGGAAAGCCCCATTGAAGCAGGCAGGGGGCAAGCCTGGGGCTTGTGGACCAATGTGCTTGTGGAGGCTGTAAGGGCAGGATTAATGCATCTATGGGTGAAAAATGCAGGGTGAAGGATATACAGCTGGATTGGCTCAATGGGAGAGACAGTGCATTAATTTTCTCAGAATAAAGAAAAGAATTATCCATGCTGGATTTCTGTCACAACCGAAATGGATTCTTTTGTACTTTCAGTTTCACACACGGGTCCAATCGAATACTCATTGAAGCCAAGAGGAATATTTCTATTGACTTCAATAAACTTTAGATCAGGGCCATAATGAGGCATAACATGATGTGACCAGATTCAACACTATGTAGGTCAGCAGCTTAGAAGATAACTGCTTCCTGCTAATAGCAGATAAATCCCAGGCCCTTGCTGGTGCTTTCCCATTGCTTTTAGCTAGAACTAAACAGAATATCTGTTCTCAGGTTGATTTCTGGATAAAATGTAGATATTCTGGGCTCATACAGAAACCGGTAACCTGGCAAAAATGCAGTAACACAGGTATGACATGGAGTGCAATTAAATGTGGATCTGGAGATGGGCACAGGCAGATGGAATTTGGATAACTAAGGGAACTTGGACAGCCAAGGAATCCCCAGAAATTACTTATGTTTTGGAAAAAGTGGAAGAATTGCATGAAGTTGAAACCTGATGCCGAGAGAGTTGTGCCAAATAAGTTCTCTGAATTGACCAAGAGAGGGGCATAGACTTCTTCTGAAAATCTTCAGGTTTTCCTTTCTGCCTAAGTATGCTCCAGTTTTGAAAGAGGAATCTTGGGGTCTTTTTTGCTATGAGCAGCTGGAATGCTATGTCTGAGAGAAGCGTGATACACAATCCCCCTTACAGTACTGGAGTTTGAACTTTGGGAATTATGGAAAATTCTAATAATTTCAGAAAATAATAACTTCAGAAAGTATAACCCATCTGTGTTTTAAGAGGACTCACTCCCCAAGTGCCATTAAGGGAGAAGCAGAAGGAAGGAATGAATATACTAAAAGATTGTGGCGGGGGGTTGAAATGAGGTGATCTTTAAGATCACTCCCAACCCAAACCATGCAATGATTCTATGAACTGCAGGACCATACGTTTGGTCCTGGTCCCTAGAGTGTGCGAAATATGTTTTTTCCTGGGAAACCTTTGGGTAGATAGAGGCTGTTGGGCATCTGAAAATACTCTGACACTTTTATTGAGAAATGCAGAGCTAATATTTGTTTGTGTCTTCTCAAAACTTCATGTTGTCCAGAAACAGTGAAAATTATGAAAATTATTCATGGTTATTTTGAAGAACCAAATCTTTTCTCAATCTGCCACTTGCAGAAATGATTTGAGCATTCCAAGGCAAGCTCTTAACCATGGCTGCATTACATGGTGTGCTAAATGAAAAACAAGTTAAAAAACAAAAGAAAACAATAATATGTGGCTCAATAAATGTACACAAATACTAAAATTGAGAAAAAATAAAGACAAAGGAAGAGGTGAAGCGGAACCTAGCAATGCTCTGCCAGCTCTGGAGGAGTCCAGGGAGTAGTGGGTAGGAAGACATGGTGCTGCAGGGTCAGCACCCTGCACAATGGTGAGACGCACCCCCAGCTCTGCCAGAGTGGCAGGGGTCCAAGGCGGTGATAAGGGATCGTGGGATGCTGGATGATTTTGTGAGTGGCTGCGTTACCCCCGTGCCTTCCCTCAGGCCACCCTGCTGGCAGCCTGTCGCCAGCGTCGGCAGCTGGGTGGGCTGCCATGGCTGCTGGTGCTGATGCTGGTGTCAGGTTGGGCCAGGGGCTGCTGGTAGGCACTACCTGCTCATCCCCAATCTGCTGACCCTGTGATCCTCTGTACCCACAGAAAAGAGAAGGAGAGGGTGGGTGCTGGCAGTGCAGAGAGGAGTAGGGAGCAAGGGCAGTTCTCTGGCTTTTATAGCTGAAATCTCCTCTGCTCCAGGCTGTAGCCTTACTGGTGGGAGGGGTAAAAAAACATCCCAACTCTAAAATCCAGCCTAGGAGACCACATCAGGAGACAAAAAGCCTTCCCATATTTACTCTCAGTAGACTATCAACCAACACCAGGCTATTAATTTGGCTTTTGAGTCTTCACTAAAGCCCATAAAAGCGCACAGTTGTCAAATGGAGTTCATTTTAATTTCCTTTCAATCACAGTAAATTATTCAGGTGATAAATCAGCTGGGGCAGCCTCCTGGCTGTAATAGAAACCCTAATTCCTGGCTAATTATCCAGCCCACTGCAGCCAGCAGATCAATACCCCTACCGAATGGAAAGGGCGTGGGGTCCAGGCGGGCAGGATAGTGGAGAGACAGCAGCTGGGAGCACAGGCACCCATGACCCCTGCCCTGTGCGGGGCCTGTAGGGGAAAAAGCTGTGCTCTTGCTGGTTGGCAGGATGTGGCACTGGCACCTTGCTGCAGTTGTTGGTTCCCTGTGTGTTGGGCTTTCTGTCTCATCCCCATGGTAAGCCATGTCAGTGGGGTTGGGTGGTGTGGGAGTGAGATGCTCCCACCCTGGGTAGTGCATGTGTGTGCTGTGGGGGTGTACCCACACCTACGGCAGCCCTCTCTGCCATCCAGTTGTGTCCTTCAAAGATTACTCAGAAGGAGATCTCAGGCTGGCAATATTTTTTCTTGTCCAGTAGAACCTTTCAATAATAGTAAAAACTAAACAGGTAAACAAAAGATGAGAGGACCAGTGCTCAGGTGTAACACGGAGAGTTTCACTGGGACAGAGCAGCAACTTCTGGGAGATGACAGTAGCACTTACCCCCATCTCCTTGCATGAGGAGTTTTTTCTGGAGCTGCTCCATGCACAAGGCACTTTGAGTCTCATGACTATGCTGTTAACTGCCGTCTGCAGTTCAGCATCATAAGGTTATTCTGCAAAAGTGTCTGATAGATCTCCGCTGTCTGTCTCAGATGCTCTCATGCGACACCTGTGCTGCTGTAGAGGCTGAAGCCTCCTCAGGACAGAGTGTCTTCTCTGAGCTCTATGTCCCTTCATCACACTGCTGGGGATGCAGAGGGATGCACCACCTTCTCCTTTGGTTCTGCTCTGGTTTAGATTGAAAAAGGAGAAAAAAACCTGCCATAGTATTTCTTCCTGCTAAAAATCAACTTTTTTTTTTGAGTAGAAAGGCTTTTCCTTTTAGAATAGCAGCAGAAAGCACAGCTCCTTTGGCCAGTACGTCCTCTTTGCATTTCCACTCCTTTGCCCTTCCTTGAGAGCACTTTTTTGTGCATTAGCTTCTGAAGACCGCACAGAATTCTCTGCGTGTGCCACCTTGTTGAGACATGTCATGTTGGGTGGTGACAGTCACAGCAGATTCCGTTGTATGACACCTGTGAGTATTCTGTGTGACAGTGGGGCTGTGGAGGCGAAGAGTTTTCTGGGGAAGGAGCATGACAGGAGCCATGTATCCAGCAAACGTTTTTCTCCATCAACATCATCCTTGTGTAAAAGCAACCTTGCAGGTTTCAGAGGCAGCTGAAGATGTCTGAGGCATCTGGAATTGAAATGGCTGGTCTTTGAGTAAGCAAGAGAGATGGGAAGAAGGGCAGGTGGGATAATCCAGGGATTGCCTGCTCTCCTGTCTGGCACAGAGATGGGGATGCCCCACACTCCTACTGCAGCTCAATGCCCCTTCCCAGAGGTCCCTCCCTGTAGAAGCAGCTAGACCAGCTTTCCCACTTTGTCTAGAAGTAATGGGCAGCCCGAGGTCAGGATTTCTCCTGCAGACTTTTCCAGAAGGTGACAGGGAGCATTTCCTGTAGTCTGCAATACCCTGAGAGCATGACCATGCTGAAGAGAAGCTGCTGGGAGAGGAGAGAGATGGGGTTTCACTGCACACAACCTGCTGTGATAGCAGTCAGTGCAATGAGACCAAGCTGTAGGAAAAGTAACAGCACACACATTTCAGGGATTTCAGGGTGAATTTGAAAGACTGGAACTCTCCCAGTGCCTGTTATGGAGTTAGGGAAGTCTCAGTGATGGCCAGAGCTGATGCAAATGACGCGTCTCTCCTAGTCTGAGCATTGGGTTTGCTGGGCTACATTCCTCAACTCACATGACTCTGTCTGGGGACTATCTCTGGCTCCAGGGTTGCCAAGTGTGAGTCCTTCTCCTACACAGGGGAGTCCTTGTCACCTCCTCCTCCCTTTGACCCATCAGAGAAGAGGAATCCCAAAATACCAAGGTAGACAGCTCCTTTGAGAATTGTATTGTGTTCCTTGTTCTAAACATCCTTCTTTTTCCCTCCTGACTGCTCTCAAATATAACTATATGTCAAAATACAAATCCAAAAGTTAAAGGAAAGGCCAGCCTTGCTGTGGCTTATGCACCCACATCTCCTTTGTCTTTGTCTCTTTGCTCTTTGCTCTGCATAAATTGGGGGGATGTCTTCTCCTCCTGGCAGGCTCCCTACATTGTGCACAGGCTTGTGTGAAGGAAATATTGGTGACGTGTGGCATGGTCAGCTGCTGGCAAAGGCAGACCAGCTCTCCCCCGCTCTGAAAGCTCCTCAGGGACGAGGATGCAACTGAGGAGGAGTGTGGTGTGCTTTTTCCCTGAGAGCCTGGTGTCTTCGTTTGAAAGACAGGTGTCTGCCAAGGAAGGGAGGAACCTCCCTTGGAATGGAAAAGATATCATCTCCTTCCCTCCGAATTATTACAACTTTGAAATAAAGGGGCTTTCAGGCAAAGATATGGGAAAAGGAATAACAGTTCCTTACTAGTGTGTATATGTATAACAAGGCAAACAAGCAACAACAACGGCAGCAACAACAAACAGAACCAGAGACCCAGGAACAGCCTTCTCTCGGCTGCAGGCACTTTCCCTTCAGTGCAGTTCCGGTCACAGCCGGCAGGGGTGCTGGTGGCTCCCGGCCGGGCAGGGCGGGTGCGATGATTCCCCCGCGGCTGCAGGGGGCGCTGTGGGGTGAGCGCGGCAGTGTCTCCCTCACGTGGTCATGGTGGGTGGGCTGGATGGAGAAACGGGCTGCAGCAGGAACCTCAGAGCAGCGGCTGGGACAGCAGGGATGAACAGACTTCGGAGTAGCAAATGAAACATATCAGAAACTCTGCAGCTGTAGCAGGAGCCCCAAGGTGTCCCGGCAGCCACAGGGAGCTGGGTTACGGTGCAGTGAAAAACCCAGAGCAATGGTAGAGAAGCGGCAGAGCTGGGCAGTGGCTGCCCAGCTTCTGAACAGGGCCAGGAGAGGCTCCCTGGGAGAGGGGAAAGGGGAGGGGTCCCGGATTTTCCCCTGAGGCACCCAAGTGGATGATGAGGGTCCTTTTCTAGTGAGGTTGGGTGTTAATAAGGTCCCAGTGCAACAGCCACTCTCACAAGCACGTTTTCCCAGCCACCAAGTGTCATCTCAGCACCTTCCACCAGCTTTACAGTAAGAGCTTACTGACTGCATAGAACACAACATCTTGCAAAGGCAGCAGGTGGTCTCCTCCAGAAGATTTTCTGTGGCTTGTGTAATAGAGAAGTAGGAAATCTAAGAAAAACTTTCCCCATTTGTTATATTGACAGAAGTGTTTGCATTTCTTTGAAATTTGGGAACTGGCATTGAGTAATTGCATCTCTTTGTTTATTGTGTGTTTCGCAATAAATAATTTTTTTTTTTTTTTTATAGCTTAGAGAGATAAACCAGGTCCTTCACCAATATCAGACAGTGTTGTGTAACAGCACTATTTGGCCACTTATGTCAAAATTGACCAACCTCCTTATGTCTATGTTAGCCCCACAAGAGAAGGAAGGACAAATCTGTGAGAAAACATACTTGCCTGTTGATTTAACTAGTGCCTGGCCCATTCACATTATGTTTGAGGTGGAGGGCTTGCACCATCATTTGAAGAATGGAACAAGATTTCTCTGCTTAGTCCCCAGTAAATGTATAGATCTCACAGCCTCTGACAAGTTTCAAGTACATTTTCCAGGCTTAGTTTGGAACTCACTGCTGTTTTACACTAATTCTGTGGGCTTTCTCTGAATCCATCCATCACCTTATCATCGACAAAGATGGGAGTATGCTCCCTTAAAGAACTTGATGTGCTAAAACATCTCAGAAGGAGCCAAACTCTTCATGGGGGTGCACAGTGGGAACATGACAGACAGGGGCATGAACTAACACAGGAGAGGCTCTGCAGAGTCCGAAGTTGTGCAGGCTCTGTCTGTGGTGATTTTCAAGACCCACCTAGATGAAACCCTGAGCTGTATGGCCTGGTTCCATACCTGGCCCTGCTTTGAGGGACCTCTGAACCTTCCTTCTGACTCGGGTCATACCACTACCTTGCTGCTCAGCCACTTTATTAATTCCAGTTTTTATGATGTGTTAAAGGAAAACCTTTGTGTGGCTACAATGAAAAGTGTGGTTGGAGTGGAAGAGCAGCACTGGTTCACCCAGTGTATAGGATAAGATGGAGAGTTGTTTGGCGTGCAGGGCCAAGGAGTCTAAGAAACCTGCTCTGTGCAGAGGCTGGATTTTCAGAAGAATGCCATAGTTTTGGGTTGGCATTTTTTTTAGGATGGGGTTGAATGAAACAACCTACACCAGTGTCTGAATGATGACAAAAAGAAATTGTGGAGCTAAGCCACTTCCAGACAAAAGGGACTGATTCAAAATTCCTCTCTGCTCATATGAATAGTGTTTGCTCAAAATCTGTTTGCAGCAGAATTTTCAAAACCAAACCAAACCAAACCAAACCAACCCAACCCAAAACCACCAACAAAAAAAGCCTGAAAGGAGAGAACTCCTGTACTTAGAGAGTAGATTAACATGTAGGGGGATGATTTCAGCTCTGCTCCTCTCACCCTGAAAATGGAATGAAATAAGGGCAGCATTGGGGAGGCAAGGGTTTCTCCTGCAAAATCCCCTTCAGGCTCAGGGCTGACCTCGGGTCCATATATAAGTCCAGATAAGTCATGCACAGAGGGCTGAGGGAGAACAAGGTCCTGGAGGTGATGAGTGCGTTCCTGGAACAGGAGCTACGGAGTGAAACCAGGCATAAGAACTGCACTTGTCAGATGCTCTGTTAGGCTTGGAGTATTTTCACTGGCTCTCTCTAAATAATTGAAACACTGGATTAAGTAACGAATTAAATTATATTACACAAGAAATTGTCACCAGATTATGTACCTGATGAATGACTTTCAGGCATTGTCAAACTGTGAGGCTTGGTACCAGTGGGAGATTTTGTTGATTGCACAGCCGCCAACATCTGTGTTTTTGTTCAAGTGGTTCTTCTCTGGTTCTTCTGACTGGAGAGGAAATTTTGAAAATAAAACCCCAAATACCTCTCTGGCATAAGAACTGGAGCAGCTTTTGGGGTGCAAGAGGTGCTCAGGTAATACTGGTGGTGGGTTCCCTTCTGGTTGCCTGATGCTATTTGCTCGTGGTGATGCTCCACTGCATGTGTGGTGCCCAGGCATCTTCTGCAATTTTAGCAGCAGAGCAGTGATTATTACAACACCAGTGTGCCTGGCTAAACCTGTCTTTCTAATGGAAAATATTTTGATAAAAACTGAAATGTTTCACCAAAACCTGTCTTCCTTGATGATTTTTCTGTGTAAAGGGTCCATCACTGAAGCCTGGCATGATAGTGGGAAGGTACAGGGCCTCCAGCAGCAACAGGCTGTGGGTGTCATCAGACAGTCTCCTTCCTTGGAACCAGCACCCTATAGGTACCCTGACTTGGCCTGTCTCTGCTGTGCTTTATTTTTTATACCAATATGCAGACAATTTCTCGTGTTTGTAGGTATATTTCTGAAGGTGACGAGCCCATTTCCCTGCCCCATGGGCAGGTAGGGCAGATAGAATGTTTGTTCCTGAGGTGGGGAATGCTGTCCCACCCCAGTCTCCAGCACCTTGTCCTGGAGCCTTCACACTCTGGACCTGTAGATGGTCAGATTTGGTGGTCAGTGGGCCTCAGATAATTAGCAAAGGGGAAAAACAGCTCAAGATTTACCCCACAAGATGAGTAGGGTTCTGTGCCTATTCATCCTTGCTGAATGTCACATCAAAGCGAGTACTGCATCACTCCCCTGATGTTCCCTTGCGCAGGGCCTCCATTTGCATGAGGCATGCCTGCAGCCTCTTCATGACACTTCATGTTTTCAGGACAAAACACTCTGGTTAAGATATCCAGGACAGTCACTTTGCCTGCTGTCAGTGCACAGAGTTTGTTCCGTTCCTGCTGCCTCTCTAATCCCATGCCTCTGAGGACATGTAATCAGAAAGTGCTGCATAATGCTTCTGAACCCAAAATTTGTACTTATAGAATCACAGAATTGTTAAGGTTGCAAAAGACCTTTAGGATCAAATCCAACTGTCAGCCCAGCACCAGCACCATATTCATCATTAAACCGTGTCCTCTCCCATATCCACATGTTTTTCGAATGCTTCCAGAGATGGTGACTCCACCACTTCCTTAGGCAGCCTGTTCCAATGATTTACAAACCTTGCCGTAATAATTATTTTTCCTAATATCCTACCTTTTCCTATATTTCCTACCTCACCGGGCACAGAACTGTAAAATCATTTAGATTGGAAAAGACCTTTAGGATTTCTGGCTTTCCCATAAACATGCTGTAATGAAAACTGGCCTGCAATATTGTGGCCCTTACCATTCTAGTTCAGGTGCAGAAATGAAAGAAAAACTTTGGAAAATTATGGGGGTTTTGCTTCATGTGCTTCTTGTTAGTTTGTTTTTGCTTTTTTTTTTTTTTAATAAGATCAGTTCTATATTGGGGATTTGATGGGGAATTCAGCATTGTAGGGAAAGTTTCCACCCCAAAAATGGAAGGCAGAAGGCTCCTGACCCCCACAGGATCACCAGGCTCCAAGGGGCAGCAACAGGAAAAGCAAAAGTCTTTTGGAAAATGAAGAATGTGTGTCACTTGGTGTTTGGCTTTGAAATACAGGAGTTCATTAATTGACATGGATTTGTTCAGCTTGGACTTTGCAACATGCCGCAAAACAGCAAACTCTGCAGCTTTCTCTGTTGTCTTTCCCCTGCATAAAGGTTTGGTGCCCTTGTAGATGCAGTGAGTGCAGGGGCTTTGGCTATCTGTGAGGCTTGGACCCTGGCAATCTGCCATGGCACACCCCTTTGAGACCAGTTTATTGTACACAATGCTTAATATGATACAAAAAATGCTAGGACAGGGTTCTCAGATGGCATTTGTGAAACACCTTTGGGCAGTTCATGTGAAAGCATTACAGAAATACCAACTGTTCTTGAAAATTTGCACAAGACTTTTCCAGAGTCAGGAGCCATTGGTGGGATGGATTGAAGATCTGGCAATATTGGTGCCACCCTCACACATTCTCAGTGTGCATTCATACTTCTGATTTGTATTTCTCCGTAAGGAAATACTTGACTGTGCTGGGGGTTGTGTTTTCTTCTCTGCACACTCATGCTTGGTGCTGCGGTGGAAGCAGAGGAGACACCGTGATGGAGGATTGTACCTTTTCCCTCCTCCTCTGGCTGAAATTGTTAGTGTTGAGAGGGAAAGTGTCCAGTTCCTGTTCCGAGAAATATCATATTTTAACAATGTCTTATAGCAATTAGAGGCATAAAAGCCTAAATTCTGTGCTGGGTTTACAAAAAGTAAGCTGCTTTTCCACCAGGGTGGGTTGTGCTACGCTTTATTTCAGTTGTGTGTCTCATGTTTATTTTGATTAGGTGCCTCCTTCTTAGCATTGCACATAGGATGGTGGAGGCTGCTGAGAGAATTCAGTTGGTGCTGGGGTGAGAGCAGGTGCTGGGGAGAGGGCAGGAAGGAGGGCAAGAAGAGAAACACCCCATGTAAGTTTGTGGGGAAAGCGGGAGAGGGCTGCCCTGGGACGAAAAGGAGGGCTGGAGAGAGGAGGGCTGGAGAGAGGAGGGCTGGAGAGAAGAAGTTGGAGGGGATTGGGGCAGTTGTAGAAACGGATGCTGCAACACTGGAACCGGGAGCAGGCTCTTACAAAATCTGTTTCGGAGTTTCCACTTTTCTCAGTAAACTGAACTGGGAAGTTTTGGCAGTGAGACAGAAAGGAAGAGCCTGTGCAGGATTGGGCAGTGCTGATGGGGGTGGGTGGAGGCTCGGGTGAGTCATCCTATCGTTTTGTGTCCTGCAGGAGACAGAGCAACATTTGTGTTATATAGAGAGACCCTAGAATTGTTGAGGGCAAGTATGTGGTGCTGAAACTAGCAAATCCTGGTGGAAACAGAGGTTGGCTTTTGCCACTGTGGTGGTGCTGATATTTCTGTTCATCCAGGCGCTCATTGGTGGCCAGGTGAGGCTGAAATCTGGAAAGCCACCTCAGCTCATTGTGTACCTTTACCTCCCTTGGGCTGGCCTTACCACGGTTTTCGGTGGAGGCTTCTTTTTGAAAACCAGAGGAATTTTATGGCTCTTGAGGACATAGTTTAGTGGCAGCCTTGGCAGTGTTGAGTTAACTGTTGGACTCAATGACCTTAGAAGGCTTTTCATCCTCAATGATTCACGATTTTGAGAGAATCTACTGGCCATTTCTGCCCTTGCTGGGCATTGGGGACTGCAGTGGCCCATGAAGGGCTTGCTTGGAAAACACCCGTCTGAGCATCTGCAGGTCTCTGCTCTCTTCCCATCAGACCTTCCCAGAGATCTAAGGACAGCAGGCATGAGAGATTGCCCAGCAGGGATTTGGCAGACTGACAGGTCCATCGAGCACATGCCCAGGCACTGCACACACTACTCAGGCGATGCTTTTGTTCAGCCTGCTACCTCTGACTAAGAAACAATATTAAAAACATTTCCAGCAGCCAGCATGGGCAATGTTCTGTGCTGCTGCTCCATGGGGTTTTGCTGCTCACTATGGGCAGCCTCACTGGTACGTGCGTGTGCGTGACTGTGCACATGGGTGTGATTTACTGGCCTGCACAATGCCACATGTCTTTAAAATTATAGTGCCCGTTTCCTGCTGAAATAATTTCTACATAGAGAGGCTCCTATTACAGCAAGAGGAGTGTGGACGTCATGATTTATTATTATTTATGGTCCCAGGGTCTTGTTTATGCACGATGGGTTAGGTGCTCAGGATAGAAATGCCATTATGCAAATGACATTGAATGTCCTTACTGAGCCTAAATAATTTTTGTGTTGGACGATTAAACCTCATCTGTTATTGATATGGGCTGCAGTCGGGCTATTAAAGAGTCCCAACAGTACTTACTCCCAGTAATGGGAAAATTGAGAGGAAGAGGCTAAACAATTGCCTCAAGTGTGCTGTGATTGTCTGGTAGGAGTGGAACATAACGAACCCCCTGAATGGAAATCGTGTTTACTACTTAGGGATAAATAAAAAGAGAGAACATGCAATAAATTGTGCTTTGTGATCTGAATTGGCGCACCAGAGAATTTGCGTACTTTCAATTTACTTATTTATTTGATTTTTTTTTTTTTTTGCAGGGGTGGAGGGGGCAGTGTGATTGGGATGTAGATACCACAAGCAGTCGGGAAGGATTCCTGCAGTGTGTGCCCCTGGCTGAGTGGCTGGGGAGAGCTATCCTCCTCAGAGCTGCGCTGATGCTGCGCCGTCCGCTTTGACACAGCTGTGCAGTCACATTTTGATCAGTGTTGATAGCTTATGAATTCCAAAATTGACAAAATTTACAGAAAAATGAGGATAATCCATCTTCCTTAGCAGCCTGTCAGGAGCTGGCTATACTTCATAATCTTCAATTACAGATGCTATTTTCAGACATTTACATGCAGATATTAGAACAAAATGAAAATGAGAAACAAAGAGTGAATGGAAATGCAGCTATTTATATGTATAAAAGAAAAACAACAGGTAAATTCCAGGCATTTAGATTGGATTTGGGTGTCCCTTTGGAAAATCTGAGAATAGCTGCACCCACTTATGAATTGCACTGTGGAAATGTAAAATGTAGTATTTCGTTTCCCATATGCAGATAATGTGAAGATTGGGTCAAAAACAGGTCAGTTAGTTTGAAGTATGAGGGTAAATGTGTTCATGGCAGGGTGCACGAGCTAATTCTCACTGCCTTCAAAGGAATGTCTGGGGATGTGTACAATCCTAATTGGATTTGGGCTAAAATGAAGCACAGCTGTTAACTTTTTATAAACATATATGTATTGTGAAGGGAAGGCTCAGAAATACTCAGTTTAAACTGAGAGGAAAAGGTTGTACCACTGAAATAAAACTTCCGCATTCTATGGTACAGCAATGAGCCCAATGTGGCTGAAAACAAAGAGAAACTACAGTTTGGCCCAAATTAGGTGTGTAAATAACATTTGCTCCAAAGTAGGATTGGTTTTGGTGTCAGCAGTGGCCAGTGCAGGGAATATAATGTAAATTATTAAATGGGGTGGTGGCCGGCAGGCAGCAGTGGTGAGACTTTGATGTATAGGTTTCTGGGAGCCTTTCCCACCCATATCCTGGGTGGCTGAGGAGGAGGGCATTAGGCTGGATTTTCCGTTCCCATGAAATTCCAGGCAGAGCAGCAGTGGTGCCTGTGCAGCTGCAAGTGGTGCTGGGTCTCTGAAAGCCTGGGGAGATTAATTAGAGCTGCTTGGATTAAATTCTTCGAACCATATCTAATGTTACCAATTTTTTCCCTGTGTCAGGCTGAGGTGTGGGTTTCTGCGGACAGCCTGCCTGGCATGTGCCACTTTTGCCTCTATTTATTAATTAATTTTAAAATATTAAGATGTGATGACTTGGAGATATTTGGTGTGAAGTCTGGCTTGCTGCTGCTATCAAGGGTGAGCAGGGGTTGTGGCGGTTGTGCTCTGGGGGACAGCACTGTGCCTTTCAGGGACCTCAGTGGTTTTTTATGGCAGAGAAGGCTCTTGATGCACTATCTCTGTCAGGAAGGAAAGCAGAGCACATGGTCAGTGAGGAGGCAGACTAAGCCCTGAAGCCCCAAGCTGGCACCTTGCATTGATGGTCTGAGCTCCTGTTGAGCTGCTGCTGTTGCTGCTGCTGCTGCTGCATCCTGAGCAGCATCGTGGACCTGGGGGCAGCTGTGCCGAGGGCAGCTCTGCCAGTGGCAGGAGAACACAGGAGGTGTTATTTCATGCCTGCCTGGTGTTTTCATTTGGAAAATCTAGCAGATGCAAAAAGCAACATGTGAAAGTCCCAGTGGACCCCAGCTGGCTCATTTTAATGGCCATTTGCCCTGTGCAGCAGACAGCTCTTGTCTGTCTTTGCTTGGTGCAGTCTCTTCAGGAGCGTTGTGAGGTCTGTGCCCGACAAAAGGGATGGGGCAGAAAGGGGATACATTTGTCTCACACCTCATGGGTCACAGCACTGCTGCAGGGCTCATCCCAGCCTGTGGTAGCTCCCTGAGATTCCCACATTGGCACCCAAAAAGCAGGCTGTTTCAGGGAGTGGCCTTATTCCCTGCTGTGTGTCCATCTTTTCCTGACACTTTAGGATAAAATCCCAGGTAAATCTCAAAGAGACAATTTCTAACTTTTTGGTGCGTTACGCTCAGGCATCTTCACCAGAAAAAGTGTAGAGTGAAGCTGGTTGTCGTCTGCTTTTCTGCTTTGCTGTAGTGCAGCAGGTTTGAAAACGGTTCTGAAACCATCCTGCACCCTTTTTCTTTCCATTTGCCTATCACATCCACCACTCCAAGGGGATTAATAGTTAGAAATAAAGCTTTTTTAATGGAGGTAGATGTGAAACTTTACCTAGAGCAGAAATCTTCCCGTTTGTACTTTGCAGAGAAATCTAATGGGGAGGGACTGTGCAGACCCTGGTGCTGCAAGAGGAGTTGTGCTGCTGCCAATAGATACACAGAGATCACTCCTCACCTCACCACTGCAGTGACACCCCCCAGCTCTCATCTGCCAGAGCCGAGCCAGAGCAGAGTAGGATAGGGGAGGGGAACACACATCTGGTCTTGCCCCTCCTTTCAGTTTGTCCTTCTCAGTCTCTCTTTTATATATTCCTCGTTTCACATGTCTGTGTTTTCTCTCCTCCATGCTATGGCAGTGGTGCTCCATGCTGATGAGACAGTGCGTGGTACAACCGCAGGCAGTCATTTTTCAGGTAATTTCTAGGGTAATGAACACCCGTCTCTTGCTTTTCCACCTACCAAGCCTAAGGTCAGGCTTCCTGCTGCACTCAGAGGAACCCCTGGCCATGACGGTCATTCTGGGCTGTTTCTCACCAGCAGCCGTGCCAGCTCACCAGTGCAGGAGCCAGGTCTGAGAGATCCCTTCTGCTTTTCCCATCCCAATCAGCTGAAGAAGCTCTTGGGGAGGGTCGGCAGGAGGGTTCAGCAGGAGGGTCTCAGTGGGGCTATGGGGTGAGGGGCTGCTCCATGAGCGCTGCCTTCCCCTGGGGTTTCCTTTCCTCTCTGGATGGGGTGCCTGAAAGGAAGAGATCTGCCTGAGGGGAACGGGAAAGAAGGGATGCCACTGTACCCCTCATGAGCGGTTCAACACCCAACACTGTGAGCCCACAGTGTCAGTGAGGCTTTTGCTTTTTCAGGGAATGCTAGACTCTCCTGGCCCCTCCATGGGGGTGAGGAGGGCTGCAGACAGCACCCATGGTCTGGTTTTAGGGTGAAGGCCCCTCTGCTCTGCACCCCTGATGCCTCACTCCTTGGGGGCCAGAAGGTGCCTCTGCTGACCATCGCCTCCCTGCAGTGCCTTGCTGTTGGTAGCACTGTGTTTCCTCTTCTGCCCACAGGCAAGTGCTGGTCACTGCCACTGTGCCAGCCTGGTGCTGGCCCTGACCCCACTTTGCAGTGTAAACTGTAACTGCAGAGGTGGATGTGATGTGAGGGAGTCACTTCTCCACTGGGACTGCATGAAGAGAGGGGAGTCAGCAATCACAAGGGCTGCCCCTCGGCCTGGACTTGCTCTTCCTGGGTGCTGGAAGCAGTGGTCAGTGCTTGCTCTGTGTGGCTGCTAGTGTTCAGCTGATGGTGGTTTCAAGGAGGGATCTGGGCACAGCAAAGTAGCTGGAAAATCCCTTAAAATCGCACTAGTCTTACCTCTGTGAAAAGTTCCTAGGCCATTGCAAAAGACACGGAGCTCCTGTTTGCAGCAAGTTATTGGGACAAAAAGCAGGGAAGGACCCCAAATCTCCATTTTGCACATCTTCATCTCATGCGTTCTCATTCCTACCACAGTGCTGCTTGGCTATGGGCTCTCCATCCACACTGTACTGAGCAACTGTAATGCTTCCAGTCCCTCCAGTCTGCAGATGTCATTCCACGGTTTGGAACTGCGCCACTGCATATTGCTCCAGCTCATTATGGTGCAGTGACATGGAAGAACACAGGGTAACACTGTCGTGACCCTTGTCAGGTTATGCTACACTGGTTGCTGCTTGCTTGACACTAGAACTGGTCAGTTTCTCCAAGCTCAGAGGGCTACTTGTGGCTCATTGGCATGGTGCTTCCAAATCATTACACTTCAAACTCTTAACTCTGATCCTGTTTCTCCCTGGGTCAGTTCCTTGGATGCCTGAAAGGAAGCAAGCTATGGAGTTACGCATTCCCATGTCTGGGAATTGCAGTTGAGAGCTCAGGCTGGTTCCAGTTGGATTTGTAGTTTGAGATGTGCACCTCCTTCCTCAGTCACCTCATGTGACCCAGCCTGTGGCAGGGGTCCCGTTCCATCTGGATGCTTCCTCCCAAACTACAGGTGTGCAGCTCTCACTTTTTACTTGGGAAGTCACATACACTCTCTGCCTGTTGGGAGTGGTAGATCAGCGCCCCATGGAAGGATCCAAAGAGATTTTCTAGTCTTGATATGGTGCAGTTGTGGCTGTCATAGAGCAACATGGGTGAAATCAGGCATCCTTCCCCAGGGATTTGTGTGTGCTCTTCTAGAGGTACCAGAAATACCAAACAGCAGCACACAAGGACAGGTTTTTCCTCTGCTGTGCTGCCAGCCTATCCCTGCTTGTGCATCACCAGCTACATGGGATGTCTCTGCAGGGCTATTGTTTCTCTGATGTTTTGTCAGATTAGGGTTTTGGGGAAAGAAAAAATCTAGCAGTGCCTCCATATGTGCATGTACCCTGCACAGGGGAAAGGTGGGGTTGGAGACTTAGGAGAACATGAAATGGTGTGGGAAGGCTAAGGAATGCATTGTGGTGTGATGCGGAATGAGACGAAGGAGCTTTAATTACACTTCTAGGAAGGAGGAAGGCTGGAACCATTATCAGCATCCTCTGCAGAGGAGAGAGGTTCCCAGGGCTGTCCTCTCCCAGGAGCAGAAGTGGGGATGAATCAGAGTTGTGGGAGTCTTTGAGGCAGTGGTGGTAGACGAAAAGGCCTCAGTGCATGACAGCAAGGCAAAAGTGAGGGGACAAAGGGTACTGGAGGAGGCATGAGCTGAAAGGACTCAGGAACAGTACCACTTTAATGCCAAGGTTATGTAGGATCTTAGGAGACAAGTCAGAGGACTTTGATGCATGGGCTGGGTGCAGAATAAGGGTGGCCGGCAGTTGGTCCCTGATAAAATGTGTTGTGCATGCTCATCTGCAAGAGGTTTATATGGGGGATGCTTCAAGGTGACAAGCTGTACTCCTGCCTCATGCAGGTGGTGTCAGCAGAAAAAAACATGTTTATTACACAGAACTGTTCATACAGGATTATCCATGTAAATTAACTTCTGTTTGAGTGAGATCTGAGCTACAGAGACACCATCACATATTCCTGGCCAAAGTGCTGAGTTAGTGGCAAGCACCAGATTATGTCCTGGGTTCTCAGAGAAACTTGCAGGAAGGAGAAGGATGTATTCACTCAGATCAGCCTCTGTTTCCTTAAAAAAGAAGTTAAATTATTTTGATGTCACATCCCTGGAAGTGTTCAAGGCCCAGTTGGATGGGGCCTTGAATGAGCTGGTCTAGTGGGAGGTGTCCCTTCCCATGGTAGGGGGTGAAATAAGTCTTTAAGGTCCCTTCCAATCCAAACCAGTCTGGGTTTCTGTGTTTTTCTGAGTTTTGTTTTGGTTGCTCCAAAAAAAACCTCCATGTGATCCTGGGTTCATCTGCATTTCCTCATCTCTGTACGCCTTCTGCATTGACTTAATCTTCAGGAATTTATTAGAGATTGGCATCACAGTGGCTGCTCTTCAGTTTACCTGTTCCCACTGCAGTTCTTCATTTGAAATTAATCTCTAGTTGTTATGGGCATGATTGCCATCTCACAATTAGGGGTTAAAACTTAAAGGGCAGATAGCAGGGAAGGGAGAACTTTGAAAGAAAACATCTCAGATCCTGGCAATAAGAAATCATTGAAAAAGGCAAATGAAGATAAGCTTTGTGCCATGTACATATGCATCCTCTAGATGCATAGATTGGCCTCATTGGCTGTAGAATGCTGTAGCTACAGAGACTTAAACAGGGCTATAGGACACAAGCACTCTGATTTCTAAGGATCTGTGCTTGTTTACCATAGCCTCTTTCAGGCAATGAGATTAAGAACATCTTTGGAAATGACACAGCCGCCTTACCACAGTCAGGCGATTTATTTTTAAATAACTTGGATTTAGAAACAGTTAGCTACAAATGCATCCATTAAGTAAACACTTAAATATACATACCTTTTCTTTCCTGTGAGATAATGAAGAAATGCAGCATTCCCAAGACAAGGGAATGTTCCCACCTTCTTGTTAGTGCATGTCCCCTCAAGTGCCAACACTGAAATGTGGAGAGTATGGATTTTAAGAGGCATGAACATTTTTCCCTAATAAGAAAGCAGGTTGCACTTGGCAGTTAATCTACAAATTTTCTTCTTTCAGGAAAGCCTTGTTACATAATAATGAGTTTGGCTTTGGTTTTATAAAGAAAACCTATTTTGATGTTCTCCGAGAACACAGGTGATAAGCACAGACCCACTTATTGAACAGTTTGAATGTTGAAAAGCCCAGTGTAAATGGGCATTGTCTTTAACACTGGCTGAACAAAGGATTTTTGGGTTTTGTATTGCATCAACCTTCTGTTGGCACAGGCAAAAAGAAGCTCTTGATTACTAAATTTATTGTCACTAAAATGCCTTTTGTTTCTTTTTCCAGGCAACTGAATACTCAGCCATGGCCTCACTAGCTGGTGGATTGGATGACATGAAGGCCAATATAACCAGCCCTACTTCTGCAGATTTGGGAGCGAGCGTTCCTGGGCCTCAGTCCTATCCTATTGTCACAGGTAAATGATTTGCAAACACTGATAAGTAGTGTGAATTGTCTGTACTTTTATATTGCATGATGAGGTCCTTTATGGAAGAATTGTGGCAGATGTAGAGTCATGTGCTCAAAAAGTCTCTTTTTGAATGTGATTTCGTAGGAGCTCTTGTTGAAAGTCAGCTGCATGGCTTGTGTAAATAATTTGTGTTTGTTTGTAGCTGACAGATGAAGCATCCATCCCTCTTGTTCAGGAAAGAATGTGCCCCTCCACCCCAAACGTACATCCTGAATACCACTGCATCACCGAAAAGCAGAATGCTTGTCTCTGCTTTTGGGCTTTGGTGCTCATTTTTCATAAATGCACCTGGTATGTTTGACTGGATGGAGTTTTTATGACAGTTCAAACTAGCCTGATTTTTGGATGCTCACTTTATACCGTTTCTGAATTGTACCTGTGCGCTAAAGCTGAGCATTTAAATGAAAAGCAAAGGCTGTTTGTTCAAGGAATGCCAAATCATCTGCATTTATTCAGCAGGTGTAGAGCAAGAGTTAAGGAGCAGCTAGAGTCTGATAAATGCTTTGGTCACCTATTTACTTGGGACTGACCCCATTGCTTGCAAAGAAATTGGCCAAATGGTAAGCAAATTATTAAATTGTGTCCCAAATTAGTTGTGCAAATCAGAAAAAAGGAGGGTTTTTAAAATTTAAGGCTCCGTGTTTCATATGAATGTTACCTCTGTGTGTTACTGCTATGTCTAATCGGTGCAAATTTCATTGTATTTTCTCTGTTTTGACAAAGATTGGACATAACTCTTTATTTTGTAGCCACAATTGAAGATTATACTGTTTTTTGTAAAGTATTAGTATGTCTTTAAAGCCTTACAATCTCATCTAGCAGAGGAGAAGTTTTGAAAACCAGTGTTGTCACAAAGTTGTTTTAACCCAGTACAGCATCAATCTTTGGCTTTTCTTGACAAAGTTTAGGAGGATTCAAAAGAGATTGGAGAGTTAAAGAAATTCATGTGTACCTTGAAGTGGGAGGGGAGAGACTTCTTTTAATACCTGTCTGGTTCTGGATGGTTGGTTTGAGTGTTGGACTCATAGATAAGAAAGGTGTCTAGGAGTGGATGGATGGACAGAAAGAGGGACTTCTGGAAATGTGTGGCTTGTAAGATGTAAGGAGATAGAGCATTGACACGGATATATCTATGTCCATCAGGAGTCTGTGCTGGAACCAGTGTTATCTAATATCTTCATCAGTGACACAGACAGAGGGATCAGGGGCACCCTCAGCAGATTTGCAGGTGACACCAAGCTGAGAGTGCAGTAACACCCCTGAAAGATACAGCCATCCAGAGGGACTTGGAAAAGCTCTAGAAGTGGCCCATGGGAATCTCATGAAGTTTAAAAAGGCCAGGTGCTGATGCTGCACCTGGATTGGGGCTACTCCCAGGGTTGATCCTGGCAGGGGACAAACAGACTGAGAGCAGCCCTGGGAGAAGGACTTGCAGGTGCTTGTGGGTGAGAACTGGCCCTGCCCTGGCCATGTGCGCTGGGACCCAGAAACTCCCCTCTGCTGGCCTGACGCCCCAGTGTGGGGAACAGGGGAGGGAGGATTCTGCCCCTCTGCCCCACTCAGGTGAGACCCCACCTGCAGAGCTGCCTCCAGCCCTGAGTCTCAGCACAGGAAGGATGTGGGGCTGCTGGAGCAAGTCCAGAGGAAGCATCCTAGTTGATCAGTGGGCTGGAACACCTCTGCTATGAGGAAAGGCTGAGAGAATTGGAATTTTTCAGGCTGGAGGAAAGAAGGCTTTGGGGTGCCCTAATTGCAGCCTCTGTTGTCTTCTAAGGGACTGCTCATCCAGGATTTACGCCTGGCCAAAATGAAGTTCAGCCAAGAGTTGTTTTGGCTGGTACCTCAGCAGCACTTCTTTTTTTACCCTTGTTTAAGTACTTCTCACATGTCTCATGTTGCTACTTCCTTAGAGTGTTGTGACCTGATTGATCACATTTCTTTGAGTAAAACCTACTACAGAGGTGATGCTGCAGAGTTCAGTATGGATTTCACAGAGGTTCTCCCTGTGATGTTACCTACACTTGAGCAAAAGTTCCAAATGTTAAGTTTGCTGGTTCTCCTTAAAAACATGGAGCAAGCTTTATGAACAGCAAGTTCTAGAAAAAACCTGCCATCAGTCTTAAATATGTCAGTGACAGCTACAACAGAACACATTTTTCAAGATAGTGGGTATTTATATCTTTAATTTGATAGTGCTGTAGAGTTTTCTATCAACAGCATTCATAAAACTGAGATTTACATAAGCATATCAAAAGTCTTTTAAAACTTATGCCTTTTGATATATTTTTGGAGGAAGTTGTCTATCTGCTATACTCTCATTTTCTTTTTTTATAGCCATAGGAATAGTTTTGTGCTGGTCATGCTCTGGAAGCACGCAGAAACCCCCATCACGATCTGGGACCTATAGCAATGGGCATGTACTGTATGCCTGAATCATGCTCCCTACTCTGAGGCTTCCTGAGGATCTGAAAGGGATATGCAGGTTGTCAGGAACAGGAAGGATTCAGTAGCAAGCTATACTTTGTAATGTGCAAGGCATATCCATTACAGCACACTTGGTGGTGCATTTCTCGCTGTATTTCTGGACCGATTTCTCTATTTTCTCCTCAAACATAACTCATCTTTTCAGTCACAACTCTTTTCCCAGTCTATTTCCTTGGTGGACAGGGAATTTGGAAAAGGGGACACTTTTACTGACCCTATTTCCCTTGTAAGCATAAGGTGCATATTGCCATGGGACTTTCATCTGTGGTAGGTATCTCTGAAAATCAGGAGCTGGGAAATGGTGCCCAACAGTGGTTCTGAGTGCGAGGTCCAACAAGTGTCTGCAAGCACACCCCCTACTCTGCCTTCTCAGAGCTTTTTCTGTGGTCTGTGGTCCGTGGTCTGACCAAAGCTGTGGTAAAATCCAGTGACTGGTTTAGTGTTTTGTGGCTGGGATGGGCAGAGGATGATAGGCGATCGATAAGACAACAATCCCTGGAGTAAGGTCAGCTTTGTATCCGCCCCATATCAGTGGTAAGGCCCTTAGTCATGAGAGGAATCCTGCCAGAACCACCTCCAGGTCCTTGGCCCCCCTCAGTTCAGAAGAGCCTAAGCCTCACAGATCCATGATGGCATTTTCCATGTGGGCTGCTCCTCGCTGGAGGAGGAATGGCCAGCCTCTGGTCTTCTCTTGAGATTCAGGAAGTTGCACTGCTTTTAATTTCTTCACCTTCTTTGGAGTGTTTCCGCTTTTCCTTGTTTCATACAGGCTGTCGGGTGGTGTATGTGAAACAAACTCAGAGAATGAAGCTGAAAGCTTTGGGGGGCAACATGTTTTAGCATGCTAGGTAGTGTTTTCCACTGTAAAAGTGAGGGTTAAATGGATAAAAGTCCACCAAGTATCCAAAGTCTGTGTCTGGTGGTGTTAATGCCTTGAGGTTGATCTCATTTCTGTGTTGACATTCCAGATTATAAACAATTTTGTAACAGCTTCAGTGTCATGAGACCAAGAGCTGCTTGAAACACTGTCAAATGAGTTATGGTATCCAGAGCAGCATTGGTGGGAAACATCTCTTCCGCCAGTAACTCTTCTGGTTGTGTGTGTGGAGCAGAGCTGTGAACACGATTGCATGATGCTTCAACACAGAATGGGGCTATTGGTAAGGCTGAAAAGTGGGCAAATAACTTGAAATGTGAAAACCAGAAGTTTGAGCCAGGAACACTTATGTCCTTTCTATAGCTGTATCCGCTGTTCAAGCTTAATCATTTTTTATGAGAAATTCTGGAGTAGTCTGGGCTGCCATATGTGAAGAGAACTTAGTCTATTTCATGCTGTCAGTCTTAAATATGTAAGATTGTAAAAGAAGTTAATGGAAATAAGTCTGAGATCAGAACTATGATTACAGTTTTTCAATGCTCTTGTTACCAGGTTGTGGTGTGGGTGGCAAAGCAATGTTGAGATTTGAGATGGCAAAAATCTCTGTGCAGTTGTTGGTAGAAATTGTAATATTTCTGTCTCTTAGCCAGCTGGCAGATCCAAATATATGGGATAGATCTTGAGAACTAAAGGGTTGCTTAAACATTGGTATTCATGCTAGTACTTGCTGCTAGGGAGAAATGTAGTGACAGATCTCAGTACTGCTTCATCCACCACCTCTATTGTTTTGTGGATCACTAGCGAAATCTCTGATTAGAGAACCACTGGCTTTCTTTGCATTGTTTTTATGCCACATTAAATAGTAAGTTGAAAAAACCCCTTCTGTCACTGCATGCTGCCGCAGCCTGTAAGTGCTCCCTCTGTTTACAAGCCAATGACATAGGCCCAGCACACTGCTGCTGTTGTCAGCAGTTTCCAAGCAGGCTGTGATTGTTACTAATTACCTTCAGATGCGTTTACCCTGCTTTGACTTGCTGATTTCTGCGTGGTTGGTGTCACTTTGAGAGGACAAAGCCATGTTAAACTGATATCTTTATGTGGCTCTCCAATACTGCACTGGGGGTGGATTTATGAACCAGCAGCAGCCTCACTGTGTCCAGCAGAGTCAGTTTGTACTTACAGAGCCAGGAGTGGCTGTCAACCAGCCTCACCTCACCCAGGGGCAGAGAAGTAGGATTTACTGGACTGGGGTCTGATGGGAACTCTATATCACTCCATTAAAAGAAGTGTCACAGAGCAAAGTGTTGTCAGTGAGATTTTTGTCTAGCAGATGCTGGAGTAGAGGAGCCTGGTCTTCTTCCATGCTGGGACATCTCTATCACCCTTGGCTCACCTGCTTTTCCTCACACGCAGGGAGAGACCAAGACTGCCAAGTATGGACAAGTTATGTCTGATCCTCCGCATTCAACCTTGCAGCCGCAGCTTGGAGTGTTATGTTCCTTGCTTCTTTTTGTGGTCAGCCTTGTAGACAATGGTCCTGGAGAGCCAAATCCATTGACTTTGCTGCCCATTTTGTATGCACATCAAAAAGGTGAGAAAAAGAGAACAAAAGCAGGATCAGAGTCAGTTTATTATCTGGAGGAATGGGGCAGGAGAGACATTCTCAGTGGCTGTCATCTTAGTTACCTGCTCTGGCTTGCATTGCTGGACTCTGCCACCAGACATAGGTGATCCCAGATGTGAAGCTGAACTGAACGTAGAACAGACTCCTTCACACCTGGGGGGATCAGCCTGACCTTTTCATTACTGTAAATGTATCCAACAACTTAGGTGTAGTATATTGTGCCAGGTAGTTATTCATAGGTGGCACAGATCTGTGGCTAATGCAGGTAACAGGGATATGTTTAGCAATCCATATTACTGGAATTATGTTCAGTTTTTTGTAGTTAGGGAACACAGTTGCTAAAATGGGATAAATGTAGGCTGAAAGACGAGATGTTTCTTGATACTGTTGTGCGGTGACACGTAGTGCTCAGCTGGCCTCTCAACATGTTTTTCCTTAGGATTGCTCAGCACTCATCTGCTCCCTGAGTCTTCACACTACTTTGTTCGTGCCATCATGATGTAACTGCAAATGATGAGCCACTGTTTTGCCAGGTTTTGTTGAATGGAAGGTATTATTGGTCCCTTTTGAAGCTACGCATGAGATGGTGGAACTGCAATTGGACTGGACACTGCCAAAATCAAATTGCTGCTGAGGACTTCAGCATTTGCCGCCAGTACAAATTCTGATGCCTCCAATAGGAGGAAAGAAGTCACTACTCTAAAATCCCAGGCTGATCTCTTGCCAGGGTTAAACACTAATATATTTCAGCACTTAGATCAATGCAATCCAAAAGGACTTCTTGTTTTTTTTAACAAGAAAACAAGTGGCAATAGCATGCAGATCACTTCCAGAAGAGTGGTAACAGATCTTTCTCAGCCTGTGAATGCTCATCTGAGCAACCCTAGAAACCAGCCTTTGGCTGGAGGGGTCTGGGGAGATCCCCCTCACTACACAGGCTAGAGCTTAGGTATTGAATTTGGACTCACCTACTTTTTTGCATAACCAAGTTAGGTGGGCTGGGTGAACTTCAGCATTGCTTTCTAATCTCAGCTGCCCTGTGTTTCTGTGGTTGGCTCTGTGCTCCCATGCTTCTGGGTAGGAGCTGTGTGTCATTGTTTCTTTGGTGGGATTGTGCCCAGGGTGGCTCTAGGACAGCCTGCAGTCCCTGTTACTGGGACCACTGGTACCTTCTGAGGGTCTGCCTGTACCAGACTGGGCATGAAAATGGAGTAGGTGGGTAAGGAAGCTTTCTCATAATTTATTTTGCTTTTTGTACCTGAGTTTAAGGGAACATTTTAGAGATACCACAAAACATGGAAGGAAAATATGGATGTTTTGCTTTCGTTTGTTTCATTTGGGGGGGTGGTTTTGTATCTTTGTATCTTTTTCTTTTTTCCCGTCAGAGAGTCATTTAGGTTGGGAAAGGTCTCCAAGATCATCAAGTCCAACCATTAATCCAGCACTGCCCAGTCTATGATTAGCAGTGTCTCCAAATACCTACACATCATTTAAATCCCTCCGTCACTGCTGTGGGCAGCCTGTTTCAGTGCCTGACAGCCCTTTCAGTGCAGAAAATTTCCCTGATCTCCAATCTAAGCCTCCCCTGGTGCAACTTGAGGCCATTTCATCTTGTCCTGTTGCTCTCTAGTGACCAGGAAAAGATACCAGCCTTCAAATTCTTTCCCTGGGATTCTTGACCTGATTGAACCTCTCTGATGAAGATTGTAAGGGCTGTGTCCCTCTGGTAATGGCTGGGAGATTGTAAGCAGAAGAGAGGACATTTGGATTGTGTAAACATCTTGAAATATGGCCTATTTCTTTTTATGGCTTTGGAAATTAAGTGTCTTAGGGGTACAGAAGAAAAATTAAGAGTTCAGTCTTAATAGTATGCGGTGAGGTGTGCACATCCAGGTAGAATATTTAACCAGTGTGGATAGGTGAGGTGGAATGTGATCACAGACTGAACCCTTTGGTCAAGGGCTGGCTGGCCCATGAAGGAAAGAAAGGCTGTCTTTCTGTGCTGGGTCTTGGCTGGATTCTGGGTACTCATCCCAAATCAGAGCAAAGTCACAACCTCCTTTCAAGTTCCACCTTCTCTTTAATTTTTAGTTTTGCTTTGCTTAAGACTAAAGTTTAACTCTGCTCTCTGAACCTAGTGCTGGCAGGAGCCAAGGAAGGAATGCTTTTCCTCTGTCTTGAGCCTTATTTGATCGGCCTTTTATGGACCATTTTTGATGGCCATCTGAGACAACTAAGTATTTTTTGTGTCCGACTGAAACAACAATGTGACATTTAGAGGCAAAAAAAGCTCTCAATGCATGCCTTTGAGGAATACATAATGAAATACAACTTTTCTCTCTTTCATGCACATCTGATGTTTACAGTGAAGACTACTATTATTTTAGAGGTGCAAAAATGTGATACAGCATTAGTATTTCATTAACGGGAAGTAAAAAAGTGCCTTAATAATGATGGGAAAAGCATTGTGAAATCTCCTGGTGGCAGTCCGTGGGGGAGAAAGTGGATGTTTATTTTAATTTGTATATTGCTGTAGTCAAAAAGAATTAACCCAAGAATCTCCTATCTAGTTGATTCAGGGTTGTAGGTTGTTTATTGTCATGAATTGAGGTCTAAATCCAGATCTTGCTGACCACAATGAGAAACCTCGTTTCATTAGGAAACACTGTTTGTCCCTTGAACAAGTAGTAGCATTTACTACTTTGTATTTTAAGAGTAACTGGGATGAAAGGGTTGTAAAAAGATGATTTGTTGAGGAGGATGATAGTTTAAGTGACCTTGCAGCTGGAAATGCCAAGGGCTGGAGAATAACACTATAGGGAAAATATAAATTAGGCTCTTTATCCTCTGTCTTTTCTGAGAAGTAGAATTTCTGTGTAGAGATGACATAGGTGTTTAGAGAGACTTGAAGGCCCTCTCTCAGACATCTTGAGCTCTCCATCTTGGGAGAGAGATAAAAGCAGAGATCATAAAAGCACAGAGGAAATTCACAGCATGGTGAAGTGTTGCACAGGCCCATTGATATGTGGGGCTGGGAACAGCCCACACGCTTTTTATCGCTGCTAAGATGGAATAAACTTAGCAGTGTATGTGTCCCTGTTGTGCCAGCATGGTATTGGAATAAATCTACTCTTTACACTTCAGCTGTGGCTTTTGGCCCCCTTTGTTACCTGCATATATTTGATTCTCACAGTGACACAGCACCGGACTCTCTTTGCTGATGTCTCACTATTTAGGAGGTCTGTGGCTGGTCATCCCTGTAGCAAGATCTCCAGGTGGAAAAGAGAAAACACCTGCAGAAGGTGACTTGTCCAAAGAATTTCTGAATTTAAAGTTAGGTATTCTCATCAGGATGTGCCTGTTTCTTTCCAATGGCTATTGAGGGAATGAGGAGTGCTTAGTTTAAGCTGGACCTGCATACGTGGAATGGACCTGCCCTGGAGAGAGAGAGAAGGGTCACCCGAAGATCCTGGAGAGAATTGTTATCCAGCTGATAGTCAGCAGCAGTTGTACAGCTGTGCTTTCACCAGCTGACTGAAAGGATTTCAATTATTTTGATTTAAAATTAAAAATGTTTGCATTTGTTTCAATGAAAAGTTGTTTGAATTTGTACTTCTTGTTCCAACTCTCTGAAAGAAGAGTAATGTAACTTTTTCACAACTCCTTCTTCCTCTCTTTTTTTCCTCCCTCCCATCCTCATCCTCGAATCAACACAGTTTTGAAGAAGGTAAAGAAAAGATTTGGATTTGTTAATATTACTTTTTCCTCTGAAAAAATGCTTTGGTGGTTTTTTTGTTGTGTTGCCTAGTTTTAATAGCAAAAATAGAAAGTCTTCTTCTGAGGCTATGTTTTGGTCATATAACCTGTCCCTACCTGGAAATGTTGATCTGTGTTTAAACATGGAACATAATCACAGAATTATACTTCAACTTCTGTGGGACTGTTTTGAAGTGCAGTTTGGTGTTGGTAGATGGATGGTTTCTAGTGAAGCATTATGCTAAAAGACTTACAGCTTAGTTTCTACATTTAATAGATAAAAGTGCAGATGCATTTCTCAATAATCTATCCGTCACTCACAATAGGGTCTGCCATATTAAAGACTTGAAAAAAGGCCACATAAACTCCTGTGGAAAAGCAGCCAATCTGAAAAACAAAAGTGTCATTTAAAATGAGAAGACAGAGTCTAACTGTGACACTGTTGAGTTTTTCCATTTTTATGAATTCTTATCTTGCCATTAAAAAAGAAGTGCATTTGAGAAAGCAAACGAGGGCACTTGTACCCCACTAAGACCCAGGCTATTAACTGCCTCTTTTGATGATGTACAGTCTGACTCTGTTGGGAGTTTGGCTGTGGATTTAAATGTTGAATTTAACTATGGTAAACATAATTCGGTGCAAAGCATGTATAATAACAATTTGCATTTACATAGCATCTTTTACTTAAGGATTTTGCAATGTCTAATTAAGTAAATCTGTTTCCCCCCACCCCAAATACCACTGTGGTATGGATAATAAATACAATTTTAAATCGAGCAGCTGTAGCAGGAGGATTAAGACAAGAGGGTTCTGGTGCCTTTGTGCTGGTCCTGATTGTGGCGGGCCTGGGGCTTGTTCTACAAACATGCTGAGCAGCCTCGTCTTGTGCTCATCCTGGTCTGAAACACCCTGGAAAAAAAAGGATGTCAAACCAGCTCCACATTGGTGGATGGAAAGTGCTCTGTGGGCTTCACGCACAGCGTCTTGTGCTGGTGTTTGGGTCCTGGAGACGCTCACACGCAGCTATGCCAGCCAGTGTCACAGTGGCTGGGGGTGCTCAGGGCTGGCTGGCAGCTTTAGGGCATCAATGGCCAGTTCAACCCGCAGGTAGCATTTCTCACTGCCAGATAAATGCTGAAATCTGTTGTAGATCTCCAATTTGGAAATAATAAAGATTAAAAAAAACAAAGAAAAATGAAAAGAAAAGAAAAGAAAAGAAAAAAGAAAAGAAAAGAAAAGAAAAGAAAAGAAAAGAAAAGAAAAGAGAAAAGAAAAGAAAAGAAAAGAAAAGGAAGGGAAGGGAAGGAAAGGAAAGGAAAGGAAAGGAAAGGAAAGGAAGGGAAAGGAAAGGAAAGGAAAGGAAAGGAAAGGAAAGGAAAGGAAAGGGAAAAGAAAAGAGAAAAGAAAGTGTTCTAATTAGGTTAAATGCTTCCTTAATTGTTTGGTTGTTTGTTTTTTTTTTGTCCCACCACAATAACAAAACATCTGAGAGTTTCTGTGCAAGCCACCAAAATGGTATTTCCAGGTGAGTAGAGGGATGCATTGGCATCTGTGCATCCTCACACCACAAAAATGAAATCTAGTGGCAATCTGAGTCAGGCTGCAGGAGTTGTTTCTAGGACAAGGTAATTGTTTTGATGACAGTGGTTGAAGACCTCTGAAAGATATTGAGGTGCTGGAATGTGTCCAACGACAATAAATGGAGCTGGGGAAGGGTCTGGTGCACAAGTGTTATTAGGAGTGGCTGAGGGAGCTAAGGGGCTCAGCCCGGAGAAGAGGAGGCTCAGGGGGGACCTTCTGGCTCTGCACAACCCTCTGACAGGAGGGTGGAGCCCGGTGGGAGTCAGGCTCTGCTCCCAGGGAACAAGGACAGGACAAGAGGACACAGTCTCAAGATATGCTGGGGAAGGTTTACATTGGATGTTGGGAAAACATCTTCAGTGAAAGGGCTGTTCAGCCCTGGCACGGGCTACCCAGGACAGTGCATGTGGCACCTGGGGACATGGGCTACTGGTGTCCTCAGCGCTGCTGGGGAATGGTTGGACTCGGTGATCTTAGAGAGCTTTTCTGACCTAAACAATTCTATTATTCTGCCACTGATGATATGTGGCCTTAGTTTGCTTAATATGAGTTAGTTCTTAAATAATACCTGACCAGTTGGGAGATTCTATGTGTTTGCAGGGAATTGACTGTGAGTTATCAGACCAGCAGTTTTGGGAAGTGAGTAGAGGAAATCGTAAAAAAGACAATTCTGGGTCTTTGTGCACCCCTGGGCAATGGAGAGCGTGCCAGGAGGCCGCTTGCTGTCTGCTGTGTGCTCACACCTTCCTACCATCCCCTAGAAATGGGAGCATGATTTAATTTTTTTAATCTAGGAGAAATGTGGGAGACATCTAGGTGAAACATAAGAGGACTCAAGAAAGAAAAACAGCGAAGTGTAAAGTGTTTGAAGTCATGGTTTAATAATGATGAAGTGTATTTTTTTGAGGAAAGTTCTTGCTTATGTTCTCTGTTCTTTGAAAGAGCTGTCCCTGTAGTTCTGTCCTGAGAAAAAACTGTGTTAGCCAAGAATAGAGATTTTATAAGCCTGCTTGTTGGTGTTTTGTTTTGTTTTGTGTTTTTGTTTGTTTGTTTGTTGTTTTTTTTAATGGACCATTGTTTCTTTATGATTTCATGTTACATTAAGGCCAAAAATGTATGAATTTTGGGTTTTGTATAATTTCTCATAAAAATGTTGAACTGTAATAAAAAATACACAAAAAGAAAAATGCAGTAGAGAAAAAGAAAAATGTCACTGGCAATTCATCAAAATACAAGTTCCCTGGCTTTGAGCTGCTTGATGGAATTGGCACATCTACCAGCAGTGAGGAATATCACTTGTGGAAATCCCACAAGAATCAGCAGGGATGGGGACTGCCTGTGCTGCCACAGACTTGACACCTGGTTTGGGATTTTCACACAGATGTGGCTGAAAAGTAAATTCAGTAAAAAGAGTGAAAGGAGTGTTAGGGTCCCTCTGGAGTTTTCCTTCTTTTCATTGTACATTCATTGCAACAATCTGAAATCCTTGAGCTCAGCCCTGTGATGGCATACGTTTTTTGAACACTAACTTCTATAAAAGGCTTGTGTATCAGCAGTATCCCTCTAATGAGGGATATGTGGGTTATCCCCTCCCCATCTGACTTCAACTCTGGCAGTTGTGGGTCCAGACCTTGTGGTCTCCCCAGATGTGAGCATCCTCCTGGGAGAAGGATGGTCCTTGACCACTGGGAGTTAAGGATTGCAAGAGTATGTAGGGTGTGGAAGAGTGTGGTGGGGAGGCAGCAGGCGCTGCTACAGCTGTGCTAATTGCAAAGTCCATAAGAGGGGGGTGATGCTGGGGGCTGTTGATGACACACTCTTTGTCAGCAAATCAGGTGTTCATTGCTAAACAGAGGTCTTGTTTTTGCTCCTTCTTTCCTTGTTAATATTGTTATAACTATGGAATATGGACACAAGCTATTCTTGGTGTAGCCTTGGACAGGTCTGGTGGCTGTTCACACTGGAGGAGTATTGTGTCCTGTGTTGCCTGACCTGCATATGCTAGCCAGTAAAGGCAGTCCCAGATGCATCCAGGTCCAGCTTCGCCCCTGTGCTGATGCAGAGACAGCCAAACTGTCTGGGATAGGCACTGCATCAGGGCAAACTATGAACCAATCTTGCTGAGCCAGGGCATTGCCTAGCCTAGCCCAGGTGACAGAGCTGCATGTGGCCCCTGAGTTCTCTGGAGAGCGTTGCCCATCTCTCCCTGTGATCATAGGAACAAGGGAACACTGGCAATAACAGGACATGTATCATGCGTGGTGCACAAATGTGGGGTACAGAGTTGCAGAGCACACTTCTGCTATGTCTGTCTTTGCCTGCAGCTGCTGAGGCCACTCCAGGAGGTGCTCCATGAATCCCTGTGTCCTGGCCCGGAGCATCCCAATGGCTTTGTCCACCCTAGAGTGACCAGTGTTCATTCTGCAGTCAAATGTTTGACCAAAGAGGTACAGGCAGCTGCTGTGGCCTCCTACTGTAAGGATGCACAAGGCTGCAGGAGTCACATTAGGTCTTCTGGGGACATGCAGAGGTGGGATGCTCCAGTGTGAACAGCCACCAGACCTGTCCAAGGCTACACCAAGAATAGCTTGTGTCCATATTCCATAGTTATAACAATATTAACAAGGAAAGAAGGAGCAAAAACAAGACCTCTGTTTAGCAATGAACACCTGATTTGCTGACATCATCACCTCATGGCCAGGCTCACCTTGTCTGTTATATAAGGGTTCACTTAACAGGTTTGGGGATGCACTGCTGCATCCTCATTACTCAGGAGATTTTATCCATACTCTTCTGGCATCTTCACTACCTTCAAGACTTGATATCAACTCAGGTTTTAATGAGACATGATCCTCAGTTCTTAGGACATGACTAGGGCTCTACTGTGACATGGATAAAGCAGCTCTGTGGTGCTCTGTGTGATACTGCCTCCCCACCCTGACCAGCATGTGGTGGACAGGAGTGCCTATCCCCTGTGCTTGGCCCTTTGGAGAGAAAGAAAGCCACTGCTCCTGTGCATCATGTCACCCAAGGCTTTATAGACCGTAGAGTTACTTCCATGCTTTCCTCTGCCTGCAGACCCTCAGCAAAATGCTCCCTTTCTGTAGTGGCTGCTCCCAAGTCTTCTGGCTGCAGCTGGCATCTGGTGCAGCAGGGGAGGTCCGTCCTTCTGGGTAGATACATAATAAACTCGCAGTCCTCATGGAGGGGAAGGCACCGTCATGGTTGTGGGCATGGTGCTCCACCAGCACTAGCTGCTATGATCACTTTCATTTCTCTGTCCCCCCCTACGCGGCATGAAGAGGTTGTAGGCAGGAGGGATCAGCAGTGGCACCAGAGGTCAGAGAAGGGGATTGAGTGTGACATTAGGCTATCCCTCTGGGACACTGTCCCAGCTGTCCCAGCCTCTCCTGCCCATGGACCCATAGGGGTTGTAGGGGCATGCTTTGCTCAGCATCACATATGCCCTGCAGAGAATAGAGCAGCTCTGCCCCCATCATCAGAAATGCTGTCCTGAATGTACTCCTTTCTCTGACCTTTGTAATTATTCCTGTCTAATCTTTCTTCACATTTTTTTAAATTATTTTCCCCCTTTCTTCTCTCCCTCTCTTTTTTCCCCCTAAAACTCCAGCACTCCCCTCTGGTGTATTAAGAATGTGAGTGAAATTGAAGGCTGGAACGTCTCAAGTCTTTATGATGATGAATGACTTTCACTGCCAAACCTTTTATTGTCTGTGATTTGGAAAGAAGGGAAGCTGATTTATTGTGGCCAACTGTCATGCCATTTAATACAGTTATAAATCCTGACACCATGACGGCCACTGTTGGCTGGGGACCCCCTCTGGCCACTCTCCTGCCCTGCTTTGTCCACAGTCGCTGTCTTCAGCTGAGGAGCAGGCAGGGGAAAGTGTGAGCTGGGAGTTCCCAGCTGAAGGGTAATGGCTGAGGATCAAGCAAGCCCCAGGTCCCTCACCCAGACCCAGGCAGGCTGCACAGCCTCCAGCTCTTGGGATGGATGGAGATGCCCCATGGTCCTGGGTATCACTGCAGCATCCCCCCATCCTGGTGCTGGCACTCATGGGTTGCTTCTTTCCTGCTTGAATGTGGCAGAAGGGGAATATCACACTGTGGCTTGGAGCAAGATCCCTTTCCACAATCCCTTCTGTCTTCTGGTCTGAACTCACTGGAGGATGCTTCCCATAAAGTAATCCATACATTTGTTATTTTCTGAACTACATGGTGCATCAGCTGAAGTACATATCTCACTATGTGATGAAATGCTATCTACTCACTAGAAAGCTTGGAAAGAGGAGGTACTTGGAAATATGAATTTGGTCCTGCTGCTTGTTGGGCAGATGAAAAATGCAATTTTGTCTCAAACTGATTTCAAATGAGATGTTTCAGGTTCCTTCAACTAAAGAGTAAAATATTTCAAACTTGACAACTGAGAATATTTGGTGGAAAATACTGAAACCCCAGTGTGTCAACATTTCCATAGCTTCACTATTTCCATCACAGACTCTGGGTAAAGTGCCTGATTTCAGCTTTTCATCTTATTCCAGGATAAAAAAATCAATACTGAAATATCAGAAAAATAGCATACAGGTTGTTGATTTGGACTTTGAACCCTAATTAAGATGTAAAAATTGAGAGTGTAAATATTTCTTCTGTGAGGAGTAGAAAACTGCTCATGACATTAGCAATGATGCTTGGATTGGAAATGCCTCCATCTCAGATTAATTCCAGATGCAGATCATAAATGTTGATCTCTGTGAGATGAAAAATTTCAGAACAGGTTTAATGTTGCTGCAAAACAGACTGGTGGAAACTGTTGGATTTTCTTTTCCTCTGTGCTTATGTAGCAAGCTGAATAACCAGTTGCCAATATACTCATGTCTTCCTGTTTCTGGATGCACTGGCAGGCTGCTGGGTCACGTTCACCCATGTCAGTGTTGACAGGGCTCCCCTGCATGGGCAGGTGTCTGCATGGGAGCAGGTAGGACAGTGAAGCCCTGGGTTGCCTGGCATCAGGCTGAGAGCTGGTAGCCCCAAGTATGGCGGTACTGCACTGAGCCTGGCTGGACACACCATGGCCCTGAGCAAGGACATGATCTGCCAGAGCATCATCAGTCATTGGGTGCTGGTGAGGGGTGCAAGGGTCTGGCTTGGGACCAAAGGGATTCCCACTGAGGCAGGTTTGCGTAGTGCCTGGGCTTCTCCCTCTGCTGTCGCTGCCCCCAAAAGCCCTCTGGATGTCACTGCTGTCCTTTGCAAGGTACCTGGAAAGCCATGTCCTCCCCTCTCACCTGGTTGCTTGGCTGGATCAGCTTACCTGCTTTTCCACACATGGCTGGGAATCATGAAGCTGGGGATCATCCTAGCCTACCAGGACATGGTAGGTACTTGGGGCTTAGCAGCCTGAAGGCTTGCCTGGATTCTAGTACCCTCCCCAGGCCACCCTGTGTAGTTCTCAGACTTGGGGGCAGTGTCACCTCAGCTGCCATGCTGAGAGGAGGTAGGCTGCCCTGCCCCTCCTGATATGACATGATATATCATGTCATATTGTATCATATCATCGTATCATACCATATCATGTAATAATATCATATCATATCATATACTATACTATACTATACTATATCATATATCATATATCATGTATCATATATCATGTCATATATCCTATCATATCATACCATACCATATCATGGTCATACAGATGCTCTGGAGCAACACCTGTACCAGCAGGGCCTTTTCATGCAGTTCATGTCACAGCACAGCATATCCCAGGTGGTGGCAGCCCCACTCATGGTGGGTGGGGTATCAGGTCATCAGCATTCTCAGATGCCCTTCATGAAGTGGCTGTGGTGGCAGCTGGTGGTTTAAGGACCATCTCCATGCTTTTCCTCACACACTTTCTTGGTGCCTGGAAAGGTCCCAGAGGTGACTGCATGGCCTGGTATAGGCCCTCTGATTTATCTATGGACAGGTCTTTTGGCCAGGTCTACAGAGTGAATCCTGAAGATCTGAGCCCTGCTGAAGGACACTCTCCTTTGGGAGCAGCATCTCTGTTCCCAGGGCAGCTACCAGCCTGAGCCAAGGCTGTGGACCTCAGTAATGAGCGGGACAACTCCTCAGGGCTGGCATGTCCCTCTTCATACCTGTTAAATGTTTGTTAAATGGGCTGAACATGTGGGGTCGGAAACAGTCTGAATTTCCTTTTCTTGATGAGGCAGAGGTTGGAGGCCAGCCACCTCTCCCCATACATATCCATTAGTTTTTGGGGGCATCCATGCCACCACAGTAAAATGCTAACAATGCTACTTCTCATACTAAGCTCCTACTGGTTTTGGTTTTTGTAGCTCCAAGGAGTTGTCTGGAGTCCTGTTAGTGTGAGAGGAGTTCATAGTTCTTGACAAACTGATGGTAATTTCCTTCTAGTCATCTTGATTGCAAAGTGAAGCTAGAAAACACCTTCTGGGCATTTGCAAAAATCCAAACAGTGGAAAAGAAAAAAGGGAAAATGTTTTATTTAAACATCTCTTGATAATTCAGTCTCCCTCATGATTTTTGTAGGGTGTTTAGCATCTAGCTGTGCATTTACAGGAACAAGGATGCCCCAGAGCACAAACTTTTCAAGCTGCTGATCCTCGTGGTCATCCTGCATCTTTCCAGCAGCACAGTGATTACTGTGGAGACAGTCTCACCAAGCCTGCTGTGCTGCTCTTATTAGAAGTATTGCTGTGCTGCAGAAGGAAAACAACAATAAAGGGAATATGTTGCTTCTGCATGCGTTAAGAGCACTGATCAAACCACATGAGATCCCATTTCAGACATAATGTGCATTGGAGGGCAAAATTAGATTGAGGAGTAAATGGAGCCTAAAATTTCCATAGCTTTATTCGTCAGAAAGCTGTTTCATTGCGTGGTTTAATTCTCCTATTTCTTTCATTCATTGCATGTAGTGTGCTGGCTAGAGTACATTTTAGAAATAATGCAACCAAAAAAACCCTTCTTTAATTTGGCAGTGGTTGTGAGGTGTGTAAGGCTGTTCAGATCTAAGATGTGAGGTGATATGAAATGCAGAAGCATGTTACTCAACAGTAGAAAAACAGCCAAAAACTGGTACTTTCTACATTTTAGCAGGAAGAGATGTTTTGTTTTGGAATTGTTATTTTATATTTTGGCTTTTGATTTTGCTGTCTTTTGCATTTATTTAAACTCTTTAAAGCCGGTTTTATTATTTCTTTTTGAAAGTTTTATTTCACTGCTGCTTGTGAATTGTATTTCATGATGAATGGCACTTGACCAAAAAATAACATTTTGTAGGCTAACACCTGACACGGTGGTAAGCCCATTATTTTTATGTGAGATTTCTTTTCTCTCCCCTTTAAACATGTTGGTTTGACAGGAGGAGGCTAACTGGTCTCTCAGATAAGTAGAAACATGAGGGTTTTTGCTTTTCTAGCCAGCACTTGGGGTCATTTCCAAACTAATGCAAATTGCTGAGGAGAGCACTTGGTGTGCAGTGAATCCCTTTTGAAACACTGAAAACTGCAGATCAGTATACTTGGCGCCAGTGGTATGACCAGAGCAGGAGGACACGCCCATGTGTGTCTCCGTCCTATGCACACCTTTATGTATCCATGCTTCCAGTCTGCACTCCCTGCTCCATTTCTTTTCCAGAACCTCTGGAAGCTTGCTCGGCTTCCCTCACACTGCTTTAGCAGTTCCCACATTCTAATTGCCTGCAATTTTGACTCTTCCTGCCTTGCACTCTGAGCCATGGAAATAAGAAGGGGAAGAGGAGCCAATTTCAAGCAGTTTTCCAGAGAAACTTTGACCAGACCTGAAACCCAGTTGAATACCTCCATCAGTTTCAGTGTTATGTAAGCAGAGTCTCATCTCTGAGATCTCGACCAGAAGATCCCATCCTGTCAGGGCCAGAATGAGCTGCCTTCCCCTGCCCCTGAAACCTGGTATCTGAGGAGGTGCTTTTCTTCCATACTGGTGGAGGGACTGACACCTGGACCAGGAGCCACTAGGGGTTTATTCAAGCTTGGGCTGTTGGGTCCTTGTACTCCTGTAGCCCTTTCTGTGGGCCCCTGTTGAGCACATGCAAGGTCCATCCTTTTGGCTGTGTCAGGGCCCTGCAGATCCAACAGCTGTGAAAATATTCCAGATTTTTACTTTGTTCAGGTCTATTTCATATAAAAAAAAAGCCCAAAAAAACCAAACCCACAACAAATAGACAAACAAAATACCTCCTTAAAAAACTCCAGATCTGAAGAAAGTTTAACAACAAAAAGTACTAAGTAAAGTAAAACTAGCCCAGAGCAGTGTGCACTTCCTGGTTTTATTTGTGACACCTTTTGGGCATTTGTATCTGTCCTCAGTATCTTAAATTTTACATAGCAAAGTAATTCTAAGCTTGAAAATGAGATTTAACTTATTTTTTAAAAGGAAAATCAAATGTTCTAGCATCTTCAACTTTTTCCATAAACACCCATTACCTTCTTGGAGTTAAAATGCCCAAATGAACAGCTCTCTGCTTGCATAAGCTCCAGGTTTACACAATGCAAGTTGTTGGGGCATTTTTGTCTCTTACTGTAAAGGCTTCATTATGAAAGGTCTTGGCTGGCACTGGCACAAAGGCAAATATGACATGACATCAATGGTCTGCCACCTCCTCATGGTGTGTTTGTTTGGCCCCTCCTTTGGGAGGGACTGTGCTCTTCAGTAAGGGAAGTGTTCCCAGAGTTTAGGCATGCAGGA
This sequence comes from Melanocharis versteri, assembly GCA_013397845.1. Taxonomy (NCBI): domain Eukaryota; kingdom Metazoa; phylum Chordata; class Aves; order Passeriformes; family Melanocharitidae; genus Melanocharis; species Melanocharis versteri. The sequence continues at coordinate 157,329 of VZTG01007868.1, read as the reverse complement.
GCCATGCAAGCACCTGTGTGAGATTTGCAGGCTGTGCCAGGCAGACCTAGCCTCCCCCAAAAAACCCTCTTCTGCAGCTGCTGCAGGATGCCCCATGCTGCTTGCGACCTGCTGCTCCTCTGCTGTTCTCCAGGCAGGTGTGGGAGGAGAAGAGCCTCACAAAAGGGATTCAATGGATCTAGACCGCCACATGTCCTCCCACAAGATCTCATCATCCTCGCGCTCACCTCCATCCGCCCTGCCTTCCTTTTGGTGTCCCATTGATAGATGAAGTGTCATAGACAAAGTTGTGGTGGTGTGCACATGTAATGTAGTGGGATCGTCTCCATTGTTCTGCCATGCGTCCCCATGCGTCCCCACACTTCCCCACATCCCTCCACACACAGAGCTGTGAGCACATGAGACCCAGGCCATGCCTTGCCCTGCCCCAACCGCTGGTGGGCCCGCTAGCTCCACACTGGGCTCAACAAAGATAAACCTTGCAACGCCTGAAGATGTCATTTATCATGGGCCAGGGAAAGGCTAAATTATGCTGATGCATTTTAGTGTGTGGCTAGTTGTTAGCAGCACAAGAATTAGGGTAAGGGTGTGTTCTTGCAAAGATGTTGTCTGCCTGGAGTATTTTTCCCTATTCTCCACACAGATATGCCCTCCAATACATTGTGGGTGTGTGCGTTGAATGAAGGGGTCAACTCTTGGAATTCTAACCTTGCATGTGTTACACGAGGGACAAGAGAACCAGGTGGACTTTGAAGATCAAGGTGGATGATGGTGCAGCTCAGATCAGGTCTGCAGAAAAAACTTTTTCATCCTAGCAACCCTAAAAAGTATGTGACGAGCTGGAATATTGAGTTGTTTATAGGGTGCAAGAGCTCTGTGGCTGCACAGAAGAAGGGACAGGAGTTTATGCAGCAGCACAAAAAAGATTGTCTAGAGGAGATGGGACTGAGGGCAGAGCACTCCGTAGCTCCAGGACTCTTTCTTAGGAATCACAGAGAAAACATACTGGGGTATTCATCTGTACTTTCTCACTGCATTTTTGCTCTGACAGAAAGCATTGTTCTTCCTTCCTTTCTCTTTTACCTGCCCTGGCTCTGTTTTAAAAGTGTAATTGGGTCAATGGGAAGAGTAGCAGAGACACCTGCTATGAAAGGCAGCTTTGGACTCTTCTAAACATCTGCTGCTGCTTTGTAGATGAGGAGAAAAACAGACCCACATCTGCAGCCCCTGTTTCAGTGCAGTGTGCTTAATATGAATTTTATGGCTCTGATACCAGATTACAGTGCCACTGTCATGAGCCCTTGCAGCCCCAGTCACAGTGGACACTGCGCATTTCAATACCTCCTCCACTAATCTTTCCCCCACTGCTCCCATTCCCTGGCTGCTAATTTCACGCAGGCACTTAAACATGATGGATAATTGTGTTCTGCTTATCAATGTTTAATTTAAGGGCTGTTCCGTCTGACCTGAATGCCCTCTGCAAGAGCTGTGCCTCATTATTGATTTCATGGTCATACCTGTGACATTACCTGCTTTGTAGGAAGTAGACTTTGACATTCCTGTGAGGCTTTGGCAGCCAGAGCTAATTGTCAGAAGAATAATCGAGTCAGCAAAATCATTACAGGTGATCTGTATGTTACCACTGTTTTATCTGCCTCTAATTAGGTGCAGGAGAGGTAACTCATCACAGTAAGCACACCACACTGGTTTGATGTCCACAAATAGAGCAAGATGAGCACAGAAGGGGTGTTATTCATTAACAGCAGCGATTCAGTGTGTTGGAGTCCTGTGCTGGTGACATCTCCTTTCCCAGTGGAATGGCATGAAATGCCATACTGCAGGCATCCGTGGGATACAGAGTCTGAGCCACTTTTGGGCAGGGCAGAATGTTGGGGCATGTGCTCAGTGGCTTTGGACCCAAGGCAGTACTGACTGAGCTGCTGCTGTGGAGCAGTATTTTGTATGTGATAAAACCAGATAGCTTTTTTGGGACATGCATTTCTCTTGTTTGGGTACTCCACTGCCCCATGCTGCTGCCCTGGGCACACCCTGGGTGTTACGCACATGTCCCCAGGTGGAAAAGGGGCCAAGAGCCAATTGATGGAACTCATCAGGTCTTTTCCTGGTAACAGAGTTGTGCATTTGACCAAAACATTTTCTTTGGGATAACAGTTGAGACAACCAGGTTAGCATGATCAAGTTCTTCACTGGGCAGAAGAAAAAGAGCTTTTATAAGTGGGAACCGGATTTTTCAGAATATAAGTCAGTGCTGGTAACCAATTTCACTGAAATAGGGCAGAAATTGGGGCTTGCTGCCCAGAGATGAAGTGGCACCCAAAAAGCATCTCTGCCAATTACTTTTTTTTTCTGGTGTTAAGCAATGGCATCCCTTCCTGTAAGGCACCACAGCTTCCTCATGTCTCGGTTAGCAAGTGCCTGGTATGGCAGGACAGCTGCCAAAGCCCACCAAAGAGAGAGCAACATGTGCAGGCTCCTAGGGCCAGCAGTCCTCTGGGGTCCTGGTAGCAGAACAGCTCCAGTGCAAGTCCCTTCCTCTGCCACTGACGTTTGCAGGCACTTGACGAAGGAGGTGCCGTGTGACAGTACCAGGAACATGAGTAAGGGGGGGGGGTGCCATCCTCCTCCCATCGCAGTGTGGATTCTTAGAGACCATGCAAGGTCATTTTGAAGACAGCACAGTCTAAAGCCAGGTTGGTCTGTCTGGGAGGCCTTTTGGACATGGTTTATTAATTCTGCTGGTGCCCTGCTGCAGCTGCTACATGGCACCCCTTCACGAAACCAGCACAAGGATTCCTTACATGCAGAGGCTGCCAGTCAAGGAGCTGTAGAACCCCAGATTGAATGGGATGGTGCTTGGAAGCACCTGCCCAGCTCATTGCACAGCCCTCTGGGCTGGTGTGGCAGCATCTCTTCATCTCCACTTTGCCTAGTGCAAACCTGCATTCTTAAAAATAGTTTTCTGGAAAGACATGAAGAGTCAGGTGAGGCAGCAGCCTCTGTGTGGGTCTCGGGGGGAGGGCTCTCATCTGTGCTGGTGGACAGGTCTGTGGGGGATCTGGTTTGGGCAGGGATGGCGAGGGTGTTGATGCCTGAGGTGGAGCCTAGGGCAATGCTGATCTCTGCTGGGTGGAGCACCCTGGTGCTGGATGGAGCACCCTGGTGCTGGGTGGTACCTTGTGTAATTTCAGGCACGGGTGTGTGCTACCTTGGGTGGCCACTTCAGATGGGCTGATGTCTTGTAATGATACCAACAAGGAGAGTGGGAATGCAGGAGGATTTACGGGCACCGCCAGACTGGCTTTCTCAATATTGCTGACCTATTGATATTGAACCTCGGACTCAGAAGAGGTGGTGTTACCCCATTAACCCAGAGCACTGCCTCATTCTTGACCATGCTCCTGAGCTGGTGGCAATCACACACCTGCTGTGAGCATGGGGCGGGGGGCAAAGGCCTGGCTTCCCTCGGTGCAGACCATGGTGCATCATGGAAAGGAAAATCACCAGCCCTGCTGTTGGTTCTGAGACAGTGGCAAAGGGGCTCTGGGAGCCCCCTTCCACCACCTGAACCCCCTACATTTTCTGATGTATCCTTTGCTGTAATTAATTACACGTCCAGTGGGCTCATTTCTTTCATACTGTTACTGACAATCTGTTAGATAAAGGGAAAAAAATGCATTGGTGCCCTGTGGTATTGAAAGTGAAGGGTTTTCACACTGTCAGGGTAATGAATTCTGCACGGGTTTGAAGCACCTGAGCTTGGGGGAGTCCTTGTGTCATGTGTCTGGGAGTGACAACCCCCAGTGGTTAATTACTGCCATGGATGAGAGCTGAGCTGATAGCAAAATGAGATAATTTCATTAGTAGTTAAATTTGAAGTTAATTGGATTCACGTTTACACACAGTAGTGTACAAAGGCACACTTGGAAATGCTCTTTGCTGCCTTTTGCTTTTTTTTTTAAGAAGGTAGATGAACTGAGGAGTGCTTCTAAACTGCTCCCTCTTTTTTTTCACTGTGGTTTGGAGACAGGAGAGTCCTTTGCTGCTGCAGGCTGCTCTCTGCCCCAGCCATTTTGTCTTGCAGCAGGGACATTTGCTGATGCCCAAGTGCTGCTTTCCTCATCTATGCAGGGGTTGCTGCTAAGCTGTCCTGTAGCTGGTGGCAAAATTTCTTTTATGGAAGAAAATTACTTATTTACACTTCCTTTGCAAAATGGTAATTTGCTTTCACTGTGAGTGTTGCCAGCTCCTGGTGAAGGGAGGGATGGATATTTATTGACTATCTTCTGTGTGCAGAGCCTTTGACATGTACAGGGGCATCTGTAGCAGAGGTGTTTGCTCCACTCCCCACAACGACAACACTGGTGCTCTCCCTAAGACATTTCCCTCTGGAAATCAGATGAGTGATGGATCAGCATTGCCTTGGAGGTGTTTGCCAGGAACCTGAAGGAGCCTGGTGAAGCAGTCTGGAGGAGGTGATGGTGTAAAGGAGATGGCAGGGTCCAGGCTGAATGGGCCCTAGAGCTGCTGTGTGCTCCTTCTGTCATGGAGGCGTGCCAGTTTCAGGTCAGCAGGTATCACTGAAGGTACCGATGCTGTTGGGGCTACCAGCCTCTCCATGGGGAAGCCACTGTAGGCAAGACTCAGAAAGATATTTCAGTACTTGGAGCTTAAAAGCGTTGGCAGAGGTTGTTGGAAAGAGACTGTTGGTTACCTTGGAAAATCCTGCTAGGCTCTGCTCCAGTTGAGCTTCTCGATAGGCTGGAGCTAGCAGCTGAGCTGCTCTGTCATGCGCCATACCAGCCCAGAAAGGCAAGGAGGCAGCTCTGCCCACAGCGGCTTCTGCCCCATCTCTAACTTTAGGTGTCTAAAATGACCTTCAAAAAGCACAGGACAAAGACACTCAGGAAAAAATATGTCTTGAAGGACATAGGACAGGTTCCTAAGTCCGTGTGGCCTGCTGCTACAATGTAGATGTTCATTTTCTCTTGAGTGCTTTGCCTGCAAGAATAAGACAGGAACACCCTGGAGTAGAGGCTGCTTCTCAACCTTTCTTTGTACTAGGTAGATTAGTGTTTTCTCTTGAAACAACTATTTTAGTGCAATTGAAGCTTGCCAGCACTGGGGGAAGATCTCATAGAGAATGGGATGCTCCAGACTTTCTTTTTTGGTGAAAGCACATTGGATGGAATTGACAGGATGACATGGGATTGCAGCACTTGCAGCTATGCCCTTGGTGACCTTTGGCCTGCCCCCTCAGCCTCCTCTCAAGCCCCACCTGAGACTTGGCTGTGGGGATCCTACAAGGAAGATTTGTTGATAGATGACAGACCATGTCATTTGGAAATGGGATGTAATGGAAACCAGCCCAAACCTGTGGAATAGATCATGGGTGATGTATTCTTTATTGACTGAGGAGCAGATGTCCTACTCGTCATACTGTTGCTCGTGGTGGTTACATTGCTCAGTGCCTTTGACAATGATCCTAATAATTCTGGGTATGGCAGTGGCTTTGGAGAAAGTGAAAAATTTGTAATATTTCAAAATACTGAAGTAAATGTCAAGGTTTTTATAATAGCTGTGGAAAGTGAGGAGTGGGGAGTAGTCAGTGTGTGGCAGTTTGGGAGGGGGAGCTTGCCCACATATCAAGGCATCTTTGGGTCATGATGTGTTGTGCCATTCTGTGGTGACACCAACCAAAGAAGGGAAGAGTCCTGATTTCCCTCCTGGGTCTCTGGAGGGCTCCTAGTTGGCAGTAGTCAGCCTGTGAAATGTTCGTCTGCATTAGGGACAGCCCTTAGCTGAGTCCCTGCTAGCACTGGGGGTGAACTTCGCTTCTGTGACTGACTTTATGTAGACCACAGATACTTTCGTATTCTCCAGACTGTAGAGGTGACATAATCAGCGTTTAATTTTATGTGGGAGAGAAGGAAGCAGGGCAATGATGAGAGGAGAACATTTTAATCTAAAATAACCATTTTCTGCCTGCATTGAATAATTAGAATTCATTATGCCCTTCCGTAAGGGATGTGACTTCTCCCTAGCACTGGAGAGCAAATTAATCAGTTGTTTGGAATCTCAAATTCTTTTAGGATGTGAATGCACCATAAATATTCTGTAGAAAGGGCCTGAGAGGAACAGCTTGCATCCCGATTTGTGGATATTGAGTGCGGAGGAAAGTGGGGCATGTGCTAAGAGATCACTGAAGTGATACTAGAGTTTTGGCATGTACCCCTTCATCTGAGGGTAGGGGGAGGCAGCCTTTGTGGCCATGACCCAGAGATTGTGAGCCACAATTTGCAATAACTTGTGCACCTATCTCTTGTCTCATCAGATGAAGTCTCATTTCTTGAAAGATATTGAAAAAAGGAAGATTTTAAAGTTTTATTTTTAGATCAGTCAAAAATGAAATTGGGGCTCAAAATCTTTACCAAACAAAAAACTTAAAAATAAATGATTTTGGCTTTTCGAAAAATGTTCAGTTTTAATCTCTACAAGCTCTAGAGGCCTGAAAGAAGTTCACTGTCTTAAAAACAACTGCCTGCAGAAAACAATGTGAAAAAACAGAATCTGTGCATTTTTTCCTGTCAGTGGTGCTAAAATCAACGAAGCCACGTAACTTTTGCTAATCCGACATGCTACCTTTCAAGGAAGGAACTTGATTTTTACTAATGAGCTGTTTTGGGCCAACAGGATCTTGGAGCTGACTGGAGCCAAAGTGGTCCCTGTCCTGTAGAGGCTGGAAGAGCGGAAGCTCATTCTTTGGGCTTGGTGCTTCATGCAGCCCAGAGTCCCTTCCTCTTAACCGAGGTGCGCACACAGCTTTTCAGAGCTAAGCTCTCATACAGTGCTGCTGCCTCTGAGCTGTGGTTTGGATCTGATGAACCCCTCATTGTCCCCCGGCCTTGGAGGAGCCACTTGGCGGGCTGGCAAAGATGCTGGCAGAGCCAGGGGTGCGTAGGTCTAAGGTGCAGATCCACGAACTAAAGTGATGCCTAAGTAGTGTGTGTGGTGCTCACACAGGGAGAGGATTGCAGCGCCTACATCCAGCTGCTGATCCAGCCATGGTGTTGCAGTGTCAATGCTACCAGGCACCTGTGTGTGTCTTGAAAGCAACTTCTCCTTGGCTAAGTGTTCTGCCCAAGGATGCCATGGGAACCCAGAAGACCATAAGTGGGCTCCAGGATTTCCTCTGGGGCGAGGGATGGATCCTGCCTGATGAGATCACAGGAGCATCCTTTTCTTCTGGAGGGTCTCTTGTGACCACAGCTGTCAGCGGTTTACCCAAAATCCCACTGCAGCAGCCTGAAGGGATGGTGACTATTCTAGAACCTCCACATGGGAGCAGGGTCCAGGCGTGACTGAGGAAATGCTTCTGTGGCACTGTGTGAGCCATGCTGTCTGACCTCCTGTCTTTATGCTGCCAGCAGAATCATGTCCTCAGAGGTGATAGGAAATGTGCCTGGGAGAGGGTGAAGGAAGAGACCGTACCCTAGACCCCTGGTCCAGGGGCACAGGGAGATGGAGGACATCTCAGTGCCTGCTTTTGTGGGGTTATTTCCATGGAAGTCCTGTGGATACTTGACTAAAACCCATGTTTCTGTGGCTAAGGAAAGAGCAGTGCATCAGGTTGTGTCTGCAAATCTGACCCTTCTTCTGGCACTGTGACAAACTATATTTTAAAACACTTTCATGTCTCATTGTCTTGTGTTTGTTCCTTTTTTTTTTTCTTTACTGCTTTAATAGAGATAAATCAAATGCCCTGCATTGTATTTAGTTCTCAAACAGTCTCGGCCTGTGCATGTGATTTTCTAGGGAGTTTTCTGAGGAAATGTCATTAAGATCTGTGTTATTTCCCATTTCACTGCTTTTGACTTTACAAATCTAAGCTTTGGAGGAATTGGGGAATAGGGGTGAGCAGCTGGAGTTCAGGCGGGTGTGTTCCTCTCACTGCAGAGCTCTGCTCTTCCCCTTCCAGTCTCGCACTTCATTGAAGCTTTGTGGCAGCTTATAGAGAAAACAAAACTGTGCCTGCCCTCTCTGCCAGGCTGGAAATCCCATGCTGGTCCTTGCAGAGCAGTGATGACAAATGCATGGCTGTGTTCTGGGTGCTTGGGGAGATGTAAAACCATGTCTGCTTGTCGCAATGCTCACATGGTGATTTGTTGGTTTGATTCCTCAGGTCGTGAGCTGGCAAGTACAACCCTCCCAGGATACCCTCCACACGTCCCTCCTGCCGGACAGGGCAGCTACTCTGCTCCAGCGCTGACAGGAATGGTGCCTGGTGAGTCTTCAGAGTAGGGGGGAAAGGAAAATAAAAGGAAAACAAATAGTATTTCAGGAGAGAAACATTGCATGCTGTGAATGTTCTGTGCTGAGGTGAGCATGAGGCAGAAGCCACAGTGCTGAAGGAGAGGTGTGGAGTGATCCCGAGTGAAGTAGGACCAGGCTCCCCAGCACGGGAGGTTGCACAGCCTGCAGAGTGCCAAAGCAAAGCATTGGCACTGAAATGCTGAAGGAGCTCCCAGCCTCCCTTCTGTGGAGCCTGGAGATTGCTCCATATTGGGCTGTGCCAGGCTCTACTCACCTGACTCAGGCTTTGCTCTAACTCACCTGGTTTCTCCCAACACTGTCCCTCTGTGCTGCCCCAGCAGTGAGGTCATTGGCTCTGCGGGATGGACATGTCCTGACCTCAATCTTCCTCCACGCAAAGCTGACTCATGGGGACACCAAGTTGTTCCCGGGACACTGTACTTCTGTAATTTCCTTCCCAGTTTGGAACCTTGCAGTCAGAAATATCAGGTGGTATGAGCCAGCTGGTGGCTACTGTTTGCCCATGTGGCAGCAGAAGCAGAGGTTGTGCAGGTGCCTGGGGTAGGCAGAGCAGGTTCTGCAGGTATGTCCCATTGCTGATGCCAGCCTTCAACGCTGTTGGCTGCAGATCTGCATGCAATCCAGAGTAGGATGGTGACTTCTGGGTGCTGGCAGTAAGGAGTGGTGGGGCCACAGCACTTCTGTCTTTTCTGGGGAGTTACCAGTTCTTTGGTAGCAGCTGCCAGGGTGGGTTGGCAGAGCTGCAGGATGTGGGGCTTAATGATGCTCAGCCAGAGGAGGTGCAGTAGTGCAGAGTGCAGCAGTGGGTTCGGTGATGTAGAGTCATCTGAGCCAATTTTCCCAGGTAATAGATTTTATTTTTAACTACATATAGGCTTGTGTGACCCATTATATTGAATAACTGCACTGTTCCTCTCACTGGTTCCTTTAATAACAACCTTCTGCTCCAGCTAGTGTGAAGGTCAGCCGCAATTCCTGTAGGTTCTCAGTCTCATTTAAGTGAGAATTTGCTAACTAGCATCCAAAATGCCTTCTCAATCCTTCTTTGACTCCTGTCCTTTGCAGGACCAGTCATAGAGCCTTGCCAGGGTAAGCACCACAGTCCCTGAGGGGCTGTCAGTAAGGCAGGTGACAGACCCACTCTGCTACCATTGGCACATGCCTGCTTGTTCCAAAATGGCCAAATTGTCATGGCCGATCACAGGTATGTGTTTGTTGTGCAAGCTCTCAGGAATTCATCTCATGACATGCCTCTGCCTTGTTCTAGTTTTTGGAGCCTTTGCTAGAAATGTGCTTTCTTGATAAGATTTTTAATCATTAGCCATGAATTTCTGCTTGTAATTAAGCAATTGTGTGAGTTAAGTGCTTAGAGACATGGGAGAAATGTATACATGATAACACATAAGCAGTGTTTTGTTGCATGCTTGTTTCTACTGCCATTGCCTATGCTGATGTGAGAAAACCCAGCCCTTACCACGCTGTGGGTGTTTGTCTCACACCTGCCGGGGTCTGTATCTTGCCTATGGGGCACGGGAGACCTTCACGCTCCCTTGCATTTGCAAGATGTGTGGATTCAGCTTCATGTTCTGTGCTTATCTCTTCTCCAGCCCCCCTGCCACCGCTCATCCTAACAGGAGCACTTCTGCCTCCTGCCAGCCCCAGGTCCTTCCTTATCTCTCCCACAGGCAAGGATGTACACAGGAACCTGTCTCTGCTGCATCTCCATGATTTGTTCAAACACATGCTCAAAATTTCACATTTCCTTCCTTTCATGCAAAACAAGGGACTTGCATATCAGCAGTGAATTTCCATTTTTATGTGGCTTGTCTGCCATGGCAGAGAATAAACTATTCAAATGCTTTTCTCTGAAGGAACCAAACAAGCAAACACATGGTTTGATTACAGTCCAGAGCTTTAGGGACTGAGAGCTGGCATTGCTCGAGACTCCCAAGAATGTGTTCCCTCTGCAGGCTGCTGGCCCTGCAAGCTTCTCCTGCCTTTTGGTGGTTGTTACCCTGTAGAAGTGACTGGAGGGGAGTTGTCTGAGCTGTGCTGTGCCAGCACCCACAGTGCTCTGATGTCACAGGGCGCAAATGAAATGCCACAGTGGGGACAGATGGGTAGGTAGCTGGGAAAACAACTGGCTGGGTGGTCAAGCTCAGAGGTGGTGGCTAATGCCACACTCCAGGTGGGTGCTGGTACCACACATAGAACTGCAGGGCATGGCTAGAGGTCTCTCTTGGTTCACAACTTCATCGACAACTAGAAGAGGACCTAGCTTGTCAGGTATTCAGAAAATGCCAATCTGTCTGATGCCATCAGTAGGCTCCAGAGCAGGGCAGTGGTGTGGAGGCACGTAGGCAGGCTGGGGAGGGGCATGAAAGGGCAAACCACAAGATCCTGCACCAGGAAAAGGAGCACTTTGCAACAAAACGGGCTGAGGACTGTGTGGCTCCTGGAGGGGCTCCAGGGATGAGGCAGACTGGGAGCTGAGCACCAGTCTGCCATCTGCACTGGTGGTGAGAATGGTCAGCATCATCCTGGGCAGGAGTTGGAGGGAAGGAGTTACACCCCCCTCACTTGGAACTTACAGACTCGCAGTGTGAGTAGTACTGGTTTGGGCCCCCTTAACACAAAGAAATAATTGGTGGAAGTCAAAACAATCAAGATGCAACTGGGTATGACAAAAGTGTCCAGATTTTTCCCCCAAGAGATGGGCCCAGAGAGGGAGCAGGTTGTTCAGAGGGGTTATGCAGTCTCCATTCTTGAGGGTTTTCAAGGCCACGTTGGGTAAAGCCCTGAGTGTTCTGCCCTGGCCTTACTGCTGATCCTGCACTGAGAAGGGCCTTGAGACCTCCTGAAGACCTTTCCACCCTGAAATGGCCGGTCATGACTCAATGTTTCAACTCAGGCACTGCTGGAAATGTGCTGCAGAAATTCATGTGCTTCTGCCTGATACTGTGAGTAGAGATGGAGTCAGGAAGCAGTTAACAGAGGGAGATCAGGCCCCTCTCTGTAAAGCAGTGGTGCCAGCAGTCCACACAAGAGACAGTTCTGCTCTAGACCCTGGTTACCATTAAATGACTGAGCCGTTAATCCCACTTTGAGGCTGGAGGGAGCCCTATAGATATCTTTTCTGTCATAGGGAAGGTCCTAATGTCTCCACAGGGACTGGGAAAACTCACTTTCCACATTCCTCTCCCATCCTGTGACCATGGTCTCACCCTGCAGCAGTCCAGTGGCACCTTGTTCCAGCCCCTGGCTTGGCATCCTGTTTGCCTGTGCTCCATGCCCCATGCTTGACTCACCTTTTCCTCTAGGAGACTATGAATGACAGGAGGAAGGCAGGTAGACTCAATGTAAGATTGGTGACTATTGGTAAATATTCCTGGACATACTGGGAGCAGCCATCAACATTGACTCCATCATGTGGTGTATGTCATCAGAAGCCACAGGATCCTAGGAACAGCCACCAACCTCACCTAGGGAAGGGAACATAGCAGTGCCTGAAGCAGCTTGCACAGAATGAACACTTCTCTTTAACCCTCGTTGTCTGATGCTTTGAAGCATGGAAGTTTATATTCTTTGTAAATGTTCATTTTGTCTAGTGCAGCTCTCTGTATATTTTCGCTATATGTTTAAAGCTTTAATCCACTGAAGGTTCCTACTAGATTTGTGGCCTCAGCATCATCTCAGGGCACAGGATCCCACAGGTTACTCAGATGCTGTATGCAGAAATTATCCCCAATAATTTGGTACTGTAGTTACTATTTGTTCACACTGTGACTGTGCCGCTAAGGTTTTGTCACTTTGGAAACATGGAGCAGTGTTATCCCAACAGCCTTTCCTTTCTGGGGGAAAGTCTCTGGGGATGAGCAGGCAGGAGCAAACTGCATCTTCTCCACCAGGTCATGTACTCACAAAGTGAAGCCTCGTGCCACGTGGCTGTGCTTGTTCCATTACAAAGAGGTGGTCCTGGGGCTGTTTGCTTCTTTGGATGGACATGGTGCTGTCTTCTGCTTGCAGCTTCTGCCTCCTCTTCTCCTTTTACTGCCTCACACTTGGCTTTGGGAGCTCAGCAGAAGCAAGTTGGGTGCACACTGGGAAATGCAATATTTGCAGGGGTTTTACTCTGTGGCCAATACTGGGGACTCAGAGCCCTTTCCTGAGATGAAGTGTTTGAAAGGAAGCGCAGCTTCTGAAGCAGCTGTTGGCTGGTCACAGAGACCATACCATTGCCATATTTCCCTCATCTCTGGAAGGCTGGACCTTCTCTCCAGTGCTATTCCTCCTCCGTCATGGACTCTGCTGCCCTGCTGACTGGAGCTGGCATGGTGACAGGGACCAGTGCTGCTTGCCTGGGGTCTTTTCTTGATCCTTTGTAGCTTCAAAAACCACCAGCCTGTTTCCAGCACCGGCTCAGGTCTGTCTTTACAGATCACTACTTATGTCCATGGGTCTGCTCCCAAGATGTATTTGAAGGTCAGTGTTCTCACATGTGTGGGGCAGATGGTGGCCATCAGCAAGGGGACAGAGGGGAAACATGAGGAGTTGTGCAAGAGCTACAGTATGTGTGCCTCCTCCAAGGAACCCATCCCAGAAGCTGTCTCCCATTTGAGTCCTGACAGTGCTGGGGCAGAGGGGCTTGCAGCAGTTTCATTGCTGAGATGGGTTTGGACAAACCATGCCTGTGTCCACCAGCATGTATGTGCCCTTGCCATCGTACTCATGGTGCTGCAGCTGAGCTGGACAAAAGTCATACACAAGTAGCCATGATAACTCGCTTTCTTGTCTTAGAAGTGCAGGGACAGCAGCCCCTGCTGCCCCTCAGTTTCTGTCCCCTCCCCCCATTCCTTCTTCCCATCTCCAGGGTTGAAGCCCCTGCTCTGCCACCCCTTTTTCCCTCCCCAGGGCTGCTGTTCATCCCATCCCCTCCTCTCCTGGCAGGCTCTGCATGCTGGGTGACAGGAAAGGGTAGACTCTCCCAAATAGTGATGCTGAGAATATAGTCATTAATGGGACTCTTGAAACCCAGATGTCCTTTCTGAACACTGGTAATTTGTTTTTAATGAAAAACCACGCAGTGACCCTGAACAAATGAATTTCCTTTATAAGAAGTCTATGTGCAATTACCCGACGAAAGGGACCTGAAAACACTGACATTCAAAACTGGGCTTTGAAAAGAAAGGCATAAAAAATAGCAATGCTGTCATTAGTGATCTTTTATCTAGGAGAAGATGCTCACTCTAATGTGTGAAAGGGAAGGAGATGATGTTGCAAACAAAACACATGGTTTTCAAATGCATTTTTTCATTGTGGCTGGCAGGTATTGATGCTGAGGAACAGTATGTTTGTGTGACTTCTTCCTGTTGGGGCTGTTCTTCACACTGAGTCTTGCAAGGGATAGCACCCTCCCTCAGTCCACTGCCACCCAGCCAGCAGCAAGGGGTGCAGGAAGCCAGGATGCCAGCCTTGTGTTGTGGAGGGGTCAGGAGGCAGACATTTGGATGGGTAGGGCTACCAGGATCCAGTCTGTAGAGACTGGTGGAATTAGGATCCACTGGCACACTGAAGACTTTATTCATACTTATTTTCATGTTTGTGTTTTTTGTTCTGGCTCTACCTTTGCCAGAGTTTTGCAACAGCATGTTGTAATCTCGTAACAATATTTAGCAAATAAAAGAGAAGAAGCTGAGAGATAAAATGACTAAAACCAGGGGTAGAGAAACCAAATTGCAGTGTGTGGGATGTCAGAGGGCATCAGTGAACCAGATCCTCCTCTGTTGTACAGCATAATGCTGGAACTGCTTGGCTACTTGGACACTGACACTGTTCTGGCCAGTGAGAGTGAAAGGAGATTCTGTCCCTTTATGCTACATGGACCTAAAGCAAATGAGGAATAAACCTTAACAATTCTTTGGTGAAGGAGAAAGTTTGCAAGTTATCTCCTCAGAACTTGGAAGTGACTCCCAAGAGTTTGCTATCTGCTCCACCGGCTTCATGCTGCTATTGTGGCTGGGATGGGTATGTGTGGTTGGGTTATAGGCACCTGTGCCTTTATGACAGCTCATGCAGCTCAAACCCAAGCCCAAATGTCCCCTGATGCACCGCAAAGACACCTTCAACCCCTGCAGATGCACACAAAAATCCAAGGCTTCAATGCCACAGTCAGAAGACCTGCTACCAAAGGGTGGAAGTGCTGACATATGGCCTTCTCTGGTTAAGCAAATTTTTTGCATTTTTCCCCAAGTCTGAGGCTACTCCACAAAAGTGTCTCCCCACCCTTCTGTAGTCTTAGAAGACAAATCCCAGAGAAGTTTCATCACCTATGATGGAGTATGTGATGTGCCATCACAAATATCTTAGGGCAATACCAAATTGCAAACCAGCTGACAAATGATTCCCTCAATTAATAATGAAGCAGTTAGGTAAATGGTATATGCTTATCCTCTGCTCATGTACATTTTGCATGAAGGTCTGCCAGAATCTTGGAAGTCTAGAGGAATGTTTTGGTTCTTATCTCTCAGGAATGTAATTACTGTACTTGCACAGAATATAGATAAAATTTATATTGTTTTCAATATGATGTTGTCAGATATTATTTCATTGGATTGACTCAGAAATTATGCTGAAGAGGGCAGGAAGATGAAATGCTGGAAAGCCTGCAGCCTTTGGGTCTACTGATCCACCTTCCCCTCGCAGAGCGATCCTCACCTGGGGTCAGTTAGGCCCTCTGCTCTTTACTCTAGCTGAGGATGTGGTCCCCAGTGTCCCACGCATGGCAAAGGCAGACCGCTCTGCTTTGCTAGCCCTCTCTGCTATGTCCATAATTTCTGCCTCCTCCCGTCGACCTAAGACATTGTGCATATCTAAACATAAGTAAGCAAGGTGAAGTGTGTATAAACAAAGAGGTCTGTATTTAGGAGTGAGGAGGAGGAGAGAAAACATATTGTATTGCTCCACTCTTTGGAAATTTCTATGCATTTGTAATAACAAAATTACCATAATTTGCTCGTTAACGCAGCTAGATCAGTCAAGCATTGTTCCAAACATGCAGAGGCTGCCTCTCGCTCTAGGTCTGCCAGTGAGTTAAGCACGGTAGAAATTAGCATGCAAATAGCCCTAATTCGGCCGAGCTGTCAGATCCCCATTCAGCTGCATGTTCCCTTTGAAATCCCTGACAGGAGGGGCTCAGGCAAGCCCATCCTCCAGTAGATCCAGCCAGAAGAGTACCGAGGGGGCACCTCCTGAGTGACAGTTTGGCTACTTCCAGTCAAATCCATCTATCTTGTCAGCCAGCAGCGGTGACACCGGGGGCCATGGGTTGGGGTGTGTCTTCCAGCCAGACCTCCATGCCAAAACTGTCCCCTCCCCAGCCCAGGATGGTGCCAGGGTTTGGGGCTTCAGCAGCTGAGTGATGCTGCCTTTGGGATAGGGGAGTGGTCTGTTCAGATACCAGTGTTCAAGTTAAGCTGCTATTTTGGATCAAAGAGTGTTGAGGTTGGGGTTTTTTAGTATTGAGGGATGGAAACCAGCGGTTGTGGTCATTTCTTCTGGAGCCTTAGCCAAGACTCGTGGGCTGTCTGTGGCTACAAAGCTCATGGAGCATCCCTGCAGAGGAGGGTGCTCTGGGCAGTGATGGGATGCTGCTGCACCCTATCTGCCCCTGGTCCCTGAAGATGGGAGGAGAGAGAGGGAGGCATGCAACTGACGGCACAGGGCTCTGTCCTGCATGCCCAGAAGGGAACCAGAGGACCATTCCCTCTCCAAGGTACCCACAGGGAGACCCTGGTGGCAGCTGGGAATAGTTCTCTGTTAATGATCATTCAGTGTTACGGGTCCAGTGTCATGCCCACCTTTAAGCAAGATTGGTGATTATAAAAGCAATAGTGAGAATTTAATAAGTCTTTTGTTGCTGGTTTGTTTATTTTCTTTTAAGGGGAGGTTATGTTACTAAACATTTTTCTGTCCTCTGCAAGACAGTAATTTTGAGACCCCTTGTGCTGGCAGCTACAATAAACTGCCCCAAAATATCTAGAGCCAGAAATTTAAAGATGATGTGTTAAAAGCTCAGTTATTTGCTGTGTAGGACCTGGCACATGGGTCTGATTTGCAGAGTTTGCTGTATGCAGGATCAATTTGCTTCTACCCAGGCAGCTCCCAGGGTCTCCTCTGGGCACTAAGGACAGTTCCCCTGTATGCAGAGGGTGCAGGGGCACTGCCATCCTCCTCTGCAAAGGCAGGAGCAGCTTTACAGAGGGTTTGCTAATAGATCATTGTTCTGCTTACTCTCAAAGACAGCGGTGACAATGGCTGCCCAAGTGATGCACCCCCAATATGCTGGCTGTGACAGCTTGGTGTCCAGTCAGATACGGCATGCCAAGGGTAAGGCATACTGCTGCATCCTCTGCATTTCATGGGTCCACTCCTGTTTGCTCTTCTTTCTTCATTACAGACAGCTGTCCTTTGGTGAAAACACAATAAGGAAAAGATAACTGTAATTAGACAGCCATGAGACCTACATTAGTTCTGATTTTGGAAAGTTGTGGCTTGGATTAGTGTAGCAGAGCTATGAAAGAGGTAAGACATTGCACAGGTTGCCCAGAGAAGCTGGTTGCCACATCCCTGGAAATGTCCGAGGCCAGATTGGAGGGGCTTGGAGCAACCTGGGGTAGTGGAATGGTATAGTGCCTGGTGTAATCCCATGGCAGGTGTTGGAACTACATGAACTTTAAGGTTCTGTCCAACCTAAACCATTCTGTTATTCTGTGATTCTATGATTCAAGTGCCCAGTGTTCTGAGCCTCACACAGGCATTGCCTGTGAGCAAGGAAGGAACAGCTAGAGCTGACCTGGACTGTCTTGTACTTGCAGGGCTGAACTCAACCGCCTTGCATGTAGTGTGGTTTCTCAGAGGAGAGTAATAGCCATGTGAGAGCACACAACACAGATTATAATTTCTGAGCATTCTGTTTTTCATGCTTGTGTCTCCTTTGTGTTGTGTCAGCACACAGAGTTTAAAAATATTGGAGATTACAAAATTGTTGTGGTTGAGAACAGCAAGTTGTTGGAGCTTTGAGCCCTGCAAAGTGTCCAGCATCTGTAGGGCTGCCAGCAGTGGCTCAGGTGCCAGATGACCTTAAGTGTGGGGTGTGTGGAGCCACCAGACCGCCACCAAAATCAATCAAGCAGTTTCCAGACAAATTGTGTTTGAAAATGAGTAAATGCCAAGATCCCCAAAATAAGCAGAGTGGAAAGTACTTCATGGCCTGCTGTGTCCGTGAGCAGGAGTGTGACATGGCTGCTCTTTTCCTGCCATACCACTCAGCATGGCAGCTGGTAACAGTGATGGGAGAGTAAAGTCTATGTTCCCATTACATCTGAGCTCAACAGTCCAACTGTCCAGTGCTTCCATGTGGTGGAGGTTGGGATGATGCGTTTTCTTTCCTCCTGACTGTTGGACCTTGGCTAGCCCACCTCTTGCTGAGATTCTTGTCTCAGAGAGGGCTTCTCATATGCCATCCCCAGCCTGGGTTTCTGCATGCACTCAGTGATGTGCCTGGCTCAGGGTGTCAGGGGTTGTGTCTGCCCAGCTTCAAGGTGTCAAGAAGCACTTTCCAAGTTGTCCTGCAATGAGATGGACGTCTCCTGCTTCCAGCATTTTTGTGGCCAAGGGAATGCTGCAGAGTAGATCCTAAACCCAAGCACCCCCAGCTCCTTGAGCGCTCCTCTCTGCCATGGGAGGACAACCCCTGCAGAGGTTTTGGGAGATTTTGCAGCCATTCTCCTGCAGGCTGTTGTTTATGATTTCAGTCTTTTTGCTACTTGCTGGCCTTATTTTCTGAGATGGTAGGTTTGACTTTGTTATGATTGTTGCTGGAGAGGGCTTGCTTGCAGTTAGGACTGTTTGAACATAGAAAATCTGCCCTGTGGTAAACTCCACTTCTCAGAACTGATGCCTGTGGCACAAATTGAAATGAAGTACTTTGATAATAAAGTATTCTCTTTTCAGGAGTTTCTGATTCCTTGAGACTTTATCAAAACAAGTGAAAATGCTTAGACAGTACAATAGATTGCAGTGCAGTGCAATTCAATGTAATGTGATCAGTGTAAAAGAAATAAAATGGGGTAACAGAAAGAAAGCAAAATTAAATGGGCACTTTTAATCAAAGTTACATACTGCAGTAAAAATGAAGGAAGGTGCTCCAAGGACTGTCCCTTTTCCACAGCAGAAATTTCCTCTGAAAACACAGTTTAAAACAGAACCTATCCATCTGTAGGAAGCAGTAGTTCTGTTGGAAAACTATTGTGTGGTCAGCTGTGTGAGGCAGGCGTGAGCCCGTGGACAGGGGATGCAGGAGCTAAGAGTCCAGGGATGTGTCTCCTACTTATGGGTTGCATGCTCTGGGCCAGGAGAAGAGGAACAATCTGCATGGGGAAGTAAGAAGTCTCCAGAAAGAAGTATGTGTTCATTTGTTTCTGTCAGCAAATATGGCAATGGGGCACTTCAGCTGACAATAAGTCATCTGTCTCTTATGACCTCAGTAGATTTGAGACTAGGCTCTGCACTGACTGTAGAGTAAGCTGGGAAACCTCCTCAATTCCTACATAAAAAAGACGAAAAGCAGCACTCTTGTACTGACTTGATGTCCTTTCAGCAGAAGAGGCATTAAATCCTGTCAGTCTTGGGTGCTTTACTCCACCAACACTTTGTCACAAGTAACTGCTGGGTGAACATGTGGTTAAACATGGATGTTTTATTCATGTGGAGAAGTGTGCACAGACTCCATGCTGGGACAAGCAGTGCCCAGGTGGGAGAAGGCCTGCTTGCTTTGTCTGTTAAAGGTGTGGGCACAGGGTGTTGTTGCTGCCCCATCTTTTTCTTCTACCAGCCTTCTTCAGTGTGAAGGAGCCATCTCAGCTCAGGCTAGCTTGTCTTTGATTCTTGCACATTTACTGAAGTCAGGAAACAATGCCAGGAGTCAACAAGGAGCCTAGTCCAGGTGAGGTGTGCACTGGGCTGTTGCGAGCCATGGGTCACCTGGGGCATGTGCTACAACAAGCCATGATATCCTCAAGCATCAGCTTGCTGTGTGTGGGAGGAGACTCCCTATCTGTCATCCCTTCTCCACCTGTGTCTTCCTCGGCACCATTTTTGGCTGATTCAGCTGGATCAAGTCAGGCTAAGCAGCTGCAGACATTATTTGGAAATGGCTTAGACTACAAAGCTTTTGCCAGCAGTGTCCTATCCGTTGTGCCAGAGGACTGAGCTACCACATTCCCAGAGACCTGAGATCAGTTGACAAGATTTTATTCTGCATGTAAAGGATGGCTGTAATGCAGATGTGGTGTAGAACCAAAGCAGTGTGGTGGCAATTGAGAAATTATCTGTCTTCTGTCACTCAGGCATTCATTTGCATCATCTCTGGTGTCAGAAAGAAAACCTGACATCATCTCTTCTGGGGATGTGTGTCTGTATTTCAGAGCTTGCACAAGGTCCCCACAATGACAGAGTGGGGAAAGCAGACCCTGCTAGTGTGCTAAAGCCCCAGTCTAGGGGTAGATGAAGCCTGCAGTCCAGCTGAAAACCTGGTCTTGCAGAATAGCTGAGATGCTGAGATTTTGCGTGGCTCAGCTTACAGAGCTCATCCACACACGGGGTGAGCACAAGAGACTTTTCCATTCATCAGAGGTGCTGCCACCTTGGCAGAAAGGGCAGGACCTGGCCCTCTCCTGGAGCTGGTGTCCCAGTCTCAGGTGAGCTGTGGCCAGTCCATGATGGGGTCTGACAGTCACCGAGGACTGCGGCACCAGAGGAATGCCTGAGACTGCGCTGATGTGGGAGGATGCTCCCTCAGTCATGCAGATGTTTTCCTGCCCATGTTCCCACATCTGCATTGGAATATAATTGAAGACAGCCTCCGTGTCAGCAGCAACATGCATGTATCAAGCTACCAAAACGCTTAATTTCCAGGTTTTACAATATTTGCAGTCTATGTTACTATGGCTTGTAACATCATATCTTCTTCCGCTATGAGCTAAATTATTGGTGCGATTCCTGAAAGTAACCACACATTGCAGTGTCATTATGAAGGCTAAATTACAGAAAAGGCTGAAGTCAGGATGACGCATGGAGTGGAATGTTTTTACCTGAACCAAGTGCAATATTTCTGCTGTCTAGCTCAGAGAATTTGGTCCCCCAGGATACTTCTTGTGACCTTTTACACCAATTTGGGATGAAACCATATTGCAAAACTAATTTTCTGTGGGTCAGTTGTTTACCCTTTCATCCCACCTGCACTACCAAGCTGGTCAGTCTGGAGCAAAGAAGGTGAAATGGTGCCTGCCCTGATGTGTTACGGAGCTTCTCATGCATAGGTTGGGAGTGCCTAGGCACATAGGCGTGGAGTGACGTTCTGCGTGGATGCATCCCCTGTGCTGCTTGTCCGCTCCGTGACCTTTGTCCACCCTGTGCCACTTGTCCACCCTGTGCTGCTCATCTGCCACATGTCCCTTGTCTGCTCTGTGACCCTCATCTACCCTGCCCCCTTGTGTACTTGATGCTCTGCATTCTCTCCATGTCCCTCATCTACCTTTTTTTCACACACTTGTACTTTGTACAGGGTGCAATGGGGCTTTGAGAGGGTTGCAGCAGCCCCACAGACCAGGCTTAAGGAGAGGCAGTCTGGTATGAGCAGCTGCAGCAACTGGACAGAGCAGCAGTGTGTTCCCAGCCCCATATCTGGCAGCACTGGTACTGAGGCTCTGCACATGGCCAAGTGTGGTTTCCTGATCCTGATATCACTGTTGGCAGTGCAGCTTCTTGCTGCTAGGTCCACCTGGGATCTCAAGAGTCTGCATGCCAGTGGCTGGTGGAGAGAGGAGATGACTCCACAGGGGCAGCTGAGAGAGGAAAGGGGCTAACCCCTCATTGTCATTAATTGCAATGCCATCTTATAATCAGATGAGTTGGGCAATTGTCCTCCGATACAGAGAAGTAAATCTCTCCGAATGCAGTTCCAATATGGTTGCTCTGTGGCACCACCTACCTTTGTTGTATTAAAGTTAAATACCTTTGTGTACAAAAGTTTAAAGTGCATAGCTAAGACCTACGTGCTTGCAGTAATTGCAGATGTAAATCTTTTTGTCATCCTGCAAAGACTAGGTGAGGTATTTCATAAATATGTCAGAAGCAGCATTAAAATTTTATGGCAGGCAGCACGGGTCGAGAATACTACAGTGACTTCTCAGCAAGGTACGTCCACCTTAACCCACAACTCATTAGTCATTGAAGGGATTTCTGTGCCTTGTAGCTTCTCGGAAATGCAGTAGTGTTACAAAAATCTGCATGTTACTGTTTTCTTACAATATGACAGCCTACTCAGAACCATTAAAATACTGCATCTTTGACCAGTGATAGCTAATGTAAAGATAAAATAAGGGAGAAAGACTGGCCAAACTGTGTGATCATAGAATTATACACAATCTTCATTAGAAGTTAATTGGCAGTCTTGATGGGACTGGGAACTTTGGAGAGATGCTCTCTGAATGTGACCTAGTGCCTTCCAAGCACAACTGCAATAAACTTCTCCTTGGCTAATGTGCAGGAACAATTAGCCAAAGTAGGAGCTAATTTCATTTTGAAATCAGATGTGTGAAAATTCAGGGGATGGCTGCGCCTAAGCCCCTCCTTGAAGGGTTAATCAATGACTGCAAGATGGGACAGACATGGACTGGATGTACTTTTGGTGAGTGTGAGTGTATGAGAGGGGTCATAGATGATTGTAAGTGATCTATTGATCCACTTACAGCAGACGTGCCAGTTACAAGCCTGCACGTGTAAGGAACACAGACATACCTGTGTGTCCATGTTGGCAGGTCTTTGTTAGTCTGTATGTGTCTGTCCTTATATGTGGGGTGTGTTTCTGTATGTGCACCCTTGCTACTGCAGTCCCTGCTGACATCCCAGGAGAAGACTGCGTGGTCCCCTTGCCAGTGGTTCTGTATGCAATACCCCACCTGCTATGGGAGCAGACCCTCAGTTTTGCCCCAGCATTCGTCCAGGTGGCATCCGGCTGGATTGCTGGGATAGTATCTGTAGGTAAACGAACATGAAGTGTATAGTTTTGTATATTTATTTATATAAAAGTATATATTGCAGCTTCTTGGGGAAAAAAAAAGCGGGTTGTTCCTCCTGCTTTTAGGAGAGGAAATAGTTCTAATAAACAAAAGTATTCCTCTGTTTGTTCAGGTTTGTTCAAGGAGGGTATTGCATGTGCTCAGTGGCCAAAGCAGAGTCTGGCTTATACCACTGGCCCCCGTAATTAACAGTTATTGCCACATTTTCTGGCAGTTCTTCCTACAGGCAGAATGCTGTCTAAGTAATAATACAGATTAGTGGCACTGCCTTGGATCCTGTGAATGCCAATGTCTCTGGGTTGGCCTGACGGTTGCAGCACATCACAACTCCGGACACGCTGTCTTGGCTAAAGGTGGATGAAAAGTTTTACATAGTTTTGTCATGTTGTGTTTAAAGAACATGGATGAAAGGCTTACTGCTCTAAAGACTGGCTGTTTGTCAGGGTTTTTTTCCATTTAAGATCAACAAGTGAAGGCTTTGTTCTGTGTAAGAAAATTTTTACTTGAAAAACATTTGTGAGGGCTGTTCTTTTGCTGAAATCTATTATTTTCAATTCGATCTTCAGAATAAAAAAAGCTGAGGTTGGGATATTAATTGTACAGAAAGCATTTCCACTTTTCCATTTATTAATGCTTTTTTCACTTCTTTCCTGTGAGAATTGATAGATTGCTGGATACAATGCCAGTTAAGTGCAGGTTCTATGAGAAGAGCAGCTTCCCATTTTGATGCAGAGGACCTCAGGTGTGTTGACAAGCAGCTTCCTTTTTTTTGAAACTACTCACTGAAGAGGTTTTCCAAAATGACATTTTTCACCCCCCTTGGGAAACATTCCTTTTTATTAAAGCTTCTTCCCACCACAACCCAAGCTAGCCCAGCACCATGTGATCTCAGGGGGCTACCATCATGTGTCACTCTTCTCAGAGTGAAGATACGCCTCTTTGGAGTGGTGTATGTATTGCTTGCAGGAGGGGGCACAAGAGTGGCATCTGAAAGGGGTGTATTGTCCCCCTAGGCTCCCAGATCCTTCCAGGGGAATCTGCGGCATCCATTGCCACATGTTGGACATGTCATGCATCCTGGCATAGTTCCTGGTAACACAATCTTGAGAAAATTCCCCAAGCCTCCTTTTCAAAGATTCACATATGAATCCCACCCCCTTGTCCTGGATATTAGCTGGTTACCACCCTGAGTATCTTCATTGAGACAAACTGGGTAGATCATGGAAGGCTTTTGCTAGATACAGTATATTTGCCTGCTTGGCTTCTTCCCAGGGTGGATGCTGTTTCTGAAATACCTGCTTCGTTACAGTAGGGCTGTAGTTTGGTAATTTTCCCCATTTTTTGGCACTTCTGTAGCATGTAGACTGCTCGGTCTAGAGCAGTCAAATTAGCAGACAAGTGTGCTTGATCTGTAGAGCAGAAAGCAGAGTGATTCATTTCCTTCCTCTTGTGGGACTTCTGCACAAAGAGCAGGTGAGGGACCAGGAGAATACCTGGCAGATGACTGGTGGTTAGCCCGTGGCATGCCCTAGGTTGCTACTCCTCCAGGTTAAATGCAGCTGATATTTTTAGATTAGAGCAATGTACATCTCTGATCCTGCTGTTTGCTAATGAATGTTGAAATTAGAAGAAACTCCAAGATTCAATCAAAACAAAAACCAACAATAAAAATTACTGTGGACTTTTCTTCAAAGGTCCAGTTCTTTCTTCTTTTCAAAGGTACAGTTCGTTTACCATTGAGATTTTTGGATAAGTTTTCTTTTTTTTAGCCTCACTGAACTCAATTTGAAAACTTAGTATTTCTCTTAATTTAAAAGGAAAATATTTGTTTGGAAAACAACTGAATAAAAAAACCCCAACAACACAAATCCATGACTCTCACTGAAGAATTTTGTCTGAATTGTCACACATTTTCAAAAATATGTTAGTGACGTGAAACAACTTTTTTTTTTATGTGATATGGAGTATCAACTGAAAGGTTTTTCCCAGCTCTCCTGCTCATGAGGAAAACTTCTCAGGGAATGAGTCCTGTGAGATTCAGAGGCAGCAGCTTCCGAGACAGGACTGCAAACTTCATTCTCTCTCACCCTAAGTCACTGCAATGGCTTGGTGTGGAGAGAAAAGTTCATTTTACTGAGGGAAAACCATGCCGTTGTTCTCTGCTGAGAGCCCAGACCCTTTTCCTGCCCTTCAGGGTCCTCCACAGTTGTTTGCCCTTCTGACTTTATGTGGGATGCTGCCTGAGCTGCGGGATCATGAAACTGTCTCTGCGGTGTTGGCCCAGGTTGGGGAGAAGCTTCTGCTTTGATTTACATCCTCCAGCTCAGGCAATGGCTGGCCCTGTGGCAGGCAGAACTTTGATGTAACACATTTCCAGGCTGTGTTTGGATAGCTGGTGCCTCAGAGAGTCAGCCAGTGATGAGTGGGTGTGAACACATGGCTCAGTGCAGTGCTTATGCCTGCTCCCCATGCAGTCAAGCATGTCTTTGCTTACCAGGGTAATGATTGTTATTGGAATTCACTGAAGAAATTTATGATCCATGTGATTACTTCCTCAAAATAAAACGATAGCAAACAAATAAAAGTCATGAGAATGTTAATTTTAAAAAGTTGCAGTAAGATCCCTTGGCAGAAGGGTAGGGGCACCAGGAGTTTGGACTAGCAGGAAAATGGGTTTATCTTCAGGAAACCAAGCTAGTGACAAATACAGCAGATTGTTTTTAACCTTATCCAAAACCCCCAGAAGGAGTGTTGAAGATGTTGCTGCTCTGACCTAACTCTGCATTTTTCCCCTCACCTTCTGTTCTTGTCTGTTAAGCAGTTGTGTTTATTGAATACCATTTCTCCTGGTTTGTTTCAACTTCCTACCAAATGGAAGGGCTGAGTAACACATTCTCCTAAATGCAGAGCTTGGTTAACAAAAAGACCCAGCAGTGGACACTAGTGGAGAAGCCAGAGGCTGCAGCAACTCTGGCAGGAGGGATGGCATGGATGCCAGGTCATGATCACTCCCCCTGTTGGGTGACAGCTGGGAGCTGTCACATGGCTGTGGGAGGAAGGAAGGTGCATTGTATCACTTGCAGGTTATATTACCTTGCATCACTTCTGTGTTGTATTACTAGTAACTGTTACATGGATAACAAGCATCTACCCCCATGTTCCTGATGGCTTCTCTGTGTCCCCAAATGCTTGTGCAAAAACCTGGTATCTAAGAAAACTCAGCAAAAAGTGTCCAAACTTGTGTCAGTCTGCATATAGCTGGCTCTTTGTCTTGGTTTGAAAGATTGGTGTCTGCCAAGGAAGGCGGGAACCTCCCTTGGAATGGAAAAGATGATCTTCTTCCCTACAAATTATTTTAACTTTGAAATGACGGGGCTGTCAGGCAAAGATATGGGAAAAGGAGTAACAGTTCTTTACTAGAATATATATACATACATACATAGATATAGATATAGCTATATAGATATATCTATATATCAATATATCAATATATCAATATATTGATATATCAATATATCAATATATCAATATATTGATGTATCTATTTGTCTATCTATCTATCTATCTATCTATCTATCTATCTATCTATCTATCTATCTATCTATCTATCTATATCTATAACAAGGCAAACAAACAACAACAACAGCACCAATGAACAAACAAAACCAGAGACCCAACAAGTCTTCTCTTGGCTGTCAAGCCTTTCCCCTTCGGTGCAGTTCCGGTCACAGCCGGCAGGGGCGCTGGTGGCTCCCGGCCGGGCAGGGCGGGTGCGATGATTCCCCCGCGGCTGCAGGGGGCGCTGTGGGGTGAGGTTGGCCACCTCTCTCCACGACGTAATGGCGACTCAGCCGGCGAGAGAGATGGAAAAGGGGCTTCCTTTGGAAACTCCTGGGAAGCAGCCGGTCTCAGTGCCCCTCAGAATGGTGAAATGGACTGCAGCAGGAACCTCAGGCTGGAACGGCAGAGGCGAGCACACCCAGGGTGGCAAAACAAAGTGTAGCAAAACTTCTGAAGCCATGCCAGGAGCCGCGAGGCTCTGGGCAGACAAGGGGTGTTGGGTAAAGTGAATCAAAAAGCCAGAAACAGCAGCAGAAAACAGCGGAGCTGGGCAGTGGCAGCTCAGCTAAGGCAAACAGGAGGAGACATGCCCTCTGGAGAGGGGAGGGGGCTGAAGTCCCAGGTTTTCCTCAGAGGCACTCGAGCAGACGGTGAGGGTCCTTTCCAGTAGGATCAGGTATTGAAAAGGTCCTAGTTCAACAGCTGCTCCTATGAGCAAAGGCTCACCGAAGGCTCACCACTCCGCAGTGGAGTTCTGCCCAGAGCAGTAGCCTCCTGGCACGAAGGCCATGACCCATCTCCCCTCCGATTCTGAGAGTGAGAGAGTGAGCTAAGGCCGAGCCCAGCCTCACTCACCAGCCAAAACCTCGCACTATCTGTGCACTTCCCAAGAGAAAGCTCCCCAGCTAAGAGATGGTAGCAAACTGCACCCTTCCCCCCTCCTCCTCCTCCCAGCCGCATCTTTTGTCTCTTAAGTATCATAGTTATCGTCTCTGAGGCAACAAATGGGAGAGAATTCCCTGAGAGAAAGAAGAAAAAAAGAGAAAAAATCCTAACCTCCAACACTCTTGTTGAGCTATACTGGCTCTGGAGCTTCTGATTCATGAGGTCTTTTGAGAATTCGGTGTTATACTTAGAAGTGGCGCATGAAACTCCTTTGCAGACTGTTTGTTCAAATTCTGCATTTCAGTCCAAAAGTACCAGCAGCTGGACAATAATGTTTGACTAGTCTGCTGTTTTCTGCTGGTTTTGTCACACAGTTCCAAGACTCATGACTGCTGTGCTTCATGGGGCTGCAGCCAGGTACTCTGCATGTTTAATGGTGTAGGGCAATGACGGTGGTCAGGCTTTTCCCATCCTGGGAAGTTTCCACACCGTGGCTGCACATTGCCTCTGTCAGAGCTGCCCTGATTTGAGCAACTGCCCATCCTTCTGCCTTTCTGCAGGGCAGGAAGTTTTCCATTACCCTCCTGCCCCGTGCGTATTACAGGTGCATGGATGTGCTTGCATCCTTCCCATTCCCTGCAGCAGCAGTTCTCTAAAGCCACAGCAGTGTGAAAAACATGGTGATATTTCTTCATTCATCTCTTCATTCTTGAGATTTTTACACTCATGCTTTTCAGTTTCTCTGCAAATCAGAAAGAAAACTTTCAGGGAGCCTACCTTAAAACCAAGAAGGCTGGTAAACATGAGTTGACAGTCCCCAGAAAACAAAAGCTGCAGAGTGCGCAGTACTGTTTTGCAGCAGCAGAAGGTCCATCCACCACCATCAGATTGTCTGTCTCTGTCCCACTGTCTCAGGGTGGAATGCATCTCCCAGGGCTTGCCACTGGCTTGTAGCAGCAGTGTTATTGGGAATCAGTCTTTGTTCTTTCCCCTCCTTACCTCTACTTCTGGGGGGTGATGGAAGGGTCTGACCCTTTTTGGGCTACAGTCCTATGTGGAGTGTAGAGTCAGGTTTGTGGCAAAGAGGTGAGCTAACTCTGGCAGGAATCCTTTGTTTTGTGCCTTTGTGTTTCAGCGAGGTGAGGACTGCTGAGGAGGAGTCTTGCTATTTCACATGAAGGAGGGATGTGTGTGATTTCCACCCTCTCCTCATGCTGCGGGCAGTCACTGTGCTTGTGTGCACGACATGCTGCGCTTGTGTGCATCCTTGGATGGCTGATCTGTGCTGTTTGTTTTTGAATGGGGCGAGGGCTGTGTGCTAAGAAGTGCTGTCAAGAAGTGTAGCTGATGGACCTTGGAATATCTGGTGGAATTTGTGAGGCAGTCATGCAGTGTTCATTCATCTAGCTTAGTTTCACTTACGGCTGTACCATTTGTCTGCCCAAGTCCTGTGGTGGTAATAACAGGGCTTGAAATTTTCTCCCCCACTTCTCCTTTTCCCCNGTATGTTAAGAAGCAAGCAATACTGTCACTGAGCTGATGGTGCTCAGTGACTCCTCGAGCTTCTGGCTGGTCTGTACTGCAGGAGCTTGACACCCTGACCACTGAGGCATAAAAAACAGAGAATTGGAAGCCTCAGCCTGACAGGCACTGGAGCATCCCCCAGAGAGGGTCCACGATGTGTGTCTGTATGTGAGTGTGGGGAGGAGGGCAGTGGGGATGATGGGGGAGGAGGGCAAGACAGGAGAGGATGAAACAATGAAATGTCAGCCCATTCCTACCCACAGCCCTGCTGCAGCAGTGATAAACGTTTGGAAAGTGCTGCTGCCCACTCCATGGTGTGCACAGCATCAGCATGGAATGGACTGGGTCTGTGCAGCTCCAGGAGAATAGGAGAGGGGGGAGAGAAGGGGATGGAAGGAGAGAGGAAGGGATCGAGGGAGAGAAGGAGAGTGCTGGGACAGCTGAAAATGAGGTGCTGTCCAAGGGGAGAATGCCCCCCCTTGGGATGCAGCTCTTGCAGGCATGTGACAGCTCACTGTGACCTTTATTTCAAGTCTGGGGTGCTCTTTGTGCACGAAGGACAAGACAAACTCTTCTGTGCACTCTGTGCAAACAGCCCACAACAGGAACCTAGGTCTTTCCTGCTGTCCTGTCCACTCCGTCCCTATGTCCATGCACTGCACAGCTCTCAGGGAGGGTGTAGCAGCAAGACTCACTCCCATCTGCTTTTGTGTGTCATGTCAGTCAGGCAGCACAGCTGTTTTGTGCAACTAAACCAGGGCTAAATCTTTGAAAATCTCACTTCCCTGTGGAGAGGAAGAAATGCAACCCCTGGGGAAGGTGGTGTGTGATAACCTTCCTGTAGAAGAGGCATCCACAGGATGAAAGGATTTCTATGTGCCACACATTGGCAGGAGAATGTGACCATGATGTTTCAGGACTGGGAAACATTGCGACTCTCATAAGTGAAGTTCCCAGACAGACTGCTGCCTGTGTGCTTTGCAGGCTTGGGCAAACACCAGAAACACAGAGCTGGGCCAGAGACGAGCTGGAAGCCGAGGGGCTATAGAAGCAGAGAAGAATCAGGGAGGACTCTGGGTGAGACAACAGCCTCAGTTGTGGTGATGCAGAGGCAGAAAGGACCAGAGAGAAGATGCTGTGTCCTGCAGAGGAGAGATGGATCCATAACTGGTGGAAGGCAATGGGGATGCTCTTGCCTGTGGCTGTAGTATGTTGAGTGGCTCCTAACATCTCTTTGGACATTGTCAACTTTGCTGTGCCTTACTCATTGTCAACTTTGCTGTGCCTTACTCTTTTAGAATGAGCACTCTGACAGAGGTAACCTTCAGGCACTGAAGTCATCTATCATCCATAGGGACAGGAGCAGACAAGAATTGTAGGTACTGTGTTCCTGGGAAGAAAGGTTTGAAACAGCTCCATTTTTACTGCCGCAGGGTGAATTAATGCCATTCCTTAGAGGCAATAAGGAAAACTCACTCTGAGCTTGTGAAGAATTGTTGTTGGCACAGCAAGGTGTGCTAAGTGTGGAAGCGCTTGCTGCTGCAGACTTTGGACCTTCTCTTGTGGAAGCTGTGAGAGAGTAGGTTGATCCTGGCAAGTGTAGACCCATGGGTTTGAAGGGCTGTAGAAAAGAAACAAGGAACAGGTGCTAACAGAGACTTCCTGTAGCAGACTAGTGATGGGCTGGTCCTGCTGTGAGCACACTCCGTCTTTTCATCTTGCGATGCAGGTGGAGAGGCAGCTTGTTTTCACTGAAACAGAATCATGTGGAGATAAATCCATCCTGGACCTGACCCTATGTTTTGGTGACCAGAGCATCATCCCCTCTTCCCTGGGGCCAGTGTGCCAGCAACTGGCCTAAACCATGGCTGCTCACTGGTGAGGGGACGCAGATGTGGTCTCCAGGTTGGGTCTATGGATTGTATGGGACAGGGGTGCTGAGCCTGAGGTGCTGAGGACATGGTGTCAGGGATCCACTGCCTAGCTGGGGTTATGGCAGCTCCTGGGTATGGGGTTGTGGCTATGCCAATGCCAAGGACCAAAGCAGGTAAAGGTCATGGCAAGCATCTGCTGTGGCCTGTCAGCCCTCACTTCTTGACTTAGGAAACATACCCTTTCCAGGCTGTGCTGTGCTGTGCATGTACATATTTGTGTGTGAAAGAGGGAGAAGGGAAGGAGGAAGAAAGAGGGAGAGGAGGAAATCTGTAATTCGAGGAACATTCCTAATAAAACAGCAGCAGTGTTGGTATTTGCGTGGTAGAGGGGCCAGGTCATAGCCCCATGGTGCAAGGCTCTCTTCTGAAGAGCATGCAGCCTAAGAATGAAGCAGGTGACATGTGAAGAGAACAAACAGATGGGAAGAGCAGGAGCTGATGAGGAGATAAATAGCCATAATTTTTCAAGCCTTTTTTGTGCCTCTGTCTGGAGGGTTCAAATCTGTCTGAAACTGATGCAAACATCCCTCTCCTTGGGTAACAGTGTTGGAGAAATATCTGGGACCATGACCATGTTCTCCATGAAGGGTATCCAATGTATAGAAGCTGGCTGGTTTATCTTCTCCTGCAGCAGAGACTGTATCTGAACAGCCCTGTCCTTGTATTGTGTTTCTCACCCTAAGTCCTGTAGGGCTGGAGAAGCAAAGGCCAGCCCCATCAGCGTGTCCCAGAGGCTTCTCCATCCCTCCTCATTTCCTTGCTCCTGCTGCAAGTTCAGGAGGCCTGGGCTGCAGCACAAAAAAGACACATAAAACATGTCCGCACCCATTTACTTAATAATTTGCCCACCATTCCTCGAGGCAGAGTGTCCAGCAGTGCTTTTACTGTGGCCATCAGTGGAGCACAGCACACACTGGAGAGCCCCTTTACCCCAGAATGGCAACTGTCATCTCAAACTAAATGACCTTTCATTCTGTCTTTGTCTCTTTAACTTAGGGAGCGAGTTTTCTGGGAGCCCATACAGCCACCCACAATATTCAACATACAATGACTCCTGGAGGTTTCCCAACCCTGGACTCCTGGGTAAGTGTTCACCCCTGTCTTGAGAGTGCAAGGTGTGCAGTGTTTGTCCAGCCCTGGGGTGGGCAGAATGTGTATCCCAGCTTGTCCTCAGTCCCCATGCTTAGACCCAGAATGGGACTGCAGGCCTCCACTGGGGTGCACGATTGCTCTTGGTTCACTTTGCCAACAAGAAGCCCTGGCCCAAATGTCTTGTCTTCCTGCTTCTGATAAAATCCTTCCAGAGATATAGGGTATTTCCAGAAAGCAGGGTCACCATTTTTTTGAGGGTAAGGGACGCTGTTCAGACAAAACTTGTGGTGCCAGTTTGCTTACAGCCAATTGTAAGCTCCACTGCTTCCCATGCCATTGGTGCTTGCGTGTGCATGTGCTTTGCATTTCTCCCTCATCTAATGCTGTGCTCCCCAAACTAGTTGTGCGTATGCCCACTCCATCCCTCCTCAGCAAGGGACCACTGGTGCAGCCTCACTGATGCCAGCATGGTCCCTATGAGCAATGGGAGACAGAAGCCCTGTAACTCCGGCAGGATCATGGCCCTCATATGAAGGATAAACATAATCCATTTTACACCCCGTCAAAAGCTGGCCCACTTTGACCTTATATACATGTAGCATGCAGTAATTAGAATATTTCCCTGCATAATTTGCATGGATGAGGTAAGTAAAACACCAATTAATTGTCATCTCTCAACACAGGAGTAGCATGCCTTAGAGATTTCCAGATTTATGGATGACAGGGCTGTTATATGTGACCTCCAGCAGCGAAATAATTTTGAATTTTTGTCGTACTTTTTTCATCCAGTTTCTTTGTTTTAAGTAATTGAGTCCCCATGTAATTGAACCACCCAGGCTGTATTCATCATGGTTCTTGTCCTTAAACAAATCCTTCGGGAGCAATAGACAGCCTCTACCTCTCATGCCATGGTGCTGGTATAATGCTGTTATTTGCGGTGCCACATTTAAGGGTTTGTTAGCGCTTCCATCATAAATCAACAGAGAGATCTTCAGCTAATATGGATGGGCATAGCTGCACAAAGCCAAGGGAGTCCCCATGCTCAAACCTACTGTTTCCATGGCCACAGCCAGTGGCGCTGGCAGAATTTTGGTTGAGCAGCATGGGGAAGATGCTTTTGCCAGAGGCAAGGGCACAAACCATGCTTTCTTAATTTCTCATTTTGCAACTCCTTTTGAATCAGGAAAGCTGCCTCAGCAATGCTCTGCATCATGGATAGGCCTGGGAAGCCAGGTTTTGTGTGACTTTTTAAATTTTCCTTCCAAACTGTTCAAGAAACTGGCATGATGCTAAAAATTAACAACCCAGCCCTCACCCTGCCTTTCTGCATGAAGACAGGGCTTTTGGAGAGGCTCCTTGGCTGTTAACTATGTTCCTGCCTGTGGATATCCACCTCCATGCGAAGGGCGTGCACACTATCTGGAGCCATCCCAAAGCCATTCCTGAGCTCTGTGCCATCCCACAGGGGTGGGCAGTGACTCTTCCATTCTGTCAGCAGCAGGTTGCACCCATGGCCTGCTCAGCTCTTTATTTGAGGTGATGGCCCTGTACCAGCTCTGAGCATGCTGTCCAGGGTGCTGGCCAAGGTAAGTGTCTGTGAAGCCCTGAAGATGCTGGAGATGGGTAGGTCTGGGTCAGCAGAAGACTTTAAAACAGAGGCTGGTCATGAGACAACTGCTTGCTGCCACGACCTTTTACCTGTGCCATTCCCTTTTTTCTGCATTCAGTCTCTTTTTCTCATTTCCTTTTGGATCATGCACTTTGGGGGCAAATTCAGACTCATCTTCGATATATGAGCAGTTATGGGGATAGCGTGCTCCTCAGAGCAAAGCTCGTTTTCAGGCTGGAGGGGATTTCTTTGGCAGTATTTACTCAGCAGCATGCTGTGAACATGTGTTTAAATGAAGCAAGGGTAAAAAGAATCAGAGGCTGTCATATTTTTTCAGAAACTGCAGCTTTCTTGAGATTGAAGTGTTTCATGCTATAATGTCAATGCTGATCTTTTTTTTCCTGTAGGAAAATGTAAAATATATAATCTTGGCTTCCTTAATTTTTTCCTCTTCAATATACTTTGTTTCAGCATTTAAAAAAAAAAAAAAAAGGGAGTTTTTGTTCTGCAGCAAGTCCTAAAGATAAACTTACCGTTTCAGTTCAGTCTGGTCACAGACCTGGGGGGGACTGGAGTTTCCTTGAGAGAGAATCCCCTTGTCTGACCACTGGTAGGTCCAAGTACAGTGGTGTCATCTGATCAAGAATGTGTCTGTGATCAATCAGCCACAGTCTATGGGTCAGATGTCTCTTGTGCCTTGCAGAGATCCCTCTTATCCACAGCTCTGCTTTGTCACTGGAAGCCTGATCCTGCAATCCCTTCTCCCTAGTGCCTGCTAATCCCACTGGTAGTTTAGGGCAAGTAAGAGTCTGTGGCAGAGCCTTTAAAACCTGCCCCAAGTCTCCCTGCACGCCCAGAAGGTGCTGTGTGATGAGCGTGGGCACACGCAGCAGAGAATAGGTTAATTTGAACTATATCCAGGATGCTTCCACTCCTCTCAGGAGTATACGTGAGTGCATTTAGTAATTCTCTCCTGAGAACAAGCTCTGGCAGTATCAGCCTCAGAGCAGAAACCTTGACAAAATTAATCAGGACTGGTACATTGCCTGACACAGTTTGTTTTACAAAGTCCTGCTCCTTTCACTGAGATGAAAGTGTAATACTGTAAGCACTTAGCAGCACCTATGTTCAATTAATTCCCTGTGCTGGCAAGGAAGAATTGCACCACAGCAATCACACAAGGCTGAGACCTGTGAAAGAGGAGCTAAAAGGAGAGATGCCATGATTTGCAAGTGGCAGGAGGAAAGGATACTTGGATTGAAAAATTATATTTGGAGGGGAGTGAAGAGAGAGAGATGAGAATGGTGAGAAAGCTTTGGTTTTTAGTCCCCAGTCTTTGCCCTGTATGTGTGGAGCAGCAGGGTGGGGTGTGCGGTGGTGACTTCAAAGACAGAACCATTTTCATGCAGACACTGGAAATTGGCTGTCTGGCCCCAGCAGAGCACCAGCTATTCACCATTACCCTGCTGTCTGCTCTGCCCTTGCTTTGGTGCTTCTCACTTCTCTGCACCAGGCACCAAACCTCTTCTGCCCCAGCTGTCATGAAACTGGTGCAGATGGGGGACTGTGCTCCCTCCTCTCTGGGGCAGTCCCAAATGCTGTGCCCCATGGAAGAGCAGACAATCAAGCTATGGTCCTTCAGAATGGTCAGCAGAAGCAGGGGCAGAAGAACTCAGTTATCTGCTGCAGCTTAGCAGCATCTTCATGCTCTTGCATCCTGCATCAGCCCTGCTGGCACCCACACCTCTCTTGGTGTCAGAGACATGACCGACTTTGCTGTGGGGGATGACAGTCCCACCTCGACTGCAG
Source organism: Melanocharis versteri (assembly GCA_013397845.1). NCBI lineage: Eukaryota > Metazoa > Chordata > Aves > Passeriformes > Melanocharitidae > Melanocharis > Melanocharis versteri. Next base: position 122,425 of record VZTG01007868.1, on the reverse strand, counting down.
CAAGAGTGAGGACAGACCACAAGTTCCTGGAGGAATCTGCTGGGAAGAGGACATAAACCCTGGCCACCTGTGTGGCCTGGCTTAGTGGCTGAAGTAGGTGTCTCCATCTCAAAGCCAGACAAATAGGTGAGGGAAGGAACATCTTTTTCCTTTCTTTTTTTTCCCACATTGTCCTGCAAATGACCTGCAAGCAGTACAGTGCAGCGATTCACATGGAGGCACATGCATGAGTGCACGGGAGGCAAACGTGCATGTCAAGGGCTCAGGCCATTACTGTCAGCACATAGTGGTGCACACCAGCACAGGATCAGCTCAACGTGTGCATGCTAAGGGCAGATAACAGCAACACTGTCTAATGAAGAAAAATGATTCAGTTTTGTGCTGGCTTGTAGCATTTGGCTCAGTCCTGCTCACTGTGGATTCTGTTTGATGCAGTGTCCCTGCTCACACACAGATGTGGTCCCTGTGTGCTGGTTGGGAGGGTTTGGCTGCACCATTGCAGTGCCTTGTCTGCCGGTGCTGGCATGGCATCATGCAAGGGCAGGGCTTAGAGCCTCTCAATTAGGATTAGATTCAATTCCTTTGTGGGATTCTGTGGAAAGATTAGAGAACAAGTAGGCACTAGAAATGACTGTGTCAAGAAATAAATTGATGATAGTATGAATTAGAAAGGAAAAATGACAGAAGGATGGACTAGTCTGTTCTGGATAGGGGCATGGTGACAGGAAGAGTGAGTGCTTTCATTTTGCACTTTAAATACAAGCGTCTTTGATTGCACAGCTGAAAGGCAAACTGGCAAAATCTAACCTGAGAGAAATGTAAGGCCTTTGGAATGCATGGGAGAAATATTGGGCTTTTTGTAGCTGCATTGAGTCAGAACAGCAGTGGAGGAAGAGAGAGTGGGAAAACAAAGGCTCTGACCCCCAGAAGACCCCATTTACCCCAAAACCTCAGAAAGCACTGCATCCAGCTCTGGTGGGACCCACACTCTGCTCCATGCGTCAGGGTGAAATTGTTTGGTACCGCTGGGTCCCTCCTGTATATTTTTCACCTCTCTGCCGGAGCTGAGCTGCCATGGCTAGCGCTAGTGGGGACTGGGATCTCTGCTGACCACCACCACTGCCTGCTTCACATTGGCCTCCTGGTGCTGTGATGGGTGAGGACAGCAGTTCCACCTGGCTCTTCACTGGCCTGTGAGCTATTTTACCTCAAGGTACTGCCTGTGCTGCAGTGCAAAATGATCCCCAAGGACATCTGTGCAGTGGGATCGGCCATGAGGGGACATGGGCCAGCAAACTGGGCATCGCCAAGAGGGCAGCCCCCACAGAATATCCCCAAAATTCCAGCTATACATGGCATGCACATTTCAAAGTCTGATGAGCTGTTAACTTGTGCCTTTGCTCATTCAAGAGTGGCCAATTTGACCAGGGACGGTTTCTGTGCTTTCAATAGCTTGAGTTTGGCTGGGATACTAAATATACAGCATTTAATTTTAGGCTACCCATGAGAATGGTTTTCACTCTCCTTGTGAAGCTTTCCAGTATTCTCCAGGAAATATAGTTCCTGAGGCTGGGGCTCGTTAACCTGATGTCAGTTACCTGGAACAAGACTATCTGTCCAGCCCAGGATAGCAGTTGTGGTGCCCTCAGCAGATAGCACAAAACTACACTTGTGAAAACGTAAATGGAATGATGACCTGACTATCTTTCTAGTCAGTTAGGACCACACTCCTGAAGATTGCTTTATCTTGTTTAAACCCAGCCCTTTGTAGTGGGTGTGTCTGATTTTGGATGGCTGGGTCATTAAGGATAGCACTGAGGACAACACAGACCCACACGGTGCATGCAAGCTCCCGTTTTTCCACAGCACTGTGCAGGAGACACATTCCAGTAGCCAAACTCCTCTGTTTCTGACCTCTCAGGGTTGCAGCAACCACATGCTGTGGTTGGACACTGATCATGACAAAGTTTTCTTCTCCGACCGCCTGTGCTAAGCAGCGCATTGCACATACTGGGCAGTAGCAAATGCAACCAGGCTGTGCTCTGTTTTCTGGATGCATCAGCTTGTGCTGTCTTGGAAATGAAAAGCTGGAGGCTGGTGATGAAGCCTGAACTGATCTCCTGTTGTGGCAGTCTGGACAAAAGCAACCTAGAAGGAACAGCTGGGCTTGCCTGTCAGATTCTCTTGTTGTACCCACAGCAGTGAGGTAGCCCCACATTTTGCCGATGCTTAACAGTGACTTTCCACGAGCTTCCTCTTAAGAGTCTGGCTGTGTGATTCTCACTCTGTGCCTGGGCTTTTGAACCAGCAGCCCTCAAGTAGTCACTCAGGTCGTTTTGGAGTGAACAGCAAAGCATTCATCTGGAGGCTGTACAACAAGAGGAGATGGCAGGAGGTTCTCCAGCCTCCCAGAGGTTGGGGCTTTTGGCTCACCACAGAGCATGTTACTAACAGCACCAGACATGCCAACTGGGTTCTCCTTCCAGCTCCAGAGGGTGTGTAGGGCCGTGGTGGTGGAACAACTAAGGCACTGCCACACTTAGGCTATGCCCAGAGGCTGGACAGCCATTGGACCTGCAGGAGCAGGGTTTGCTAGAGTCTGGGATGGGAAGTGAACAACCAAAAAATGCACCTTTGGCTTCACTGCCATGGATGCCTTCCTAAGAGGTCCACAGTCCCCACTGAGCTCTGGTGGCATCACCTTTTCGTGATAGGGCCAGCTTCTCTGGCTCACTGAAGCAGCAGAAGTCACTGCCTCTGCAGCAAGTCACATCCAGGGCTGTGAAGACCCTTGACCATGTCTGACAGACTTCTGTCCCACGTGTGTTGAAGGCAGGGAGCTTACAATGGAAGGCAGCTCTTAGACAGGGCCACTTGCAAAAACAAACCCTACAGCCGACTGCTCCAAAAGTATTCCTCGCATTGGCTCTTTGTTGCTCATCCAAACCTGCCTGGTGGTCTCAGATGCATGTCTGAGTATGAGTTCTTCCAGGGGGGTTTTTCCACACTGTGATGTGCCTTATATCCCATGCATGTGAAACTGGTGACTTGCAGACCAAACTGGTAGCACCTTTAAGGGAGAAAACTCCCTTCCTAGGATGGATCAGAGTTGGTTTCATTCCAGGTGTGCTTGGAAGGTTTCTTAAAACTGGTGCTGGCTGGACAGATTGGTATCTCTCTGGATACAAGTCAAAGACTCTTCCTCATTCAAACAAACAGTCCAGGTTCTTGGTGGTCCTTGGGTAGTCATCCTATCTTCCAGTGCTTAGCCCTGCAGGACAGAGAATTGTCACCAATATTTTTCAGGCCTTTTCTTGGTAAACAAGTGCTTTCATTGAAATATTTTGAATGCTTTGGTGTTTAATCTCCTCCTTTGAAAAGGAGGGAGAAAAATCAAAGAAGTCAGATTATGGTAGTGTGTTGGGGTTGGAATATCATGACTTTCTGTTCTGAAAAGTAATTAACTTTTTTTGGTGAAGTAAATGAAGTTGATGTTTTGAGTGAAGGAATGGAAGAAGGTATCAAACAGCAAGCAGCAATTGAAAGCAATGGTAGCCTCCTTCTCATGCAGAATGCATGAATGTAATTTTTATTCTATTTACCCAGCCTTTATTGAAGCTTTGGCTGGAGACCTCTCTGACACCCACTGTCACAACGCTGCAAGCTGGCAGCTTTCCACCTTTGTGTTCCTCACAGTGGTCTCATCTCTCACAGGCTCCCCCTACTACTACAGCGCCACAGCCCGTGGAGCAGCCGCACCAGCCGCTGCTGCTGCCTATGACCGCCACTGACGCTGGAGCTCAGGGCATCGGCACTGACGGCAAGCATGTCTGGGACAACCGTGATGAATCATCTTGCTGCCACCATGCCAGCCACTCCAAAAGGGAAGGAGAAAGTACCTAGTAGGAACATGATAATTGAAATTTTGCTCTTTAAACTTGTCGAACTGATTATGGTATTCTTAAATCTGGTTGGGTCCTGAATCAAACAGAGGAACAGGGGGAAGTGGTTCTCCTGAAGCTCTGTGTAGTCAAAAACGTGTGGTAGCTTCATGTTCTTTGCAGCCGGCTGGCTACTGCTTTAATTGCCTGCGGGTGCCATGGCTGTATCTGGGGATAAGGAAGAGGTGTGAGCAGCTCCCCTTGGGGCAGCTCCCTCTTGCTGCACACTGAAACAGGCTGTGAGACTCAAGGCAATTTTCTTTTCTTTTTTTTTTTTTTCTTTTAAAAAATTTTTTTCTTTTTTTTCCCCCTTTTTTTCCTTTTTTTTCCTTTTTTGTGTGTGGCAAAGAAAAAATCAGTCTGCTCAATTTTACGCAAGCACACCACTGTAAATATTTGCTTGTTTGTATTACTGTAAGAGTAGCTTAAGCATAAACAGCAACATTGTACAAGTATGAACTCAAAACACATCTGAAAGTGTGTTTTGAAACCGGTGCACTGATTCAAAGAACTCAGTAAGCTTTAAGCAACTTTGAACCAGGTTAACACTCATTGTGGCTGTATTTTGGGCTGATGTTGTTTCTATATAGAGCATCCTATTTGACAGTTGTGTGTGATCATGCTATATGCTGGTATCAAACACATGGGCAACTGAAAGACATAGGCAATTTTGTGATACTTTACTGCTTAATATTCATTTATGTTCATTTGTCATCATACTAAACACTGGAACAAATTAACTGGTTTCAAGTTAAGCAGCATCCAGGAAGGAATTCCTAAATAACAGTTGACACCTTACGTATCTCTCTATAGATTGTGTGCTAAATCCCAGTCATGAAAACCCTGAGAGGAAGGCAGAGAAATACTGTGGTTATGATTTTTGTTAAGTGCATGTATTGAGTGGAGTGCACCAGGCATGAGGGCAGCTGCACTCACTTTCCAAGCCAAGCTGGAGGGGAAAGTTCTTGTTTCGGGGTGTCTGTACATTTCTGTGAAGGCATTGCAGATTCCAGCACTGTAGTCCAGACATGCCTGAGGGAAATTTTGCCCTGCCAATTCAATGTTTCTTCCCTCCTACTTGAATAGGAAGCACTAATAGTCACACATTTCAATGTGCACCTTGTGGGGGGCTAATTTAAGAGAGCAGAGCAGCTACAAATGACAGCTAAGCAGCTACACCAATCACTGTCTCTCCATGGAGCCAGGAGAACTGCTGATCTCTCCCTGAAGCCTCCCCCTACCCCAGACCAAGGCACAGACAACCTCAGTCACATAAGGATGATGGGCATGACCCCATCCCTTTTCTCCTGAGGGCAGTGGAGAAGCTCCCTGGTCCTGTTGAGATGAAGATCTGGCTGTAGCCTCCTTACTCCTGACCCAACCATCCTCATCCACCCAGAGCTGCCTGGGGTCTGCTGAGGGGTCCTTTTGGTACTTGCCTGGAAAGAAAGGTTGTTGGTGTCAAACCTGAGATGCACTCCTGAGGAGGAGCATTCAAGCAGGTATTCACCAGCTTCCAGCTGTACAGACATTTCTCTGGCAGCTCCTGAGTTAACACTATTCTCTCTCCTCCTTTCCCACCTCATCACTTGTGCTGCGTATCTGGTATCTGTAGTGGCCACTGATCTGCTGAGAAATTCCCTCTCCCACTCCAGTGGCATCTTCTCATGGTATGAAAATGCAGCCATCACTTCCAGTTTTCCAGGGCAGATGTGTTCCAATCCTCAGCAGCCATAGAGACATTCAGGTCCCACCAGGTCAGTGATATTTCAGCATGATGTTCATCAGGGATTTTAGCCAGAGTCTTTCAAACTGTGCCCCCAACCCAGAAATAAGTTTTGTGACAAACTTATCAGTGAGATGAGTGGCGCTTTTAATCTTTCAGCAATTAATAACTGATACACACCTGCTTTTAACAAAAGACAAATAACAGCATGGAAAATTTACACAAGAAACCTTCTGAAGCCCTGCTTTGGGTTCATACCTATCTGAGTACCCCATGATAGCTTGCACCCTTTGGACAATACTGGAAAGGGCATTTCTGTCCCTGGGACCACGTGTGAGAGCCTGGCCAAGGGGCATGCATTGTCTCAACTCTGAGCACATGCACCTTCTCTGTGAGCTCAAGAAGGGATGTGTCTGTCCAGTGCCTTTGCTGAAGAGATGAGAAGCAAGGGTTTGACCACCGGTGCTGGTGTTGCATCTGGAGCAGAGGCGTGCTGAGTTACACCAGCTTTTGGGACACCATCAGGCTTGGCTAAAACAAGTCTGTGTGCCCAGTGAGGGAACTGCAGCTCATTGGCATGAGGGTCCTTCACCCACTCTGCCTACTCTCCTACAACCACATCACTTTTACTTGTTCCCTCAGCAGCATGGATTGTGTGATGTACATTAATTCAGGTAATGTTGAGAAGACCAAACATGAGATTTCAGCAGATGTTTTCACCCTCCTGCCAGAAGTGCTTGTAGTTGAGCTGGGGTCTTAGGAAAGACATGACAGGTTTCCTCCAAATGATGGATGTCTGGATGCCGCTGGCTGAAGTGATCCAAAGTGCTCTGGCCTGACTAGCCTCAAGGCTTTCATCAGGGCAGCCCTTGGCCTGCCAGGCATGGTGGTGGGCTCCATCCCAGGGACTCTGGATGCACAGGGGCAGCTGCTGAGGGGAAACCCTGAACTCCTATCCTTGCACATGCGAAGCAGGGACTTGTGCCTGACCCATCTCCCAAAACATGGCAGCCATGGCCCATTCACATCTGCTGGGACATCTTTCTGTCAAGAACAGCCATTAAGAGTTAGTGCATGGAGTATTCATGCCATGCTGCTGGAAAAGGCACTTCTTGACAGTACTTTCTGTTTTTGGAAATATTTCACCTGAGACTTACACACTGCTTTCCTCAAGAAGACTTTCTGTCCATAGTCTTCATTGTGGGAATCCTCGTCCTTGGGGAGCATCTTTGAAAGGCACTTTTGGTAAAAGGTGGTCATCTGGAGACGATGGGAGATTGCCTGCCTTCATCTGTCCTCTGGGGCCTCACTATTTCATGGGGGAGGGGTTACTGGGTGAAGTGGAGATGGGAAGCAAAGACTGTTTGGGGCTGCAAGGAGGGGAGAGAGCCAGCCCAGTGCTGGGGTTTGGGGTGTCCTGCTAATCATTTACTCAGGTGGGATGCCCTGTGGAGCAGTGAATAATTACTGAACCCTTGCGGAAATCAACCCCTTAAAGTGCCTTCAGGCAGTTTCAGCACTAAACTCTGTAATACTCGGTTAGATGGAGGGTTTTCCAGTACTTGACACTCCAGCAATAATTTTATCAAATACATTGCTGACACAGGCTAAGAAATTAAATCTGAGAAGTGGAGAGGGACAATGCTGCTGTAAGACTAAATCAGTGGAGGCTGGAGCCAGGATTACATGAACTGACTTGTTAAGGAAACCTTCAGTTAAATGCTGTCAGACTGTAACCATAAAGAAGACACAAAATGTTGTGGACAGTGAGTTTGTTTATCATCTGTGTCAGAAGGTTCATTTTTGGAGATAATATTGTTAGGCAGCTCTACACACTGCAGACCTCTGGATGTCTCAGGACTGGATCAACAGATCAAAAGTTTTCTTTGATCACTCTTAAATTAGAAAAACACTGGGGGCTCTGGCATCATGGGGCCAGAGATTGTCTGTTCATTCCAAGATGTCTGAGAAGTTCTCTGATTGGACTGGCAGGTGTTGGGACAACCTTGGCGCTTGAGGCACTTGGGAAAGAGATAGTGAGGAAAGGAATGGCACCAGGGTACTTGGAGCTCACAATCTGTCACCCCTCCTTGACTCCCTGTGACTGAGCCTTCTTGGTGCTGTAGTGTGAAGGCAGCGCAGTGGGGGAAAGCAGCATGGTGAGTGAGGGAGGTGTGATGGGCTCACTGTGCCAGATCTTAGCAGTTACTGGATGTTGATACATGCTTTGCCATGCTGGTCTTAGCTAATGGGGTTATATTCCTGTTTTTCTTTAATTTATGTATTTTACACATCCTTCAGTATAGAGGAGAGAGGAAGCCATGTTATGGTCTTGCTTATTTCCAGACGTGGGTACCCATAGCTTCAAGAGCTGTGGCCTGTAGCAGAGTCAACTTGTGTAGCTGTCACTGGCTGCAATATGGCTCTGACCAAGTGTCCTTCCCTGTACCGTGCTCTTTTCTGCGTGCATGTGCCACTGGGAAGCATGAGGCCACAGGTACAAGAGGTAGCACAGCACTAGGCTGACCCACCCCATGACTCTGTCCCAGCAAACTACGTTCAGCATTTATTTTTCTCATGGATTCTTTGATGAAACGTTAGAGGACCAACAGCTCTTGGCTAACGTGCCCTGAAGTCTTGCTAAGCGTGCAAGTGATGGTCCCATATGGGTGTTGTTAGGCAGAGCCGGGTCAGGCAGCCTGCACTGACAGAGGCACTGGGCACACATTCCGAGCCACAGCTTTGCCGCTCCGCTCCGCACTGGAGGAAGAGTGCTCAGTAGGGACACAAGGCTGGAGATGCCAGCTAGGAAGCCCTGTAGTTCCTCAGACCTGCTCTTGTCACAGGTACGTGTTACCACAGTATGAGAAACAAAATGATCTGAAAGGATCAAAGCCAGTTAGTCTTCTTTTTCTGGTTGAGCTGATGAGACATGACATGCAAACGCTGAGTGAAAAGCATGTCAAAGTGGTGCCTGGATTGCTCACCTAGGCATCACAGCTGGCATAGGTGTCACCTCCAGCAGTGACCTCACTCACCAGTCCTGTGAAAGGGTCACAGAATGCAGGAGCTCCAGGGTAGGAGCCAGATCAAAAGGACTGAGCTGGACACAGCTGCTGCATTGCCAGGTGGGCAGGCATGCATGCAGGGATTGCTGTCTACTTGTGTGTAGGCACACTTGAGTATCTCAGAAGTTTGCAGGGGTTGTGGAGAGGTGGACCCTAGTCCTGCATTAGCCTCAGACACCACCCAGCCAGACCCCTATGTCCAAGATCTCCGCCCTGTCTAAATGAGGTGGGAAAAATGGCCAGTGGGCATTTAGACCTGCCTTTCCCTTTGCTCAGCCTCCTGTGGGAAAAAAATCTTGTCCTGGTTTTTCACTTTGTAGTGGCCTTTGTACATTCTGAAATTACAGAAACTCATTTCATTGCAAATGAAATCCCTTTCCAAGAAAAAAAAAAGAACAAACTTTTTTTCCTTACAGACAAACTACTCTGTATTAGGGACTTCTAGCATCAAAGAAATACATATCTATAGTATCCACCAAAGTCTGCAATGCCTGCATTGAACCTTACTTCTTTAAAAAGAGAGGAAAAAGAAAGAGAGGGAGAAAAAGAAAAGCCTCCTCACCTTGAAAAGTACATACAAACAAAAAAAATAACTTTCAAAAAAAATCCTAAAAATAACTGTTGAATTGCCTTTGAAAGTAGGGGATAACATCTGTTGCAAAACAGATGAAAAAATGCTTCTTAAAATGTGTATGTTTTGTATTCTTTTTTTCTAGTAGGAAAAGAACAAACTTGAAATCTTGGTGTTTTATCCTTAGTGCTGTGTGTTGCTTTTGTGTGTTATAATATTTGAATGTAATTACAGCAGTGCCAATTTGCCAAAGACGTCGAACATTATTTTGGGGATTTTGTTTTGGGTTTTGTTTTGGGTAGCAAAAAGGGAGGTGGGTTGGGGACCAGGGGTGCTAAGGCATGGGTTCAAAAAGGAGGGGCTGTTTGAAGGGTTTTTTTTCTTTTCATTTCTTTTTTTTTAAATTCTTTTTCCTGTCAATACTGAAATTTGTGATTTCATTCTAAGTTAAATGGTTGACTGCAACACTTTTTATTTTTAGATTAGTTGAAGAAACATGCAATAAGATTGGCGTAGTTCAATATCTGTGTGTCTTTTCATGAGAGTGACTGTTACTTGTGGACATTTGGTTTTATGTAACCTTTATGTGAGATAATTATTTGTAAATATTTACCATAATTTTATTGGTTCCTAAAATAAAAGTAATTTTTTTAAGTTCAAAATGCCTGCTTTCACTCTTGTCATCACTTTGTGTCCTGCCTTGGTATGGAAAAAAATTACCAGGTAGTTGCATTTGAAGTGGGATATTGGAGACCCTCATGAAAAAGCATCCATCAGACATGGTCAGGCATTTCAGCCTGGTGTCACCAAACACCCTCCCCACTGCAGCATGGTTGGACCCAATATGGTGCTCCGTGCTATGGCAGAGCCCACATCACCACAAAATGATGAGGTCAGTGTTCATGAGGAGTGTCAGGTCCTCAAATGTCCTTGGTCCTATGGGCAGATTGTTCTCTCCATGAAGCAGAGGCACTCTCCAAGACAACCCTGGCTGCAAGATGGAACAGTTTGCTGGGGACTGGAGTCAGGTACTGTTCAGAAGAACCTGGAGGCATCTCTCCTGTCTGAAGACCACAGTGGTTCGGCTGAGGCCTTCTCTGCTTTGGAGTAGGGCCCTGCTGTACTGCCCTGCTGCCCAACTGCTCCTCTGTGGGAGAGGGTGTCCTCTGGCTGCTGGGGGAGAGGGACTCCGAGGCATGGGGATTTTTGCCCCTGCAGCCTTTTTGTTCCAAGCCAAAATCTCTTGTCCAGCATAGGACAGATAGGAAGAGCCCCAACTTCTGCCCATGTGACTGCCAGCCACCAGCAGAGACAGCGTTGCACTGGACCCTGGAGGGTGGGAGAACTCTCCTTTCCCCTGCCCTAGAGTCCATCCTGGCTGTGTCATGAAGTGCCTGTACTGACATGTATGTACCAGTAGTAGGTAGAAAAATCTTGCTAACCACTACTGCCATATAACTCTCTTTTAAAAATGAGCTATGGCTAATGATTGATGAATAATCTATTCTCAATGAGTTACATACAAACATATCTACATTTGGATGCACAGGCATACTTGAAGGTTGCTTTGTGCTCCTTCTGATGCTTCTTCAAGCTCACATTTCTCTCCACCTGCCATCTCATGGCAGCACCTCTGTCCTCCTCTAAAGGCATGCATGCCCTCAGGATTGCTGTCTGGTCTGTGTGGCCAGAGCCAAACCTCTTGCGTAGCCCTGAGTTGCGAGAAATATTCTTTGATCATCATCACAGCTGTCTTGCGTGCACTGGCCAATTCTGCCACAGTACCCCAATTTGCCCAAGTATGGGGTTTGTGAAACAATAATAAGGAAATGCCCATTTTGCTTGACATCAGCTTGTGTTTGACCTGAGCTGTTGTATTCCCTGTATTAATTTTAACACCATTCTAGCAACTGAGATATTGCAAATTTTAATTAATAGATTCACAGCATGGTTTAGGTTGGAAGACACCATTAAGACCATCTAGTTCCATCCTCCTGCCATGGGCAGGGACATATTCCACTAGACCATGTTGGTCAAAGTCCCAACAAACCTATGTTATTGACAGTAAAGGAATGACAGTGAAGGTGTCCAGAACTCTCACTCTCATACACTTTCTGAATTCCTAATGATTTACTGATGATGTGTGTACCCCATCTAGCTGGGATGGAGTTAATTACCTTCATAGCAGCCAGTATGGTGCCGTGCTCTGGATTTGTGGCTGAAACAGGGTTGGTAACACACCAAAATTTGGCTCTCACTGAAGTGAGAAGGCTTAGAGAGGAGCCTTGGGTGGAAAAAAAGCTGGCGGGGGGGCAACTGTAGGGCTGACACCAACTCACCAAAGGGATATCTGTACAACACAGTGCCATACTCACAAGCAGAAACTGGGGGGGGGGGGGGGGAGAGTTTTCCAGAGCAGATGTTGCTCTAGGTACTGGCTAGGTACCATCAGTCTGTTTGTGGGAGGTGGAGAATGAATGCCATTGTTTTTATTTTCCTCCATCCTTTGCTTAACCTTTTTTTATCTCAACCCTTGAGTTTTCTCACTACTGCTCTTCCTATTTTCTCCCTCATCCTGTTGTGGCAGGATTAAACAAAAGGTTATATGAACACTGAGCTGCTGCTACTGTGATAAATAAAATCACAGTCATTGGGCATAGACAATGGGCAGAGAGAAGCAGAATTAAGTCAACCAGCAGCATACATCCAGTATTTACTTGATGACCAGCAGGCTTCACTTTGGGAAAAAGCCTGCACTCTGTGCTGGCAGCATAAAGCAGGGATGCTTCCGTGCAGTTGTATTTCAGAGTAGAGTGGGTATTCTTACACTTGAGCCTGCAGTATAATGGAGTGCTCTTAAGAAGAACAAGTGCTCAAAAATCAGTTTTCCCTAATGCCAAATTCATCCGGCAGCACTTGTCCAGCCAGGCTGGACTTGGTGCGTTTTGCTCCACCCCTGTTGCTCCTCTCCTGATGTCCTGATGTATTCTCCATGCACCATGTGCACCTTACAGCTTTTTGGGATGCACAGCTTTTGGAATAGCCCTTCACATCCCGCACCCTATGTGGACTGAAGCAACAACCTCCCAGTGGCACTGCCCACCTCATTGCTGTGAGCTGGTGTTTGCCATTGTCACGTTCCACTGTGGGAAATTGCAAGGAGGTCTTTCAAAAACAGATGGTCAGGAATGAAATTAGTCCAAAAGAGGCAAACGTTGTATCTGAAAACTGTTTATTTGTAACAAAAAACCAAAAAGACAAAGGAGTTGTCCAAACCAAGGAGGGCTAGAAAAGACAGAAAAGAAGGAAGTAAAATAGGAAAGGAGTGGGGGAGAAGGGGCTAGGAGAGAGAGAGAGAAAGAGAGAGAGAGAGAGAGAGACAGAGACAGAGACAGAGAGACACAGAGAGACAGAGGCAGAGACAGAGACACAGAGGGCGTTGCCACCGGAGGTCGGGTGGTGTGCCTGCTGCCTGCCTCCGGACGGCTCCCGCAGCAACGGGCGACCGTACACGAGGTGAGGGGGCGCTCGGGCAGGAGGTCCACAATCCTGGACAGGGTCGCGGCGAGGATTGCTGCGGCACGCTGGCTCGGAGGCGGGCAGGGTTGGACACAGGTGGCTTCGGCAGGGGCGCAGAGATGAAGCAGACAGGGGTCAGGAACACGGGGAGGCAGGACAGACGCGAGGGCAAGCAAGAGCCAGTGAGGGCAGGGCAGCCAAAAGGCAGGCTGGGGCCAGGGCAAAAGGGACAAAACAAGGGCTAGGGCCAGGGCAAAGGAGTAGCGAGCCAGCGAGTGAGCTGTAGCCAAAGCAAAAGGCACAAAACCCAAAAGACTCCCAGACTCAAAAAGCCCAAATCCAAAAAGGAAGTCTCATAAAAGCTCCCAAAAGACAACTCTCAAAAAAAAAGCCTCCACTCAGAAAGCAAGTTTCAAAAAGCCCCAAGCTAAAAACCACCCAAACCAAAAAGCACAGTCTCCACAGCCCCCGGGGCTTGTACTTTTTATGCCGCTGGCTGCCCTCGAAGTCTGCCTGCTGACAGGAGACCATTGGCCCAGTCCAACTTTGCACTGCAGTTCATTGGTAGAGACCTTTTGCCAACTGATTGCAGAGTGTCTCTGGAGGGTACAGTGTCTTCAGTGTTCACCTGCTGATTGCCTGTCCCATGGGAGACATGAACTGGTTACCAAGCAAAGTCCCCCCAGAGACAAGGCTTTACTGCATTTTCTCCTAGCTGCCTCCTGGGCGTGGCACATGTGCAACCCTTCCCCCATACGCCTCTGAAAACCATTGTTAAGGCAAATCAAAACAAATTTGGCTTCTCACAGCCATTCTTTGGCCCCTGTCAAGGCACTGGTGCCCTGAGGAGCCTAGTATCACCAGATGGAGCAGAAATCCCTTGTGCTGCCCTCTGAGTCCTGGGAGACTCAGCTTCTTGTAGGCAACAGGCGGCAATGACTTCTAGGGAGGGAGGAAAGCCATCAGACCTTCAGAATCTACTGCATCATAATGCGTGTCTAACCTCCCAAGCAGCAAGGTCTCGGAAGGGTCTGGGGCTTGCAGACCACTCTTAGCAGCTCTCCATCATCATGAGGGTGCTTAAAGAACTGGAGCACCTCTCCTACAGAGGCAGGATGAAAAATGGGGTTGTTCAGCCTGGAGAAGGGGTCTCCCTCTTTCTCTTCAGGGAGACCTTAGGGTCCCTTCTAAGACTTGAGAGAGCTCCAAGAGAGCTGGAGGGAGACTTCGGACAAGGGCCTGGAGAGACCAGACAAGGCTTCCCACTGACAGAGGACAGGGTTGGATTGGATACTGGGAAGAAATTCTTCCCTGGTGAGGCCCTGGCACAGGCTGCCCAGAGAAACTGTGGTTGTGCCATCCCAGGAAGTGTTCAAGACCAGGTTGGGCTAGGCTTGGAGTTGGGACCTGGTCTAGTGGGATGTGTCCCTTCCCATGGCAGGGCATGAAACCAGATGAGCTTTAAGATCCCTTCCAGCTCACATTTTCTATGGCTCTAAGATTCTCTTAGTGCATCTCTCAGCACTTCTTGAGGAGGGCAGAGAGTGGATGAACCAAACTGACTTTTCCTTGCAGAGCCTGTGCCAGTGCCTGGTCAGCTTTCAGTACAGATTCGTGGCCTAGCAGCAAAGGGATTTTACAGAACACCGGGAGCCGTATTGTGGCTGTTCTGTCTTTGCAACGGCAGGGATTGCCATTTCTTGCTGTTTTTTATACTTTTTGTACTTCTGCTGTCTTTCAGCCTTGCTAGGTTAAAAGAGGAACGAATTGTCTGTCCTGCAGCAGGCAGGCAGTGCCTGTTCCTCATTAAGCCCTCCCACGTCTGGATGTGAAATGCCATGGCAGCCTGCTGGTAGCAGAACAGTGGGATTAGACCTGACAAAATTGCGGTGAGAGGCATGGAATCTTCCTGTCTCTCCAGGTGTTAGGCCCCATACTGCTTTCTTCAGTGAGAATGCCCTTCAAGGATGCAAATATGGTTTTAGCTCAAACCTTCATACAAATGGCCATTGTTTAAGATGCCTGGGAATTGTCATGTATACTTCCAATGAATAGGAAATGCAGACCCTTGGTTAAGCAAAGGAATGCCTCTGTATTGTAACAGATTTTGCAGACAAGGGCAATATGCAGTCCAGCCAGGAAAGTCAGGAGTGGAGATGGTGGGTACACAGGAGCTGGTACAAAGAGATCAAAGTGACAGCTCCTTTGCCAGGATTCCTGCAGTGGGCCATGATGGCTATGAGCAGGAACATCTGGAACTAATGTCACAGACAGCTGGTGAAGACTTATAGCTTCTGTCTCAAGATTTCATGACCTATTTTCATTCTCAAAAAAACCCCAAAAAACTTGAAATGCCCTAGAGAGAAAAGAAAATTCCTTATGTGTACGTGCACTTTCTTGAATTCTTTAGGAAGCGTCTTTTAGGGCAGTGTTTCCAAAGCAGTGGGGCTACTGATCATACCTGAACAGTGAATTGAGAAGCATGCTCCAGCTGCCACCCAGCTGAATGGACTTCTTTCTGCCAAGAAATTTGTAGTAACTCCCGCTCATTCACGCTTCAAAGGCCCTGCTGGACAAGAAGCCTTAGGCCCACCTGAAACTGGATTCCATGCCTTACTTCAAATGGAGCAGTAGGCATTGAAAATGTAGCCAAAACTACAGAGCCAATGTTTGTTACCATACACATGAAAAACTGACCCACCCACAGCAAAACAGGGAGAATTTGGCAGGCTGCAGCAACCTCCAATACAAGTAAAGGCTAGGAATTAGCAATGGGACATGTTCTGCAGAAGCATCAAAAGAACAGGAATGAATCCCACAGAGAACTTCCAAAAGGTATAAATTTATGCATCATGATGCACAATCTCATCTACGTACGTGCAAAAAGACATGGTGGTGCTAAAAAGTGCAAGAGCCCTGTGGAAGGAAGGACTGGTTCCTGGTTAGCTCCCCTAATTTGTATGCTGGACATGACATTCTGTAGTGTAGAATATCCCTCTGAGCAGTTTGGGACAGCTGCCTTGGCCATACTTTCTCCCGGCTGCCTTCTCACCTCCTCACTATTGGGACACTGAACAATTTGTTTGTGGACAACAGAAAAGTCCTTGATTTAAGATGACCACTACTTAGCATCAACCAAACATCAGTGTGTTATCAACCTTATTCTCATCCTGAATCCAAAACACAACACTGCACCAGCTACTGGGAAGAAAATTATTTCAGCCAAAACCAGGACACCCCATCCCAGCCAACAGGTAACACATCTAGATCAGACTGAGAGTGATGCTCCAGTCATCCCTTCCTATGTTCCTATTAAGCCTCTGCCACCTCACAGCACCAGGGAAGTCACACCTGATAGAAGACCACTTAAGTCTGACTCCTAACTCTATTAACCCCCTTGTAAACAGTCTCTTATAACATTTTAAATTGTCCATTGTGGCAGCAATGCTTAATTAAGGTGGAACTGACAAATGGAGTCATCATGATTAATGTTATTATAATGAATACATCTGCAGTTTGGTATAATGCACAGAATGTCTGACTTCCCAGGAAATGCTCAGATAGAGAGGTTGTCTTTTATATTCATAGGGATATAATAACTCCTCTGAAGGAATCTCTTTGTAATTTAGCATGAATTAATGTCTCCTTATCACACTGTGTTACCCAGAGCAGCAATTTATCTAAATCCTATATATGAAATGTGGACTCTTGTGTAAGAACACCCAATAATGGAGAAATCCTTTGAAAAAATACATTTACTGTAGATCATTAAGGCTCAGTCTGCTAAGTGGCCTTTAAATTACATAAAGTTAAATAAACTCTTCTTTAATATACTACTGTAACTTTTTCATTAACGAACATATTAAAGTCTTTTTCATTTATATACAGCTGATGCAAGCATATGATAACTAAAATGTTCCATTAGCAGAGGAAAACTTAATTCAGAGTGTCTATATGGTAAGAAAGGGGAGGAGTCTGGCACACCAGCATCACACCTCTGGATGTCTGTATGCCAGTCCTGCAGGAACTCATTGTAGGTTTATCTGTACAGCCTGGCTCTGGGGTTAGCCAGAAGTGTTGGGAGAATCATAGAAGGTCCTAGAAACATTCTTAGTTGGAAGGGACACCAAGGTTCATCAAATCCAGCTCCTGGAAGTCCTTGCAGAACTCAGATCTCCAGACCCAGCTTGCATATTGTCTCTCCCTCACACGTAATCTCTGCTGGTTGGTTTTGCTGGATTTCTCCCTCAGCAGCTATTTAGTTGTGAGTAGGTGCCAGTGTGTGGATGATTTTTCAATATATTGTCACCATTTCATATAATCAACAAAAATTTAAATGAGAAGACCTTGGCTGATTCTTTAACATCTATTATACCCAGAAACATATTCTGTAAAATTAAGCATTTTAGGACACAACCACAGCATAATATCAAGATGCTTTCTAATTTTTTTAATTGTTGTGATTTGTGTGTTTTTAGACAATATGCCTACAGTTTTCTGTTTCATGCCATGCATTTCACAAATAGCATGCATGCTGCCCCAGTTGTACTTCCCTCCTTGCTATGTCACAGCCAGTTGTACCTGGTTCATATTATTTTCATATTCATGGCACACCTGTGCCATGCACTCCTCTTCTCATTGCTACATACCACCACATTCTGCCTCTCTTGTAGTCTGAATCTAAAGGGAAAGCTTTTCAGCTACATCTCACACAGATCACTCTGCGAGGACAACAAGCTTGCCTGGAGCTTGCCCCTGGCACGCGGAAACTTGTAATTGCGCCACATTCAAGGGGCCATCCTCTTTCCTTTACAGTGTGCAAACCACTGCCAGATCACGGTGCTCTCTGCATGTTCCTTCTCAGCTGGAAGTACCACCATGCACATTAGAACCTTGCAAGGACCAAAGATCTGGATAGACCTCTCGCATAAACCTTATAGTCCCAGCTAACATAATAAATCTCTACTGTGTTCATTTCTTTCACAATCTTAAAAGGAAGGCTCAAAACTATCACATGCATGTTGCTTACTAATCCATAACTAATGTGATCAATATGAAGCTCTGACTCTATATATCCACATACCATCACTGGAAGAGAAGTGTTGTGTGTGTAGCAAAAGTTTTCCTACTGTACAGGGGAAAAAAAGGTAAATATAACATTCAACTCTGATGTAACAACTAAAATAACTTTTAATTGTTTTCCCTTCTCTTATATTTTCTGCTTGACTGATTCTGCTTATGGGCCCTGGAAAGGCCAGCTCATCAGTTTTTGTTGTTAATCAAGAAGAGTAATGGTGTAAATTATAAAGACATGAGATGATTCTTTGCTGAATAGGATAACAACTTGCAGAAAACACAAAGTAGTTTTTTAAATATTTTTTGATTAGGAATGTACAAGACTGCTATCTGAGTAAGCAAGGACCCCAAAATGTGCTGAGAATCCAGAATGGAGGAAGGGTTTCTCCTGTGTTCCTGGTGCAGCAGTTGCTGTTTTAGAAGTAGGGCTCTCACAGGGCATCAGTGGCTCAGGGCACTGTAACTACTCTGCTGAGGATCAGAAAACATACTGCAGCTAAAGAAAATGGTAGAAAAATGTTCCACATACCCTTGATCCCATGATAAGTACTGCAGCAAGCGCTGTGAGAGTGGCATAGACACCCCTTAGAAGGTGTCATTGGTCCTCAGATGTCGGGCAGGAAGAGGGAGCACATCACATGTCCAGCTGACTTGAAAGAGTAATTCCTGACTCATCCTTCAGTTTGTGGCCCACAGACCACCCAGTCCACCCAGTGACCCTGCTTGGGCAAGCTCACACACAGGGCCCCTTGTGCAGTATGCTTCACCCTCTCTGCAAGACAGAGTTTGGGTGTCAGGACTGCCACTACACTGGTGACCAGCTGCTGAGGCATAGGAAAGGGACATCTTTTCAGGGATAATTGCATAGAACTTTTCAACTTTCTGTGAAAACAACCACTGGAGCTACCTTGCAGCCCACTGGCTGCTTCCTGCAGCCTTGCAATGGCTCATGGCTGCCCTTGTTTTGAAGGACAAGTGGGCTGCCCCTGTTTGGTGGGACAAGAAGCTTATTTGGCCGCTGGGCAGAATGAAAGTCAAGGATAGGGATGAATAAACCCTGACACCGGCAGCAGTGTGCACTTTGCCTGCCATCACTCCACTCCTTCAGGGTCCATCCCTGTGAGCTGCTCAGCCCCATCTTTCCATGGTCACTCCATCTCGTGGCAAAGCATTGACATGTGTGCAGTTTTTTCTTGTCTAGGTGGGGCAAAGAAGGGCCCCAAAGAGAAGAAGGCTGGGAGTGGTGTGAAGCTAGGAGAGAAGCTGGTGATGGAGGGGAGAGAGGCCAGCGATGGAAAGGAGAGGAGGAAGGACCCTTTTGTGGTGCCAGGAGCTGGACTGTGTTGCTGCCAAAGAGGGATGAGACCAAGGTGGGACATGGGCGAGGTCTGACTGCTGAAACAACTCCTTATAGTGCTGATTGGTCCTTAAAGCCTTCCTATCATGGGTTCAGTCTGCAACACTAATCACATTGTCTATTTGCAATACACTTCGTCTAGAAAATGAAATGCAAAAATCAGTAGCTTATTGCAAGACAGGATTTGACAAGAAACAGCTAAGAGAAAACTCTGGAGGAGCTTTGGGCTGCGTAACCTCTGCTACACAGCAAAACAAGGGCATTTCTAGTAAGTATTGGTAATATTCAACACAAGCTTACAAATTGCTGAAGTAAGTGGAGAGGGACAGTCTACTTCACTCTAAATATCAGGTCTGATTTCAATTTCATTATTAGCAGTAGTTTACTTCTCTAGCCAGGAAACTTTGAGGGAAGACATGGCTCATTTTTTTAAGCACAGCTGGGAAGTACCAGTATATCATTAAATGCTTCATTGTATATATACTGAGTTCTGAAGTGGATTTAAATGGATGAACTCTGCAGCCTGCCCACCAATGCATGAAGAAGAGAGTTGGAGGTGTAGAAAATGTCAAATACCGTTCTCATATGCATTAGACTATTAATAAAGATGAAATTATCTTTGTGTTTTCAGTTTATAATGTCTCTGTTGTAATAGTAAGAAACAGCATTGATTGTGATTTGTTGTTTTCACTGCTTTGTCTCATTACTGGGAACAGGTCAAGAATCACAGCCAGAACAGGCACTAGGTGGAGAGGAATAAGGAACAAACAAATGAGAAAAGTTTCTGCTTCTTGAAGTCAGGGCATTGCTTCTGTAGGGATCTCCTCACTTCGCTGTGAGTGACCCAACATGTAGGACACAGGGGCTAGAGTGAGGAGAGGGGGATGCCAGATGATGGGAATGCCCAGAGCCAACATGATGTTCCCAGAGACAAGTGGTGTTCTGGGACTGGTTTACACCCTGATCCTGATGGCATTTGGGCATTTTGGAAACAGTGTTGAAAAACAACATTAAATATGGGAGAGATTATTGCAGTTTCTTCTATCCATCTCTAACTAGTAATTAAGGTATTAAGTGTCAGATGAGTGGGAACCAGGATGCCAAAACAAGATACCTTAGATCTCCTGTCTTCTGCAGGCCCCTTCTGAGAGGTCAGATTTCTGTAAATATGAACATTTGGAATAATTCATGGAGTAAAGTTTTATTAAGGCAAACTATAACTTCAGTCACAAACCCTATGCACTCTCTGAATCCAAAACAGAAACCCAAATTTGTGAAAAGCTGAAGATGCAGCTGAGCGCATCAGATGCACACTAAACCCATCCCTGAAAGCGTGCAAACCCTCTCATCTGGCTTTGCTCTTGACATACATGTAAGTACCAGGAGGACAGCAGGAACAGTGGGCTAGTCCATGGTGCCCAACCAAGACCCACTTATACAAGCCCAGAGGAGTACAGGGGAAGAGAAGCACTTGGGAACCCAAATTAGGAACTCTTTGGAAGGAACATCCCATACAGGACCCTTGAAAGTTTGTCCCAGGGAACGTTCAGGGAAACAGTGGCAACTACCAAGCAGACAGAATCTGTGCTCTGCTGCTGGAGGGATGTATATATATGTTCTTGAAAGCATGTATATATATTCCAACTGATGGACTCTGTCCTACTCAGCAAGAGAAAAACTGGTGTTCTCTATGTTGATGTGTGCACTCTATGAGTCTGTGTTGATCTGTGTGGCTGGCTGTCTTCACATGTGTGAACATACGTGTATACTTTGTGCACATACCCCCTTGGAGCACATGCTCAAGCTGCTTCTGGCTGGACCTCACCTGGGCTGCTGGATACAGCACTTAATACCAACATTTTTCATCACCTGCCAGCTGTGAGATGTATCACATATTTCACTGAAACAGTTCTTCATTCCCCAAATGTGTCATCCTTTCCACAGCAAAAATTGTGTCAAATCATCAGATGTACGAAATTTGCATCTGCATGGTTTCTCTTGCCTGATGTAAAAGCCACATCGTGGACATTTTATCTATCACTGACAGGAAATTGGACCTCATGTTCAAACATGAGCAGCCCTTTGGGAGACAATTAGCAGTTTTTCCTGGGGGTATATTTCAGCCTCCACAGATCCTGTGCCCTTTCTCCAGAGCTGCTAACAGCTGAGAAACACTTTCCAGTAAGAACTGGAGGAATGAGGGTCATCGGCCCAGTGCAGGTCCCACTCTCCTGCACCTCTGAGGAGAATAGCATGAGGTCACAGAGCATCCTCCTGCCAAAGCACCTCCTGCCTGCAATGGCACAGCGGTGCCTCTCTGTTCTCCCTCAATGCAGGATTTAATGCATTCAATCTTAAAATATTCATCTGTCCCTCTGTTTCTCAGATCCTGTATTTCTGTCCCTCATGTGGTGATTTTCAGAATTTTGTTAGAAAGGCAGTCCTCCTCAAAAATTCCAGACTGATGTCTGTATTAGAGGTGTTAAATACACTTACGTACATGTATAGAATTGCATCCCTACCGCAAGGCAGGAAGGGGGAGATCCTAGGACTTGGCCAAGTCCATAAGGAACACCCTCTACAGAGTGAAGACTTCAGATAACGCTTTCCAGGTCCTATGTTAACAGTAACTAATACACCTTCTTGTGCCACATGGTGCTGGCAGCTCTGTCTGTTGTACAGAAATGCAAACAATCACAATATTAAACTTTTTACCTTGTTTTGCCTTTAACCTACTAACTAAGCTAAATTAATTGTCAAATTAAAACAACAAATGCTGTGGATGACTGTAGCTATGTAGAGGTAGCGGTGCCCAAGCCAGTTTTTAACCTGTCTACTCTGTGCAGGGAAGTTGGAGTAAATAACTATTTTTGAAAAACTTGCATTGTTCCAATGAATTTTACTCTTTTGGACATGCATGTCTTGCAAAGGAAGGGGGGCTTGGGCAGAAAAAGCATCTGACACATTCAAATTCACACTCCTCAAAAGGCTAAAAGGGTCATCAATTCACCCGGTTAATCTTTGGTCTAACCAGTGAAACCTAACGTCCCACTGGACAGCAAGCAGTTTCTGCTCATGGAAACCTCCCCCACTGCATGAAATGAATGGCTTATTTTCAGACCATCAAATCCATTTAACAGGGAGGTGAAATATGCAATTAGTATCATAGAAATGAGCTTCAGTTCATGATACATCTTAATTAGCTATGTAATTTTATTTATGTTCCATTTGTAAAATACAGTCCTGTAATTACTGCCTGAATGTTGAGTGAAGTTGGGTTTGGGTTTTTTTTAGCCTTGAGTCATAAAGGAAAGAGAAAGATTTGGCAGATGGAGAGGGAAGTTTCCTGAGGTTAAATGAGGTTTCAGCACACACATGCTCCACCACTACTTGCAGGGCTGTGGATTGATTATGTGTTGGCTTTTGGGTCTCAAATCTAATAAAAAATAGAAAACCACAAGTAGTCCAAACAGCTGTTCTGGTGGGATCTGTTCACATAGTATAGCTTCTGCTAGGAGCTATTTGCTTTTAATCTCAGGTAAAAGGGAACAACAGACACCAGATTTTGTTTGTCCTGCACCAATCCTGCTTACTTAGGGTCAGGATTATTGTTTGCTGGAAATCTGTATCCTGAGATGGGAAATCACTCTTCTTTGTCCACAATTCTTTGGGAAGAAGAATGCTTGAAAGACTGCTGTTTGGTGAGGAAAATCTCCTTTTCAGAGGCATCTATGACTCTAACATTTTCCTACTTATTCAGAATGATTATCCATTGCTGAACACCTAGTAAATGAAGCAGTCTTGCTGGTGTGCCCCCAGGAGTGATCATGGCTTTTTTGGATTGGATTTGACAGCAGCAACATTTTAGCCTCAGCAGACCTCAGACAACCTTAAAATAGGGTTCTTAAATTCTCCCAGTGTGGCATATGTGACCACGCAGGATGCTGCAGAGTGTGTTTCGCAAAGGGTGAGCAAAGGCAAATCCTGTTGAAAAAACAAACCTGAGGGAAAAGCCTGTATTTCACAGTAGAAGAGGAAGGGTCATATCCCCAGGGTAGGTGGGTGTCAGTACCACAGCAGATGATGCAAAATCACTCTAAGTATGCAAGAGCACTGCTCAGCTCACTCCCCACAATCCTGCTACATGCTAGCTTGCAAAGAAGTAAATAATCATGGAATTATGAAATCATTTAGGTTGTAAAAACTCGTTAAGATCAAGTCCAACTGTTAGGTCAGCATTGCCAAGGCCACCACTAAACCATGTCTCCAAGGGCTACTTTTACCTATCTTTTAAATCTTTCCACGGATGGTGACTCTACCACTGCCCTGTGAAGCCTCTGCCAGGGCTGCACAATCCTTTTAATGAAGAATTTTTTCCTAATATCTAAACTAAACCTCCCTTGGCACAATTTAAGGCCATTTCCTCTTGACCTGTCACTTGGTACTTGGGAGCAAAGTTCAACCTCCCTACTACCTACTTTCATGTAGTTGTAGAACCTGCACAGGATCAAGGGGATGCAAGTTTGAGGAAGTTTTGGCACTTGACAGGCTAAAAAACTTCCCCAGACTTGTTCACAGTTCATAGAGAGTTGATCCATTGTAATTCAGAAGAAAGAAGTCATCCAAAGGAGTCAACCTGTTACCTTGGGGCTTACTCCCTGGCTTTGCAAGGCATGTGTCATGTTCCAGCTTTTATTCAAAGAGGCATTTCATTAGGGTGTAGAAACTATTTTCATTTAGAAAAGCTGTCTTGCAAAATTAGTAAGCATGTAAAGCCTTCTAAAACTACTCATGGTTACTTAATAGCTGATTAATAATTAACTGATAGCTTGTAATTAATTACAATACAGACAACAATTCCTAGTTCTCCTGTAAAGCAGAAGAGCCAGACTGGATGAGGGAAATGCCTGCAAAAGCAGCAACAAGTCATAATGCTGCTGATCAGTGTCATCTGTCCTCCACTTGGTCTGTGATTGCCCCTCTCCTGAAGAGCCAGCACCTCCTGGAAATGGAGCAGAAAAATGCTGGAGATGGCAGCTTTGAGAGCTTCAGCCTTGACAGGTGGGTGATGGGGAAATAACTGCCATCCTGAGGTATCAGCTGGATACACATGTGCAAAGCTGACATTTCATCAGGATCCATCTGCTGTCAGAAGGCATGCCTGAGGTTCATCAGAGCCCAGGAACTTGGGGATTCCTAATAGATGGTACTGTAGAACAATGCTCTGTTGAACCTTCTGCAAAAGAAGAGACTACTGTGTGAGCAGTGGCACTGGCATCACGGAAGGTCCAATACACCTCATTCCAAAGTCACGGCCATTCCAGTGGAGGTGGGGTCCAAAAAAATCTGGCTACTAAACCACTTTGTCAAGTCTGTATTGTGATTGAAATAGTGCTGCAGGAAGTTGGAGATTGGTGAGTCTTTCCTCCTCATAAGGACTTTCTGGGCACAGCTTGGGAGGATGGTTTTCTAGTGGTGACACAGGTGAGAAATCACATGGATGTGTTCACTTATGGCTTCAGCCTTCCTGCATTGGGTGATGTGGCTTCAGAGAAGTTATTCTTTTTGATGCATTCAGTAACAAATGTATGAAGGTGCCTGGGATAGCCTGCAGGCTATCCAGGGAGCAGAGAAACGCTAGCTGCACTAGTAGGGAAGAAGCTCTCTAGATGGAAGAACAGGCAAGCTGGAGGACCTTAAATCAACATATTTTCTTCTGCTCACTGAAGGCCAGAGCCCTGAGGGCACCCTGGGGCTGACCCATACTAGCAGGGCAGGAGCCTACAGATGGCTGGGGACTCTGAGCTCCAGCTCAGCCAGAAAGCCCAGGGATGTCCTGTTTTTTGCAGAACTCTGAATTTCCAAGCTCAGATAGAGAGAGAAGCACCCATTAATCACTCCAATTGCCTGGAGAAATACAACTGCCTGGAAATCTCCCCCGCCATTTCTCTGCTTCTGGCTCTACCCCCTGGAATAGTTCCCCCTCCCACTGACCCTGGATCTCTTGCAGTATACCCTGTGTTACAGGAAGATATGGTCTCCTGCTGCATTCCCAAAGATCTACAGGGGTGGAATAGGACAGAGAAAAGGAGAAATCCTGAAGGGGCTTTGCAAAGCAAATCCAGGGGTGAAAGACTGAGATCTGTCCCAGAGTCAAGCCAGGACCTTCCTCTTTGTCCCAGATGTACTGGTAGAGGAACAGGACAGCGGCTGGTTGCTACACTCCAGCTTGTGGATGACGAAAGAAAATCAGTTGCCTCTGGGCTTGACACGGACCTGTGAGCTCTTTTCATTAAGGGAAGACACCAGCTGCTGAGGCCCCCAGGAGAGTCTCAGGGTTGCAGAGGAGCGAGGGATAAATGAATTGTGTCACTTTGCAGTGACTTGGAAAGGGATAACAACATATCACAAGCAGCACCTTGAAGATCTTACTGTGCAAATAGGGAAAGAGCTGGGAGATGAGCAAACCGTAGTGATGCCAGTGATCACATCCAAAACCAGAGCCGTCAGCATATTCCTTGCAAGAAGTTCACCACCATAATTGCAATTCCAGAGACAAACAGCACACCTACCTCTAACTCCAGGGAATTTAGGCAAGTTCTATTTAGGAAGGTTTGACTATTTTCCTTTACATTTGCCAATGTCTTCAAATTAATTCAAATATAGAAAATTATCTGAAGAACTTCCTGGTTTTTAATGATTTATTGTGCTCCAGGGCAGACCGGAGTGATGAACGACCAGAATTCTCCCAGAGCAGAATTTCTGAAGCCCACTTAGCTCTATCAGGGAGCAGGAAGAAATTCCCAATACCATAGGGGTAATGTCTCCAGGTGCCACAGGTTACTGGAGTGTCTGATTTGGTAGATCACTCAAATGTGAAAAGTATGCTGGTTTTACTTTACAAACACATCTTTCACATGATGAAATGCAAGGTCAGGCAGGTAAGTACATGAAATGTTCTCAGGCTTGTAGGAAGGAGGGAAGTTGTTGAGGCACAATTCCTGGAGGTATTTAAAAGCCATGTAGATTTGATACTTGGAGACATGGGTTAGTGGTGGCCTTGGCAGTGCTTGGGAAACTCTGTTCTGAGTACCACAACAAAGAAAAGTATTTCAGAGTCAGGAAATACATAGGCAAACTGGACATGGCTTTATGTAAGTCTCCTATAATAACTCGGAGCCTGGAAACCTTACTTGATTTGAGAAACTGAAGGAAGAGCAGCCCCTTTGGTTGTTCCAAGGGTCAGTTAAAAAAAAAACTTGATGTACCTGGTCCGCAAAGCTTGAGCTTTGAGCACAAGGCTGCAATCTGGCAGAGAAGAGCTCCTGCACTGAGCAGAGACACAGTGGGAATCAAGAATTGTGTTGGGCTAACACAGAATATCTTGACCATATTTAAGCTGGGGAGATAACTGAACACTGAATCCTTTGCAATAAAATGAGTTTTTCACTGTTGACTTCTCTAGGTGTAGCTTCAAAAGATAAATTTGGTGCTGGCCTCGGGCTTGCTGAGAAAGGCTGATGGTATAAAGCCCTCTCATTCTGGGAGACAGGACAGGTGATGTGTCTCTTTCTGGCCTTGCCACGTCAGGTACTATGCACTGAACTTCATCAAGAGTGCAATAAAACCTGTGAAGGTTTGCGGGTGGAGGGCCTGCAGCATCATCTTTACTCCTGGGTCAGAAGTGGCAAAACACACTTTTCTCTAAACATTACAGTCATTCTACCTTGACTCCTGCAGTGCAAAACCAATGTGGTAGTCAGAAGCCTTGGAAACAGAAGCTGGAAGGCTGAATAAATGTGCCATGTTGCTCTACTGCAACACCTTACATGAATTCCACCATGTGGAACAGACGTGTCCTGGGAAGATTCAGGTTTGGTGTCCATAGGTGTATCTGGCTGGAAGAGACTGACCTCCAGCAGCTCCTACAGAGGAGGCTGTGTGTGCACAGACCATGGCCCCTGGACACCTGTATAATTGCTTTAAACCTCTTCTTTGGGTCAATAAATCCCTACCAACTATTTTCTAAAAAGGGGAGTACACAGGTGACAAACTGCTTACAGTAGAAATAATGTGAATATTAAGTTAATCAAAGCATTCACATTGGAAGGGATTAAAAGAGGGAAGGGGGAAAAAAAGCCAGCTCGTAACAAGCAATCCATGTCACTTTTTTTCCCTCCTGTGTACTCTTGCTCTGTCCCATTTGTCTAGCAGTAATCTACATTTCAAATGATTACATGGGAAGCTGAAGTGGTAGTGACAGGGATAAACGAAGCTTGTTAAACTAATAGCTGCACTAATGCCCAAATATGTGAACTTCCAGAGTCAGGCAGCATCCAAGGCTGCCGGAGCTGTCAGCCCCGCTCCCCCTGGGCTCGTCCGCCAGCCGCTGCCACATGATGAATGGCCCTGTCGAGTAAATTCATCCGGGGCCCAATTAAATAGGCAGAAATGAACTAGAGCCGTCAACCAGGGAGAGAGAAAAGGAGAGGGAGGGAGGGAGGAAGAAAGAGAGAAGATTTAAAAAAAAAACAAGGGGTGGGAGGAGGGGAGAAGTATTCCTCACAAAGTCAAGGAGGCTCTGGTGCAGTGAAGTCATTCTGTCAGAAAATGGCCATTTAATGCTTTGCCGAGCCCACGACAGATAAGTCATCTGAGGAAGCTTTAGTGGAGTCCCAGGGCATTTCATTTATTAATTATCAGCTTTGAGCAGGGATTGCAGCCGCCTCTGTCTCTTCCCCATGCCTCTTCTCCACTGAACGCTGTCAGACCCGTGCCTCCTCCCTGTCAGGTGGGAGGCGGCTGAGCGGCCACGGGCAACTTGGGCACACAGAGGTGGGGACAGGGGAGAGAAGGCACTGTGAGCTCTTCATGTATCCTTCTGCTTCATCTTTGTCAAAAAATCCAGCCGTGGCACTTCACCCCTAGCTCCAGCCCTCTCCTTTCCCTCTTGGTCCCAAAAACCCCCAACAGCTCTGCAAGGGCTGCGCAGACCCCACACAACAGTCCTACCTGCTCCACCATGTCCCCTCCTGTCCCCTGTCCCCTCCTCTTTAAGCAAGCCAAGCCCTGAGGAGGTGTCTCCCCTGCCGCATGCAGGCAGGGGCTGGGACCATGGATAAAGCAGCCCTTGGAGGCCATGTTCTCCCTCAGGAAACCAGAGATATGTTGGATGGCTTTGGATGAACATTTCACCAGCTACATGCAGGACCTCCTGTCCCATGTGTCCTCGCTTTATCCCACCAGCCTTGCTCCCACCCACATTTACCAGCTCAGTGCTGACCCCCACCTGGAGTGGTGCCCACCTATCACCAGCAGAAGCAGGCTGTGATGAGGTAGGTGAGGGCAGGCCAGGTAGAGCTGCTAACCTGGGTGAGTCCTCAATCAGTTTTCCCTGGTAGACTCCAGCACAGTGGATGTCAGCCAGTGAGTGTTTCTGACGATCTTCCCAGAGCCTTCTCCAAAGCCAGAGTTCTTCTCCTGCTCTGCATACAGACATGGCCAGCCACATCTCAAGGAAAACTTGGCATTGCTTTTGGTGAAGCAGCCCCTTCCTCCAGCCTCTACTGGAAGTAGAGAAGTCCCTACTATGGTATGAGCTCTTGCTAAAACACCAGGCTGGTGAAACACAAAGGCTGTTATTCAGTGCTGCTACTTCACATCACAAAGGACTTGCCCCATCTCTCTTTGTGGCCACACACTTACAATAATTTCTAAAAATAACAGATAAGTTATTTTTATTGACAGGGTACATGACATGGTATTTGGCCAAAGCACCTAGATTAATGCAGGAACACTCCCACAGGCCAGGAAAGTGATGTTTAGTTAGTGAGAAGCTGGGAAAAAAAGTTGCAGGTCATGGTGAGATACATGAAGGACCTACAGTCTGTCAGGGTAAAGAGCAGCTGGCAGCCCAGTTGGGCTGTTCTCTAATCCATACTAACTCCTGGTCCTGATCCTTGATCCATCAAGGCTGCAGGGGTTGTAGTAACTATTAGTAACTTCTAGTAACTAAAGTAACTATTCAGCTGTGCAGAGATTAACATCTTGGTAAATGGGGTCCTGGCTGTGCTTCATTCGGTGGCTCCTCCTGTCTGGGGACAATCTCTATAGCATTGAGACTTTTGTTCACCTCTGCTAGGTCTCTCTAACCCTGCAGATGCAAGTCAGGCACATCGTCCAGCCATAGACTCATGGAATCATAGAATGGCCTGGGTTGGAATGAGATGATCTTTAAGGTCCATTCCAACCCTTGTCTAACCTGGTCTGGAACATTTCCAGGGATGTGGTATCAACAACTTCTCTGTGCCTCTCCTCCCCTCCCCTCTTGTTCCCCAGAAGCACCCCCACCTGGCTCCATGCTCCTGTCAGGGAGCTGTAGAGAGAGAGAAGGCTCCACCTGAGCCTCCTTTTGCCCAGGCTGAGCCCCTCCAGCTCCCTCAGCCACTCCTTGTGCTCAAGACCCTTCCCCAGCCCCATCTCCTTTTCTGGACATGCCCCAGCACCTCAATATCTTTCCTGAATTGAGAGACCCAGAACTGGGCACAGCACTCAAGATGAGGCCTTACCAGTGCCCAGCACAGAGGGACGATGACTGCCCTTGTCCTGCTGGCCACACCATTCCTGATCCAGGCCAGGTGCCATTTGCCTTCTTGGCCACCTGAGCACACCTGGGCTGTCAACCAGTACCCTCAAGTCCTTTTCCAGCTTTCCAGTCACTCTTCCTCAGCCTGAAGCTGCCTGAGGTTGTTGTGACCCAAGAGCAGGACCCAGCACTTCTTGTTGAACCTCATACTGCTGGCCTCAGCCCACTGAACCAGCCTGTCCACATCTCTCTGCAGAGCCTCCATGTGCTTAAGCTTGCAACACCCAAAGCTTTCTATGCAATAGTTGCCCCAGTGTGTACCTTCCACTATTATCCCAAATTAGAGGTCTCATCCACTTTGCTCTGGTCTCATGATGCAGCAGCCTGTACTGCAAGCAGCTGTGAAACACCATTGGCACAGCTTAACTGCCTTGAGGTCCAGAAGAAATGCTGATCTGCCATCCACACAGGAACCCACCCTCTGCCTCACCTCTGTGAATGGCAGGAGACATATCCCATGGTGTAATAATATGTAAGCGACAGTGTAAAGCTTTGGCATAATGTCAGCATTTGCTTCCCGAACACTGGACTCTCTGCTGGAGCACAACAGAATCACTCACTGTGGCACCCAGTGCCTGGAGGATAGCTAAAGGAATAATTAAAGAGAAGTTCTGTTTGCACTAAAAATGTCAGGTTATTTGGTTCTCTTCTTTTCACAGGGCAAAGATTTTTCTTATCAAAAATCTATTCACTAAAATGCTAATGATAGTCAGTGATTAGAAACTGCTGCTCAAGTTTTGAAAGATCCCAGAGGGTTTTATAGACACGGCATGTAGCTTGTCAGTTTAGGAAATGCTTTCAACAAATCAAACTTAAGGGTATGAATTTTTTTTAATACTTCATTTCCTTAATGCTTCACTGTGCTAAAGCCAATAGGGACTTTTGAGTTAAGTGACGAAGACCACATTATTAGTTGCAAAGTCTGTTCTGATAGAAGTCTCTCATGGCAAGATGTTCTGAGATAGCCATAGAGGAACTGCTAGCAAATATGTGTGATGCTTATCTTAATTAAAAAGAATAATTGTTTTATTAAAGTGAATTATGAACTTTTTATTTATTAGTGTAGGAGAAATTGTCTGCCAAGAAGAAGGACAGACTTTCAAGAAACACAGGGCTCAGCTTCCTCCAACTTCAGTAGGATTCATGAAAACAAATACGCAGGCAATACCGTATTTGCGCCAGCACCTGCCATTCAGGATAGATGCATTCAGGACTGTTTGTGCAGCCTTTGTAGGTTTCCAAAGCATCATTGCTACCTCTGCTGCAGGGTTAGAGGAGAATGTATGACATAGCCAGAAAGTCTGCAGTTCAGATCCTGGACCCCAGCACACACTCTCATGGGGTGCCCTGTTACCCCAAGAACAGCATTTCCTCCAGCCTGACAGAGGTGCTAGTTTAGTTTACAGTCCCTCTTCTGCTAAAAACGTCCAGTTTAAACCTCTACCCAAAGTTTCATGGAAAAATTGCATTTAGATGAGATGGCTCCTTGTGTATCTGGGACTTTGGAGCCATGACTTACTACTTTCCAGTGAAAAACACAACTCGACAGCTTCTGTCAAGGAAGCCATATGCAAAGTGAATGAACATCTTTGTGTCTTGTGTCAAGACCCCTTGACAACCAATTGAATAAAGCTGGTTGAGCAACATCAACAGCTGAACTGAAGAAGCTCTGTGGATGCACACTTGCTCTTCAGTGTGGTTGTCCCATGGCACACAGCTCTGCCAAGGGCTGTTCTGCAGGCTAGCCACTCCATCTTTATAAATCCAGCCTTCGTGAGAAAACAAGTATGACTGAGATGGTCCCCTTCATTTCTTGCCAAAAAAGGCAGGAAGCACCATGCATATATTTGTATCTGATTAGAGAACAGGAGTGCACAGATGAAAGAACTGCTGCAGGAGGTGAGTGGTGGTCATCGATGAAGAGCAGGACAAAATGCCCTGGGCGCACCATGAGTGTTCCTTTCTGCACAGGGCTGGTAGATTCGGAAATCTAAACAGAGCTCTAAGTATGGAAATTAAATAATTGAACTATTTTGCTGCCTTTTAAGTTTCTCAAGTCTGCTCAAGCTGCTTCCCTGCATGAAGCAAGAAGGAGTGTTTAAAATCACAGGGAAAAAAAACCAGCAAGTGGTTACTCTGCTGATTAAGGGGAAACAAACCCATCATATTTTATAAGAAATGAGTTATATATATATTGCTTATTAAATGTCCCAGATTTTGTTAAAGTATGGGTTATTGCAGAAATAAGACAGCAGGAGGTATGTTTAAAAGGTTTTCTTTGCTGTTGTAAATTGTAATGAGGAGCAGCAGAGGAGTTAAGTGATAAGATATTGTGTCTGGAGCTATATGTGTACATGAGTAGGACATACACACCTCCACCAGTTAACCCTCCCCATGGGCTGCAGTGGCCCAGTGCTCTCCAGGATTACCCCAGAAGACATGTCCTCACTGCACAGTCCCAGCCTTCAGCCTCTTGGTGCCTGCAGGATGGACAAGTCCTCGTTCACGCAGCAGCACCCTGCTCCCCCTCTCATCCACCTGCATGCCCCTACAGGACCTACATCCCTCAACCAGGGTAGAGGAGCGTTCTCCCAGTATGAGACTTTACTATCATGCTGTGAACAGCTTGTCTGATGTCTACATGGCAGAACAATCCATCATTTTAGTGTCTTGCCTGACCTTGGGGGCGGGGAAGAAGAGAAGACTCTTCCCATACAGGCACTTCAACTGGATGGTTGATGGCCCTTAAAGAAAAGGAAAATAAATAAAGCAATAGATTGGAAAACCTTCCCTGCAGTTCTTACCGTATGAGGGTCCTTATGAGGTAAAATGCCCTCTGCTATTCATAATTCTCAAGATCAAAGGAAACTTCAGAAATCCCAAGGAAGGGCTGGTGTGTGACCATGGGTGAAGATGAAGGGGAGCTTTTGCCTCATTTGCATTCCTGCAGAGCTGGGTCACAGTTTATATCTGCCCTTACCACTCTGCAGCAGTACTCTTCTACCTTTGGCACCACCCCTGGAGAAACAGAAGAAAAAATGTGGGATGACAATGTGCTGGAGGTCACGATTTTTTTTCTTCTTCTTCTTTATCTCAGGGAATTTTCAACCATTCGTTATCTAAGAGATGATAATGACGATATTTAAGAGAGACAAAAGATGTAGCCAAGGAGGAGGGGGAGGGGTGCAGCTGGCTGCACTCCTTTAGCTCAGTTGCTTTGGGAAGTGCAGGGATACTGCAAGATTTTGGCTGGGGGAGGTGAGGGGCTGGGCTCAGCTCCTCACTCTCTCTTGCTCTCGGGACCGGAGGGGAGCAGTCAAGTACCACGTGGAAAATTTGCTGCCACTGCGGAGTCCAGCCGTTTACTCCTTCTCCTACTATGAGTGAGGCTTTGCTCGTAAGAGTGGCTGTTGAACTGGGACCTTTTTTCAACACCTTATCTCTCTGTAAAGGACCGTCACCATCTACTTGGGTGCCTCAGGGGAAAATCCAGGACCTCGACCCCCTTACCCACCCTCCGAGAAAGCGCCTCCTGGCTGTTTGTGGGAGCCTGGCTGCTGCTGCCCAGCCCCACTGCTTTTCTGCCACTACTTCAGGTTTTTTGCTGCACTT
Source organism: Melanocharis versteri (assembly GCA_013397845.1). Classification (NCBI taxonomy): domain Eukaryota; kingdom Metazoa; phylum Chordata; class Aves; order Passeriformes; family Melanocharitidae; genus Melanocharis; species Melanocharis versteri. The sequence goes on along the minus strand of VZTG01007868.1, from coordinate 88,910 downwards.
TAACCCAACACCCTGTGCCCACTGGGACACCTCATGGGTCCTGCTATGGCTGCAGAGTTTCTGCTACATTTTGTTTGCCACCCCGGGGGCTACTCACCTCTGCCGTTCTGGCTTGCTGCTCCAAGCAGCAAGTCCATTTCACCATCCCAAGGAGCAGTGGGACTGGCTGGCCTGTGGGGTTGTAAAAGAACCCCTTTTTCCATCTCTTCCACTGGCTCACCTGCCATTACCCATATGGAGAGAGGCAGCCGAACTCGGCTCACAGCGCCCCCTGCAGGCGCGGGGGAATCATCGCACCTGGCCTGCTTGGCCAGGAGCCACCAGCGCCCCTGCTGGCTGTGACCAGAACTGCACTGAAGGGGAAAGTGCTTGACAGCCGAGAGAAGACTTGTTGGGTCTCTGTTTTTGCCTGTTTGTTGTTGCTGCTGTTGTTTGTTTGCCTTGTTTTATATATATATATTCTAGTAAATTCTAGTATATTCCAGTAAAGAACTGTTATTCCTTTTCCCATATCTTTGCCTGACAGCCCCGTAATTTCAAAGTTAAATAATTCGTAGGGAAGGGGGTCATATTTTCCATTCCAAAGGAAGTTCCCACCTTCCTTGGCGGTCATCTGTCCTTTAAACCAGGAAAAAATGCTTGAAACAAAATCAAAGAATGAAGAGAGGGACAGATTGCTAATGGCCAGCAAAGGGATTTTCCAACACTGGAACATATTTTCTGGGTTAGTCAAAAAGCACTGCTCTAAAATTGACTGGCTTTAGCCCAAACAAATTAAACTTGTACCATGAAGGATAAAGTAAAAGATAATAATGATAATTTTTTAAAAAATTTGAAATGTTAATGACAAACATTTGTTTGTTTTTGCAGGAAGAACTGTATAATCCTTTATCAGTAAGGCTTAGATCAATCTGTCATTTGAAGTAATACTCTTCTTTATTATTTGCTACAAACCAAATAAAATCTCTCAAAAATTTTAAACCAAAACTAAACCAGAAAGGCTAAAACCAGGCAGAATTTCTTTCTCTTTGCTTAGGGTTTCATAGGGGGAGGACTGCATCTGCAGACCATCCTTTAGCTTCTGGACAATCCACTTTAAAATAAAGCTGAAACCTGACATTTCATAAGGATTTGGGAGATTTCCTGCTTTACTGGGGACAACAATCCATAAGGAGGGTCATGTAATGATGGAACAGGGAACGGAAACAGCTTTGTGTGCATCAAACTAGGGTTGAATTTGAACATTGCTTACTCTGCTTTTACTTTTCAGCAGAAGGGTAACAGAGCCACCCAAACAAGTAACAAAGCATTCATGCAACTAGAAGCACGAGAGCAGCCTCCCTGACCAGAAGAAGGATGGTGAAAATTTGGTCCAACCGATAGAATGGCATCTTGTCTCAGGAGAGAGATAACGTGCTTTGGAGGCATCACATTGGTCTCACTGCAGGTTTGCTGACAAGAAGGGACTTGGAAGCCCTCAGACATCCTGGGCTCAAGACATCTTACGAGGTGGCTATTCCTTCCCATGCACATGAACTAGATGATGGACAGAGACTTCACTCCTGGCCAGGAGGCACCCAAGGTCAGCTGAGCTGAGCCCAGCCAGTGCACGGAGAGGATTGGTCAATGCCTGTCATTTCAGCAGTTGCCACCCCACTGCTGTGTACATACCCTTACCTATATTTCCTCTTGCAAGCTCCTCAGCACAAATCTGTCTCCTGTGCTATCGAAACTGGCAAATTTAAGCAAATGCCAATAATTCCATTTCACCCCTAAATTTCTTTTGTCATCATCATTGAACTTGGCTACTAATGATTTCTTAGAGTTTCAGGTTGAATGGGCATCCATAGATTTTCCTTCTTTTTGGGTTAAACCTGGAGTTATCATCAGCTGTGTTTCTGTCAGCTCTTAACTGTTCATTTCACTTGCACATGGCCAAGATGCTACATAAATCTGAGAATGCAGAAGGGATGCCATGGTGAAGGAAAAGGGCTTTATATCAAGGCCACATTGTTGCATGCATTATGTTGTGATGCCACAACACTTCATCAGAATCTAATTACACCTGGTTGACAAATACCTAGCCCTTTGAAATGGAGAAAGAGTGTCTTTGACTGAGTTCATTTGGGCTCGTAATTTTTGACAGTTGACTTTGCCAGTTGTCTGCTTATACTGATTTTTTTTCCGCTGCTAAAACCAACTTTTATACAACAGCAAGTCTGGGTTCATTTGCTTTATGTACAGGTCCCATAAGAGGCAGGGGAGTGAATTATATTCTCCCTCTTGGTCTCGTGCAGTTACTAAATTACATTTTTAGCACCTGAAATTAACGGCTAAGTGGAGGCAGGCTAGAGAGAGAGTAAAGTTAATGAATTGACTGAATATGATAGCAGAGGATAGCAAAGAGCCATGTTTCTTCTACCTGTTTTTCCAAATTTTACTGAAGCAAGAAACCAGCAATTACTTGTCAGTCCCAGGGTGTCCATGAACAAACTAAGCCAAACTGCCTGCCATGGATGTCACCACTTCCCTCACCAGGCAGGCGGTGTTACTTTGGGAAGCAATACGTCTTGTCACTGGCCAGCCCTGGTGCTAGTGATGAGTGGACTGGGAAGTTGTTTCTCTTCCCAGTGGGGCTATGTCAGCCAGGCAGCAGGTGGACTTCCAGACCAACAGCAGTTTTCTCATCCCTATGCCTTCCCAGTCACTGGTTGGAACCAGGAGAGCAGTGCTAATCTGGGGAAAAAAAAGGTCACACAGCATGAGCACAAGTCTGCAGGCAGAGCTCAGGCTGATTTTACTTTTCCACTCGATGTGTTTCCCAGCAGATCAGAGTTACTGGAGACACTCCTGGGCTTCTTGGAGCTCGCTGAAAGCCACCTCTTTTTAATTTCTCCCCTTTCTGTTTTTTTCTCAGTTGTGCACAAGCTTCTGCCGCATTCAGCCCCATGATGCTGTCAGCCCTGTGTCCTGCTGAGGCTTGGCTCTCCCCATATGAATGCATCAGGACAGTGTCCTGATCGGGACAGTGGGTGTTGCAAACCCAGGTACTGGCTGCAGATGTAAGATGCCCCCCAGAGAGGAGGGCTCTCTGCAGGGGCTGCAAGAGTGACAGCCTTTGGTTCCAGTGAGAGGCATATTTGCTGGTCTCTGCCTGCAGCCCTTATCAGGAGCACTGAGTTAAGCTTTGGCTGTCAGGACCACCACCTTGGTGCATCCCACAGCCATTTAACTGGCTGGAAGCAAAACACAGTGCAGTCAGACTGTAAGCTGCTGGGTTTGTACCTCTGACTTGGTCAAATTGATTTCCTTTTGTCCTCACAATTGGTGTTCCAATGCCACAGCTTCTCTTACTTTGGGGACACAGTTGCAGGAAGGACTGGGAATCAGCTTGGTATCTTGTATTGGGGTCACAGCAGTAGCAAAATGCTGCAGGAGGTGAGCTCTTCAGAGAGGAAATCTTGAGACAACAAAAGAAAACATGGAAACTTAAATAGTAAAGTAACAGGTTTCTTTGAAGTGGAAGAAATGTTTACTCAAGCAACCCCTTACCAGCTCCTCTCTGGCCTGATCAGCATTGTTGATATGAACAAGGTCCTCAGCGGGTGCAGTGTGGAAAGCTGCTAGCCAGGCAAAATCTACAATTTCCAGTTTAAGGGAAACACCAGGGTTTCAAAATTTGTAATCCTGACTCAGAGTGAAATAAGTATTTCTAGAGTTACCATTCAGAGTGATTTGATCCAGAAAGCTGGCATTCCACACCCCTGGCATTTCCTGGGGGAACTGAAGCCCTTTCAAATATGTCTATTTTGCATTTCTTTGTATCACTTCAAAATATGGCAAGCATGACAATGGAACTAAGGGGACTCCTCCTCCCCCTGCCAACTCCTTGCCCCCCTCCCCCCAAAGAACCAAACCAAACCTTAAACTGCTGCTCTGGATTGTTTTAAAATAAAGACTCCAAAATTAAAAGTATCTTTTGGAAGTTTCTCTGGCAGAAATTTCTGATTTTCTCAAAATGAGCACATATGCTAAAACCTCCCTCTTTGGGTGGAATTGATGTTTGAAAACAAAATGTGCTGAAAAGTTCATGACCCATTTCAGCTGGCTAATAGCCAGAACAAGCAAACAGAACTATGGCACAGTGACAGGAGTTAATCTAGGTCTGTGCCTCTGGATGAAGAACCATCAGTTCGTATCACTGAGAAACAGAATCACAGAATAATAGAATAATGTAGGTTGGAAAAGGCCTCTAAGACCACCAAGTCTAACCATTACCCCAGCACTGCCAAGGCCACCACTAACCCATCTCCTTAATTGCCACTAGGGATCATGAATAATAAAGGAGGACTATAAATAAATGAATAAAATAACTCTAAAGTGAGTGTGTGTGGAATCTTTGACCATTTGCATCCACAAGAATGCTACAGACAAGGGATTTTGTTAAAAATTTTACTTGGGCAAAACTGGGAAACTTCTCTTTTGGGAGATTTCACATGTCTTGAGAGCCATTCAGAGCCTCAGGCACTGTCCTCCCACCCTGGACAGGCTCTTCCAAAACAGATGCCTGAAGAAGCAAAAAATTGTCCCTATGTTCCCCATATTCCTGTCTGGAAACATATGCACCATCTTTCCTTGAAGTTTTGCTGGTTTTTGTGTGTGTTTTTTCCTCTGCAGGAATAGTGGTGCTGCTTTGTGTATGGAGTCTGGCTGAGATATAGCCCCGTCCCATGTCAAGCTGCATGGTGCTGACCACAGGGAGCTGTGCCAGTGCTGCCAGGGCAGTCAGCTTCCCTCTGCAAAGTTCATGCCTATATTGGATCCTGCCACCCCTGTGGGACCACCCAGGGCTGCTCTGATCATGGTGTGTCCATTCTGGTCCCTCACATGAGGCATTAGCTTACTTGAGGTACACCTGGTACCACTTCCATCCACCCATCTGCCTCCATTTTGTTAAAAAAAAAAATCCCTGAGACCACACTTGTTCCAATTTTCAAAACAGCTTTGGCCAAGTACCAGGCACCTTTGACACATGTGTTTGAACAAAATGAAAACTGACAGTGTTGAGGCACTGAAAGGGCTCAGCGACAAAGGACTCATACAATTATCTTTTGTCAGAATTCATCTTGTCAGCCTTGCATAGTGCTAATATCTTTAGAAACTCTGATGATGAAAAACTGAGTGAAATAAAAACCACTGCCACTTAGAGCAGACTGGTCAAAGTAGCAGTTTTGGAGGTAGGAGAAATGACAGCCAGGATTACCAGTGATACCAAGAAAAAGCAACAGGCCGGAGCATAATTTAGTGGTAATATGGTGGTGCTGGTTTTATGGTTGGGCTCGAAGACCCTAGAACTCTTGTCAAACCTTAACAATTCCATGATTCCATGAACCTGACTACTTGAGCCATGGGGTGTGGTGCAACCGTGCTTCTCCAGGAGTTATTGCTTGATGGCTGTCTTCTACAGATAGCAAGGTATGTCAGTGAGTGAAACCTCTCCTGGCTTAGGCAAGAGGTTACTTTAAGTGGTTCAGCCATCGTTAGTTACAAGGCAGGAAAAGTGAAATCTAAAAAACTATGGATAAAATGTGCAGGGATATTGTGAGAGAGGTGTCCCGTAATTCTGGAGGGAAATGCAGCAACACATCTTTGCTAGATTAAATTTTCACAGGCAGTTTTATTTGGTATGTCTTGGAAGAAGTAATGCTTTTGGGAAAAAAAAATTTCCTGTCCATCTATTTTTAGTAAATTCATTACATGTCTCATGCACTTCTTTCAAAACTATTTATTTCAGCAGGTTTTCTTGCCTTTTTTTTTTAGTAGGGAGCAAAAAGTTGTTTCCAATTATATCTCTGAAAATGTTATTTAGCTGATACAACCAAAGAAAAAAGTATTATTTTTCATTTTGGTAATAGAACTTTCATTCTTTGAAGAAGCACCATTCCCTATTTAACATTCCTTTGTTACTTCTGTCCCAAGAATACCTTGCTGTGGCTCCAGCAAAGGCAGACGTGGTGTCGTGTCAAGAGTAAGCACCATCTCTGCACCAGACAGCTGGGTGCTCAGTCTGGTCCCTGATGATCAGCCAGGTTTGGCTGCAGCACTGGGCTCTACGAGAAGGAACATGCTTGACACATTTTGACTGGACACAGTCTTTCCAGCCCACTAATGGAACTGAAGCAATTAGGGAATGGGACACAAATGATCACTGCACTTATTTGTCACCAGTAAGGGCCTTATTAGGGAACACACATATCTTCCTGGTGCTCAGGTTGGGCCGACAAAGCCTATGAAAAGGACATTAATGAGTCGCTTGTAATTTGGAAAGGTCTCTTGCTTTTGAATATTTAGAGTTAGGTTTTACTGGCAACAGAATTTATTTCAAAATTGCTCAATTAGATTAAAACCTTACTGTGCAAGCCTTTCAAAGCCACTTTCAAACACCTAAAGACATACTTTTCTCATCATGAGCAAGACATGGCTACACATTTGCTCTGGTGATTTCTGCAATATTCCCTTCTCTGTGTGAACAGCATCACCCAGTTCCATTCCTGGCTGCAGCCCTGAGGTCAGGCATTTCAAAACATTTGCAAAATCTGAGGCTCTTTGAGCAGAGAGTTACAGAAAAATATCCATGTGATCTTCATTGCATTTTAACAGATCTTCTGTGGGCTCAGGGTGTCATCTTAAGTCTCCACAGTCCATGAGGATCAGCCTTGGATGCGCAGGGGCTGCAGCTTTTTGCTGGCAAGAGAAAACACCTGATTGTGTGGGGCACGGAGCTGCAAAGCAGCATTGATTTGAGATTTGAAGAAACACCTCAGAACCAAGAAATATGTATCTGTCTCTACTAGTTGCTGCAAGATCTGACATATCTGTAGCTCTCAGAGAGTCAGTAAGTTCATCAAGACACCACCAAACTATCACTCCTTAAGCAAAATTTTAAAAGCCAAAGGTTGTTATTGTGAAGGAAAGGAAAGACAGAAATTTGTCTTACTTATCATGACCTCTCTCAGGATAGGTTTGAATTGTACTTCAGGTGGACTTCAGAAATCTTTCATGTCTCTTGCTCCATTAGTTGGTACACTTAGTGAAAGCTGGGTCATACCCAGACATACTTTTCTCATTATGAGCAAGACATGGCTACACATTTGCTCTGGTGATTTCTGCAATATTCCCTTCTCTGTGTGAACAGCATCACCCAGTTCCATTCCTGGCTGCAGCCCTGAGGTCAGGCAGCGCTGATGGGCATCCAGCTCACCCATCACTACAATCAGCACAAAAGAGATGGAGCTTGTTCATGACAGTTCCCCACCATCACCTTCAAGAGCAAAGCTTAGGTTGTCCATTTGCATCCAGAAGCAGGGATTGATTCAGAAGGGCCCTCAGGCAACAGGTGTAGAGCCATAGAACCGCAGAATGTTAAGGTATTCGAATGGACCTTAAAGATCATCTAGTCCGAACTCCTCACTATAAGCAGGGTTACCTGCCACTAAATTGGGATGCTCAAGGCCTTATGCAACCTGGCCTTGAACACTGCCAGGCTTGGGGCATTCACAACCTCCCTGGGCAATGTGTTCCTGTATCTCACCACCCTCCGAGTAAAAAATTTCTTCCTAATAGTTAACATAAATTGAATTAACCTCTTTCAATTTTCCCCCATTTCTCCTTGTCCTGTCACTGCAGTTCTTCATGGAGAATCCCTCTTCAGCTTCCCTGTAGATACCAGAAGTATTCTTTAGATACTGGAGGATCGCTATGGGGTCTTCACACAACTTTCTTTTCTCCAGGCTGAACAGCCCTTTCTCGGCCTGTCTTCATAGGGGATGTGCTCCAGTCCTCTTATCAACTTCATGGCCTCCTCTGGACTTGCTCCAACAGTTCCATGTCCTTCTTATGTTGGGTGCACCACAACTGTGTGCAGTGCTCCAGCTGGAGTCTCACAAGGCCAGAGAAGCAGAATCCCCTCCTTCAGCCTGCTGCCTACACTCCTTTGGATGCAGCCCAGAATTCCTTTGGCTTTCTGGGCTGCAAGCGCACACTGATGGCTCATGTTGGGTTTTTCATGAACCATCACCTCCAAGTCCTTCTCCACAGGGGTGCTCTCAGTCACTTCTCTGCCCAGCTGGTAGGTGTGTCTGGGATTGTCCCAATGCAGGTGTAGGACCTTGCACTTTGCTTTGTTGAACTCCATGAGGTTTGCATCGGCCCACCTCTCAAGCCTGTCCAGGCCCCTAGTGAGTAAACTACTTTACTTCCCTGCTCTTGCAATAGAAGGATTAGAATATGAAGTGCTTAAACAGCATCAGCTACACCCCTACTGCTTGTACCATTTCACCTAAATTTGTTTGCTAGTGTTCTGTTTAAACTTTTATGTGCCAGAATAACAATGAAAAATGAAAACATTGGTTTTCACTTTGAAGTTAAGGGAGAAACTTTTTCCCCTATCAGCAAAGAATATTTCCAGGATTAGAAGGCAAATCTAGAGAATGCAGTGAATTTATTTTCTTTTATAAATCTCTGTGTAGAGGATACAGTGCCTCAGGAGGGGAGTAAAAGTTAGAAAGCACATAGACAGCTGCTGCTGGAGTTTTGGTTTGTAATCACTGCAGAGTTGGGCAGAGAGAGGAAGAAAAGCAGACCCCTCCCTCTTGGAAAATGACCCCAGATCAGAGCCTTTGGAAGAAAATGTGAAGCTTCAGGAGTCCTGTTCAGAGCTTCACCATTCATTAATGACTGTGACATGCAGTCTTACCCCTCATTACTTTGGCACTAATGGATGCTGGCATCGATGCCTCGGCAGAACATGAACTCCCCTGGTGCCATCCCAACCCTACATTACAACAGGCCCACAAAAGTTCCCACAGGGAGCCAGTGTGCAGCAGGTGGCATGATAAAAAGTTGTCTTTCAGTTTGCTGCACTACCAGCTCCCCTGAGCAGAGAGAGATTGGTGGCTCCTGTGCTGTTCCAGGCCATGGCTGCTGGTGTCAGAGGTGGAGTAGAGAGAACAGCCCTTGTGAACGGCCTCCTGCCCCTCACCGTGAAGCCTGATGCCAGTTTAGGAACAACTGGCTTTGCTTGGATATCATGGGTTTAAGTAGCTGAGGTGAAGCCTCTTCCAAATGTACATTGTCTCTGGCACTAACTCACTGACATTAATATTTTTCTTAAAAGTCATGAAAATTCCTGGGGTAAAGGCCAGCACAGGCTTGTAAAGCCTCTTTACAGAGAAACATGATGACTTTCCTTAAACTTTCTCATTTCAGGTTAATTGTTGTAACATTTAAACTAAATGGACTTTACAGACTGGAGTGGACCTGCTCTTGTAAGAATGACCTGCTCACTATATGTGGGAATGGCAGCATCTGACCCTAAAGTAGCAAAAAAAAAACCACAAAAAAACACAAACAAAACAAAACAAAACAAAACAAACCCAAAAACAAAAACAAACAACAAAAAAAACCAACCCAAGAGTGAAGAAGATAAGTAAAGCCAAATAAATCAAGAAGAGCAATTTAAACTCATAGTGCTCATAATAATGTGCCTTGGTCCATATCTGATCTTCAGCTATTTCTAAATTACACAGATAATAAAAAAGAAACAGGATCTACTACACATTCCTGTGCCCAACAAGACTCTGCAGTTAGTAAGTTGAGGTCTATGGTTGATCAATAGTGACCCTCCATGGTAACTCTGTTTTCACAAGTGGAAGGTCATTTCTCCTACTCTAGCTGCAAAGAGAAGAGGACTTCCCCTAGAAAAAGGGACATGTTTCTGCCTCCTTCTGGTGCAGAACTGTGCCCACAAGGATTTTTTTCTCCATTTTCCATATTTTAATGCTGTGGTCAGCAGGATGTAGACTCCAGGGATCAGGTCTTCTGTCAACTGTCTCAGGAAGATCCCAGGATCACAGCATGGCTGAGGTTAACAGAGGACTCTGGAGGTCATCTTATTCAGTCCCTTGTCCCATCACAGGCTCACCTACAGCAGGTTTCTCTGGACCATATCAAGTCCGGTTTTGAGAATCTCTGAGAGCAGAGGCACCATGACTGCTTGATCACCCTCACACCAAAAAGTTTTTTTCTTGTGTTTAAATGAAAATTATTTTCACAGAATTACTGAGTCATTTAGGTTGGAAAAGACCTTCAAGATCATTGAGTCCAACCTGTGACTGATCACCACCTCGTTAACCAGACCAGAGGACTGAGTGCCACATCCAGTCATTTCTTTAACATGTCCAAGGATAGTGATTCTACCACCTCCCTAGTCGGTCCATTCCTATGTTCAACCACCGTTTCTGTGAAGGAATTCTTCCTGATGTCCACCCTGAACTTCCCCTGGCACAGCCTGAGGCTTCTTGGATTTTCTTTAATCTTCTGCCAATATACTCTAATTAGCTCATTGCTTACCACTGTGAAATGCCTGGCTCTAAAGTCTTTGCTCCTGTGCATCAGATATTTATACACACTGACAAGATCTCCCCTGAACAACCCTTTCCCCAGGCTGGACAGGGCCAGTGCTCTCAGCCTCTCCCTGTATGACTATATACTCCTGTGCCTCCAGCATTTTAGTGACCTCTTCCAGTAAGTCCATATCTTTTGAACAGAGAAGAACAGAGTTGTACCCAGCAGTCCAGATGTGTCTCATCAGTACTGAGCAATGGGCAGGACCACATCCCGCCGATGACATCTCCGAATGTAGACCAAAGACAATCAGCCTTCTCTGCCAGGAGAACACGTTACTGGCTCACATTCACCTTCTATCCACCAGGATGCTGAGTTCCTGATCTGCAAATCTACTTTCCCAGCCCATTTTTCTGCAGCCTGTCCAGGTGATTGGGTAATTCCTTCCCAGAAGGTGGGTCTCACATTTCTCTTTGTTGAACTTCATGAGCCACCCCTTTGTCCAGTTTTCCAGGCTGTCCCTTCGAACAGGCACCACATTCACCTGCTCACACCTTTGTATTGCCTGCGAACCTTTTGAGGATGGACTATGCCCCATCACCCAGGCTATTAGCAAAAATTTTAAAGGATATTGACCATGGTGTGGGCCCCTGAGGTGCACCACTAGTCACTGCCATCAGTAGGACTTCATGTCACTCATAACAACACCCTGGACCCATTGTTTCATCAGCTCTCAATTAATTTATCCACTCCATCAGTTTCTCTAGGAGTATTTTATGGGAGGTAATGTTGAAAGCCTTGTTTAAAGTCAAGGAAACAGCCGTTTTTCTCTCCTTCTCCACTGAGTCTTTTCATTGTAGAAGCTATCAGGCTGGACAGGCATGGCTTTCCCTTCGTAAATCTGTGGTGACTACTCACAGTCACCACTTTCTTCTCCATGTGTTTGGAAGTGGCTTCCTGGAATATTTGCTCCATCACCTTCCAACAGATCAATGTGAGGCTGGTAGGTCTATAGTTCCAGGATCTTCCTTCTTCCCCTTCTTGATAAAGGAGTGACATTTGTTTTCTTCCAGTTCTGAGGAACCTCTTCCTATCACCACAACCTTTCAAAGATAACCAAGAGAGGTTCTGCAATGACACCAGCTAGCTCCCTTAGCTCTTACAGATGCATCCCATCAGGTCCCATGGATTTAAGGTTGTATCCAGATTGTTTAACAATTCCCTAACTTTTTCACTCTACCAAAAACAAGTACACCCTGCCCTGGTTTTACCACTGGCCTCATCACCTGTCACGAGACAGAGCCTTGCTTTCTCTCACATCTCCCCCTCCCTGCATTCCCAGTTTGTCGTTTCTAAAGAGCCCATATCCACTCAGTGCAGAATCCCAGCCCTGTGAGATATATCACCACCTTTCCATGATCCCAATGACAGCATAACTCTGCTAAAGCACAACAGAACCCTCATTTCTCCTGGCCATGTCCCACATGGTATGTGTTGGTGTAGGAGCATTTCAGAGTGGGACTCCCACATTCTGGTTTCCCAAAAAGGGTATGAAAGCTTTGCCCACAACTCTCTTTGGTAGAGTCTTCCTTCTTTATGTGGGTACGCCTGTGGTGGACCCCCTTTAGCCCTGTTTTGTTGATGACAAGCTCCCTTCACTTTGCCCCGTGTTTTTGGTTGTCTACCACTTTCTCACCTTGTTTTGGTGATCCCCTCTCCACCTCACAGATCCTAGTTTGCAGTTCTCTATCAGGCTGACCAGCCTGTTGCCAAAGATACTTTTGCAGTGCTTGGTCAGGTGGATCCCATCTCTTTCAAGCAGGCCTCAGTTCTCTGAGAGAATCTCATGGTCATAAGCACCAGAACCCTGTTGCCAACACCAAAGGCAAATATAACTGTTGACCTGCAAGATGTCCCTACGCCTCCTCCAGCCCTTGCCTCTCACTGACAGGATCAAGGAGAGAGCCCCCTTGGTCCCCACTGACTATTAGCCCAGACACATGTAGTCATCCTTGATACTTTCCAGGTCACCCTGGCAGTAACTGTGGTGACAGTCCCATGCCTGGGCTGGAGGAGATCGATGATGGATAAGAGCTGAGTAGCCCACAGAGATGGGCCAGGCAAGGCGAGTTCCCACAGGGCTAATGAACACTGGCATGGAGCATCATGTCCAGGAGCTGTCACAGCAGGCTCTCAGGAGCACTAGACCTCCTGCACACTGCTATGGCAATGTACTGCTCTTCCAGAGCAGTACATTCCATTGCTACTTTTGCAACCCAAACAGTTTTTAAAGATTCTTAATACTTTTTCTTCTGTTTAGAAGTACAGGTAAAGAGGTTTTCTGAAAGTTTCAGGAGGCTGGATAAGAGCTGTCAGCCAGAAAATGCAGTTGTTTCAGCATCAAAGTGTACTACAAAGCTAATCCATTATTTGAAATCGAAAATACAAACAGCCTTATGAAAAACAAGTGACACTTGAACTGAATCAAATGAATTTATGTAATTCTAAGGAGATAAAATTTATTTGTTTTCACTTCCTCAGTTTCATTCTTGTTTTCTTATTCTCTTAAGCCACTTATAATGCTGTGTTGCAACTTTCTGATAGAATCATAGAATCACAGAAATTTGGACTGGAAGGGACTTTTACAGATCATCTAGTTCAATCCTGATGTGCTCAGTGACGCCTTTCACTAGATGCTATTGGACTTTCACAGGGTTAAAAATGTTGTGGTTTTTTTTCTCCTGTTAAAGTTGTAGCTTGAGTTTCACTTTTTGGAAATATAAATTAATTAATTAACCACAGCAAAACAGGAATCCTCATCCTGGTTTGCTCCACATGTTTCTTCAAGCTGCCAGAATCTACACTGGCAGAGGAACACATCAGCACCGATGGGAAGTTTGTGACCACAAATCCATGGGTCTGTCCCAATAATGTAAAACCCCATCAATAACCCTGGACCAAAAGTGCTCTTTTGACTTTATGTCAGCAAAGATCAAGCAGTAATGACTGACTAGATTTCACATGGCTTAGCTATCAGCATCCACAGTGGCAGTGCAGGATAGACACATAAATGTTTGCAACAGAGAGGAAACTTCACAGGGTAAATCAGCATAAACCACCTGTAAAATCCAGAGTTCAATATTTTGCAATTGCAGGAAATGACAGAAGATGTTGCAGTGAGTATTTATATAGAGGAGAGCAGTTTTTCACATTATGATTGTAAAAAAAAATTATTCACAGATTACCAGAGAAAGCAGATGATAGAGTATGATGGCTGTGGGTGGTTAGGAGGGTGCTGGTAAAACTGGCCGAAAGCAATCCTGCAGCCTGGACAGCCAGGGTCAACCACCAAACTTTGGGTTTGATTCTGTTTGTTTAGGTTTCCAGCTCTGGGCAGCCCACCCCAGGCAACATCCCTTCTCTGCCTCAAAATATTAATTCCAGTGTCCACAGTGGGGAAAAGTGCAGGGTGCAAGCACAGATGCTCTAGCCAGCACAGAGACTGGCAGATAGCCAAGGGGCTGAGGCAGTGGTGGCACAGCTCAGCTGCCGAGCTCAGATAGAGTTGGAAGTCCAAGCTTTCAAAGCCACAGCAGGAAGTCTTGCCGCTACATGAGGGTGATAAACCGGTGTGAACGTGCGCCGCCTCCAACATGGCCATGTGCACTGGCCGCATCCACAGCAAGCCCTCTGCTCTGTGTGCCGGTTCCGTCACATTAACTCATCCTGTGTAGCCATGGCAACACGTGTGAAAAACATGCTGTTGGCGGGTCCAGATCCAGCTCTGCTGAGCTCAGCCCTGGTGTGCATGCCAGTGGGGAGCAAACCCTTAATGAGGCCCCTTAATTTTGTTCATCAGGAACACCTCTGCTCACAGACTGTCAGTTTGAAAGGTCTTGAAAAAAACCTTCAGAATCAAGGAGAAAAAAAAGAAAAACAGGCAAACATCTTCAGCCAAATAGGAAGATTTCAGGCAAGTACCAAAATGCTTCCCTTTCTAAGAGGAGACACCAGTGCTGTGTGGCTGCCCAGGTGCCCGGTTTGCACCTCCTGAGCGTCCAACATTTGTGTTTGTGACCAGCAGAATCACCCTGTCCTGGCAGGGACCCACAGCCATGGCTTCCAGCAGCACCCATCCTCTCCAGAGCCTGAATGTGACAGATTTTGCAGTGTGACAGACCAATGGCAAAGGAGGGACAATGATCTGACAGGAGGCATGACTTAAAATTAGAGAGGCAATACTGGTGGTGGCAAGAGTATGAGAACTGGGAAGGAAGGAGAAGAAAAGCACAAAATTCATCAAGCTCATATTTGTCTCACTGGAAGTATTTTTAATTTGTAAGATCCTGGAATGCAGATGTCACCCACTTGTGCAGCCATCACCATACTGTCTCTCATTTTTTTCCCCCAGCTCTCCTATCCCACCTCACTTGAAATGCCATCAGTTTCTTCCCATCAGCAGGAGTTACAGTAAATAGATTCATTTGTGGGCAATCAGAGCTGAAAGAAGGTGACAATATAATTAAGGTTTTTAATTCTATGCCTGAACAGCTGTCCAGAACTCATAAAAAGTAGCTGCAATGAAGAATCTTTAGTCATTATTTTCCTTTGTTTCATATAATTGTTCACTTTGGCCAAGTACATTTGTCCTTTAATCTGAACCTTTGTTTGTTGATGTTCTGCCTTTCCATCTATTCCCTGAGGCTGCTGGAAGAGTATCAGTAGTGGAGGAACATATGGATGGCGAACATGGACACTAGGCAGCACCCCTGATTGCATGCCATGGCTGGTGCCTTTTGCACATGTGCAGGGGAGGGAGCACATTGCTAGAGTAGTTGAGGAGTGAGATAATGGAGAAACAGGGACGAAGGGAAGGCTTATGATGTCACAGCAACTAAGATAAATCAGGCACTCCTGTCAATGTTCCTGACTGGACCTGCATGTACCCTTGCCATTCCACTCATACTAGAGGAACGATTATCATAAAGTACCAAAAATACTTCCTCAAAATTTTTTCCTTTAAAAAATTAATGTCCTGGTTTAGAGCAAATTTACAGAGGAAACCTCCAGCAAAGCAAATTCAAGAGGCCCAATCCCCCCACCGGTTTGGGAGACAAAAAAATCTTCTTTGAGAGAAGTGGAAAAAAAAGCCTGTTTATTCAACAGGCAAAGCATCCACAAACATGAAAAAAAGAACAACATTAAACAATGGAACCTGTCGTTGTTCTGAAGAGATGGCAACTTTAGAGAGAGTGGCAGGAGGGAGTCCTTTCGTGGGTGTAGCTCAGCTTGCTCAGTCTTTTTTTTTTTCAGTCCCTCCTGGGCTGGAAAATGCAGCCTCCCGGGGCCTGGTGGGCCACAGGTGTGAGCTCTTGGTCCAGAGCATGGTTGAACAGTTCCAAGAACAGAAAAACCACAGTCCGGGGAACTTCTCTGCCTCAGCTAGCTAGAAAAAACAAACTAAAAGCAAAAGGGAACTCTCTCCCACTCGCTGTCCGTTCTACAGACAACATGCACCAAGAGAGAGAAAGCTGAAGCTCTTATCTCTATGTTTTTAAAAACAACAGCGAAAAACATTCCACTGCTTTTCCTTCTCCCCCTCTTCACTCTCAGATCTAGTTTTAAAGGTGCAGAACTTATTTCTGGGGTAAGCAGACAAATGGGGATACCAGCATCATAAAGTCACCCCGGGACAATGAACATCAGTGGTAATTGCCTGGTTAGCCTGCTAGCTGTTTGTATGGTTTTGTATTCCATAACTGATACAACATATGTGGCTGAGCCACTACACCGGGTGAACAGAGCAGTCTCATCAACAGCAATGCCACCAGAAGGCTGTCCTTTGAAGCAAAGAGGCAAAAACGTCTCCAACTACAACTTCATTAGAAGGAAGAAGCAGGACATGACAACTGTTTTTTACTACTGGTAATGAAAATATCACAAGGTCTGCCTCCTCCTCACTGCGTCCCATTGGTGCCAGCAGAAAACCTTCATGCCTGACTTTGCAGAACTAGACTACAGGAGCAGTTGCCACACATTGGCTCAACTTTGACCCCAGATAAATCAGCTCACAGGCCCACAGCCCAGTCCTCTCAAATGCACAGGGGTATTGTCCAACACACTATACTTAGTCTTGGTTTTTGGTTTCTGGGAGATGGCCCAGCAGCACACCTTATCCTTTCCTCCTGGCCTAGTCTCAAGCATTTGCTCTCCATTAAGATCTCCAGACAAGGATCCTGCAGGCTCTAGAGTTTTAGGTCTTTTGGGTCTGTATAAATCAAATATCTCACCCTTTTTAGGGCTTTCAGAGAGACTTTCCTATTAGCCAAGGTTTAAAAAGCCACAAATTCACTCTGTGTAAGTCACTCTTAGTGAACCTGCATTGAACTGTAATTTTATTCAGAGGAATTTAATTCAGAGAAATATCAACAAGGAAACGCAAGCATGTCTTGGTTACAAAGGGAGGAAGAAGCAGGAATTAGTGAACAATAAACCAGCATATGCATTTGGAAAGTTTCAGCAGAAACCAGCAGCAGCATTGCAGAAAGTGATTCACTCCATGTACTACAACAATAGCTACAAGAAGTACTGGAAGAATGTTATGCAACAGTAACTTTGACTTATCACATAACTTAGCACATAACACCAATAAGACCCTTCAGAGAGACTATTTGGCAAGTAATTTGCCCTCCCTGACCTGCCTGTAATCTGTGATAGCACTCTCATTGTTTCAGTGCTGAGTGGACTGGGAAAGAGACAGAAAAAAGTCTTTTGAACAAAAAAACCCAAAAACCCAAAAAAACAAAAAAAACCAAAAAAAAAAAAAAAAACCCCAACAACAGCAAAAAAAAAAAAAAAGGAAAAGTTTGTCCTACAAAGGAAAATCGAACACTGACAATTCACATAATGGGTAACAAGACAGACAAAATCTGGCAAGCAAGGGAAGATGTGGCACTCAGAGATCCAACTAACTTCACACAGTCATGACAAGAAACAGTTCATCCCCAAGCTGATAATAGAGAAAGCTAAGTACCTAGGAATAACAGCAATGTATTCTGTGAGAAATATTTAAATCTGCAGAATTAGCTGCTAGTTATCACTGACATCTTTCCCAATGTCAGTGACTGGTCTGGATGTGCCTGTGGCTTTGCCTTAAACCTGAGGTTACCTTTGAAGGAGCAGGGGCAAAACCTGAGGAACTCCAGCTTTCCACACCAAAATAACCCTTAGGTCTTCTACACATCAGTCTCAACATGCCAAAAAAATAATTATAGTCCTCAACACTCTTCTTCTCCTTCCCCACTAGCATTTTTAGGGAAGCAAACACCTCTTGGTCAAGTGTGTGCTTTTGTTAAGGGGAATTTTAGTTTTGATTTGGAAGCTTGGCTCAGCTCTTGTTACAGATTTCACTTCAAATCCGTGCAGCTTCTTCTCCTAAACTGGCATACCTTAGTTTGGGGAATGTGAGCCCTTGGACTTACTGTAATACTTTCCTTGGGCTGGCAGTTTCTTTCCCATTATGCTTTTATAAAGGAAATCCCACAAGCCATCCATGCAGAGTCATGGGCCAGTGGAGGCAAGCACCCCATTGATGCCACCAGCAGCTCTTCCAGGTAGTGGCTGGGAAAGGATGTGGACAGCATATACTGTTGGCTGCAGATGCTATGATGTTTAACATCACTTTACAGTAGACTTCAGTGTCAATGTCCATGCCTATGCACAGTGAACAGATCCATTGCTGGCTGCACTTCCCATTGCAGCTGAAGTCTCTGGCCACCCATTCTCAGCATCTGTCAGAGCATTTCAGTCAGCAGTCTATAGGACCAACATTTCATTGAGGCACAGAACAGTGAGCTCAAGACTTTGATTAATGAAAGGGAGGACAACCCAGGAGCAACTGTAAAAGACTTTCACACACACACCCACACACCCCCACTCCCACCTTATGAGCCACTGAGACCAGTTACACCATTTAAACCTATGGCATGCGAGTCAGCTCACAGGTTGCCTCCATGGTTGATGAGCTGGAGAGAGACTTTGGACAAGGGCATGAAGGGACAGGACAAGGGGGAATAGCATCATATTGGCAGAGGGCAGGACTAGATGGTACATTTGGAAGAAATTCTTCCCTGTGAGGGTGGTGATAGACTGGCACAGGTTGTGCAGAGTAGATGTGGCTGCCTCATCCCTAGAAGTCTTCAAGACCAAGTTGGACAAGGTTGGAGCAGCCTGGTCTAGCAGGAGGTGTCCCTGTGCATGGCAGGGGGTGGAACTGGACAGCCTCTTAAGTCCCTAAGAGCAGGCAGCACAGCATGCAAGGAATGGCACTGAGTCAAGGTTTCTACTACCACATGAGTTAGCAGTGCCTTTCCTGTACTTTGGGCATTTATCAAGCAGTAGCAGAGATAGCATTCTGCATGCCCTCTGCCCTCTTTCTGGAGGAATTCTATTAGTTTTGTTGCTGTCATTCTGTTCCCTTCTGGACAAGTCTGGGCTCTGCTGGGCACCCCTTTGCACCAGCTGCTGTTTGCTGGTCCTTGCAGGTCTGGGAGACGCACCCAGACAGGTATTTGGAATCCTCAGTGTTCAGCAGACACAGGTGTTTGCACATCACCTGACCAAATTCAATGCCAAATGTCTACTTAAGCCTTTGCTTTTTCCCATTTCCTAGCCTCATTCTTGAAACCTGTGGCAAGAGCTCGTGTACATGTTCCTGTGCCCTTGAATCCCTTAACTGCAGCAAAGTGATTAATTATTTTAGCCTCTTTATGGCATCACTGTTAACACACTGCACATTCATACTTCCAGTCATATAAATGATAGTCTTTAAATAAGGAGGACATGTGTTATTGAACTATTTATATTCAGAGCTGTCTAGTGCAGCAAAAGATTCAAGTGGGCATAAGAAAGCAACAAAAGTTAATGATTCAGAGATAAAATACTATGTTTTAATCTACAGGGTGTGTGACAAATCCAAGAAATTAGAAGTTAAAAGGACACATGCCTAAGGCGAGAGCCTCAGGACACGTCTTCAGCTGCTGTAAAATTAGCGCCATCTGGGAGGAAGCATTGCTATAGCTAAAACGGATAGAGGAAATGTAGAAGCTCACTGTGCCCTCAGCATATATCCTCATGGCTCTCTTGTGGGGGGACATGGGGGTATCTGAGGCTGACTGCCTCTGCCACTTACAGTCCAGAAGGGGTATTACTGTACAGGAGTCCTCCCTTGGTCGCCGCAGACCCAGGGGTGCCCCACAAGGGCTCAACACCACAGGGGAACACCAAGGGGTCCATGCTCTGGGCCTCTAACTTGGCATGGAGCTGTCTTGTTACATGCCACTGGGTTGACTTCTTGGGGGTTTTCTATCACCACCTGTTAATGCCTAACTGTCAATATTGATGCCAATGAAATTCTTATATCCAGAAGAAGTCTCTTCTGTGTGCATGTCCACTTGCACATTTTCCTCTCACCTGCTGTCAGTGAACACTCATATCATGGACAAGGACACACACCTTCCGGGTCTCCTGGAAACCCCAGCACACTCTCCTGACCCACAACTGGGTCTGCAGCTCCCCACAAGATACCCAGATCAGGGCCTCTCTGCCAGATCAGCATATGGGCATAGTGGGACACTTCTGCATGCAGATGCCAGGACTGGAGGTCATATGTGAGATCCTCCTCCGGCCCTCCCCACCCACCACTACCCCATTCCCTCCCCGCATCCTGAATACAGGAACCATTAACATCCAGGGCACCCTCTGGGTGCACAGCTACACTGCCTGCAGCTAGGGTA